>JANAVB010015399.1:3118376-3253376 GCA_029216955.1 Iris pallida | reverse complement strand
GGGCCTACGGCCTAATCCAACGAGCGAATTTGTACACGGCTCACCAGAATCCAAATTTAGACATATGATTGAGTTTGTATCATCAAACCGGACCTGTAGACATATAACTTGATGACTTTAGAGATCGTAGGCTTTTGCATGCTTTTCGGTACAAAGCGGGACCAACGACGGACACAGATTTGATCCAAAATTATGATTTTCCCCTGTGTACAGAACTAGAATTATGGGTAGGCGATCTTAGACATTTCTTTTATGAAAAAAACTTATGTAATGTTTATTTCAACATCCGATGATGTTTGCAGGAGTTGACCTTCACGGCTCTTTGTTTCTTGACGATCCAAATGACTGGACATTGTTATTTCTAGACACCACCTCCAGGCAGATACCTTGCTATATTTACTGTTCTGTATATTTATTTTTAGCATTTATTATTTTGTTTAATATTTGTTTTACTTGTAATTTATTATAAAATGTGTGTCTAAGTCGTACTTGGGTGCAAACGACTGTATTAGTCATTTTCCATTACTTTATTTTATTTGATGCATATTGACCTAGTTTTAGTAGACTACCTTATGATTATAGGATATCATATATCTCTTTTGACTATTGCATGTGTCCCATAAATTGGGATTCTCATATAGGACATGATATCAAGTATTCGATTACCATCGATACCTATAAGACATGTGACGGTTAGAACGTAACTGTTATTGTCACGATCCGCACCCGGTGAAAGGGTATGAGACCGTTGGTACATCCAGCCTACGCGACAGTGTCGATGGTAGAACGCTGTCCTAGGTCTCAACAATAGCTAAACATAATATAATATACCTGTCAAGTATATACTCTCCATACAGAGGAAAATCTCGAAGATACATCCAAATCACAAAGTAACTAAAGAGGAATAACAGCACGATTTAGGATAGAACGATATCAAAGTACGATACAAACCAGAATATAAATAAGTTTAAGTGTTATCAACACAACAAACAAATTATATGAAATAATAACATATCAAGAGTCAGATGGAGACAAATCCAGATAATGTCCTAGCAGTCTAATCTAGGCACTGCTGGTGTCTTCTCTAGGCTAGCTGGATCATTTTAGCGATCCAGGTCGCAAGTGTCGTCTAAGTCTGCGTCGTAATAAATGGTGCAGAAATCCTCCAAGTTCTCTGTAAAATTTTGTCAACATATCCAGTTAGGATTGGAGCAAAATACATAACTCTGAAACCAGTTTCATTGCATGGTAGGAAATATAGAATTATAGAATAAGATACATGACATGTTGTGTTAGAAATACAGGAATATATAAAAATAGATAATGAACTAAGTACATGAATATAATAGAAGAAATATAAACTGTATATATATAAGTGATTCAAAGCACAAGATAGTTATGTGATTGGTTTCGGTTGTACATGATTATTCTACGTACGGTAACTCTATTATACGTGAGGGTATAATCGACATATACATGAGTACACTAGGAGATTTAATCACATAACCACTTCTACTCCCCCCTACCCCAATCAATACATAAGGATCCGATCATGTTACGTTACGTACATGATTGTTAGTTTGAACATAAAGCACGTATGAGCACATGAGAGTACATGGGAGTACATAAGAGTACATGAATAATACGAATACAAGGAGTACACGATGTACGTGATAAGGTACATGAATATGAAATACCTGATGTACCCGATAAGGGGATAACATCGCATGACAAGACCCATATAGTAGCAATCCGTATTAACAATGTGTCAGCATCTAGTAAAGTAGTCTAGAGCAGGCAATATAGATACTATCATGATGAAAAAAAAATCAGAGAATGTACTTGCCTGATATCCTAAGCAACGGCTGTGTATCGGTATCTGAATTGGAGTCACAGAGACCTATTATAATTTACAGGGTTAAAGAATGTTCTAAAGTAAATAATAGATTTAAAAGTGTTGTCTATTTGCTGTTCGGACCATTTCTAGGTCAGTAAAGTCAATTTGGGTTAACACTAGTCAAACTAGGTCAATTGGTCAACTCTTGGTTAACCTTAGTTTGATTAGCCTAATCTAGGGTTTATGGCTAAATTAGGCTATTCTAGTGAGCTAGGCAAATGTGGTATCAAAACCATAATGCAACATTACCTACATACCCAATGGTGTATGTATGGTATACCATACCCAAACTCAATATCAAACCACCATTATCTCATATACATATACTATATGTATATACATTATATATGTATACCTAACTGATATATATATATATATATATATATATATATATATATATATATATATATATATTTTATATATATATATATATATATATATATATATTTTATATATATATATATTTTATATATATATATATATATATATATATATATATATATATATATATATATATAAACCCTAAATATATATATATATATATATATATATATATATATATATATATATATATATATATATATATTTAGGGTTTATATATATATATATATATATATATATATATATATATATATATATATATAAACCCTAGTTCTCCACATGCCCACCCTTTTTTTTAATCACCACCATCCTCCTCCCAAAAAAAACCCTAGTTTCTCCACAAAACCTTAATGGCGAGAACCAAGCAAACTGCCGAAAGTCCATCGGCGGTAAGGCCCCGACAAGCAGTTGGCCACTAAGGCCGCCCGGAAGTCCGCTCCGACGACCAGCGGCGTGAATAAGCCCCACCGCTTCTGTCCCGGCACCGTTGCCCTCTGCGAGATCCGAAAGTACCAGAAGAGCACCGAGCTCCTCATCCGGAAGCTCCCGTTCTAGCACCTGGTCTGCGAGATCTCCCAGGACTTTAAGACCGACCTTCGGTTCCAGAGCGCCGCCATCGCGCCCTTGAGGAGGCGGCGGAGGCGTACCTTGTCGGACTCTTCGAGGATACGAACCTGTGTGCAATCCATGCGAATAGGGTGACCATCATCCCCCTGGACATCCAGTTCGCTCGTCAGATTTGTGGAGAGTGGGCTTGAGTTGAGTGTTTCTGTCACTACTCTACGCTCCTTAGTCGTTTAAGTCGAGATGTGGATTGTTGTCTGGGTTTGTAAAAGTGGATGCTAGTCTAATGGAAATTCCAGTGTTTCTATGTCATATATATATATATATATATATATATATATATATATATATATATATATATATATATATATATATATATATATATATATATATGTATATGAATGTATGTATATATAGGCTGACCTATACAATGACTGAACCTAATGGAATGATCAACATAAGAGGACTGACCAAATATTATATGGACTGACAAGGATGGACTGAACACATATTATCTGGACTGCACAATAGGAACTAATACATCTGGTGTGGACTGATATGATGGTTGTAGAAGCATAAAAAATCTCAGCTGATAACATTCCTCCACTACAGCGCAGATGATACAAAGGCGCAGACCGAGTATTAAAAAGATAACAGAAGATACGGAAAGAAGTTCTGATTTTATTATTCCTACAAAGATCTAGTACAGATTCATCAAGGCCATACGTAAAGGACTAATCCTACTTCTTCTACAAAAGATCGATCACAGGTTCAGCAGACCCTAGAGGAGTCTATAATTGACTTAGTCTTCATCAAAGTGCAGGCGTCTTTCTTCTTGGTACGCATACTAGAAGATTGATCTCCATCAAGGTGCATTCTGACTTTCTTGTACGCGTAACCCTCCAAACGTGCGTCAATTGCTCGACCAAAGCAAGCAACTTTTTGAAGCAGCTATTGGCCCGAGCTTCCTGAAATACGTAGGACTAGGAACGTAGACATGACAGCTGTATTCATACGAAGTACATAGGCTTCGTATGGATACATAAGCTGTAAAATGCAGTAGATCCATAACTAATCTCATCCACACAAATAAATGAATAAAAGATATCAATAAATGATAATAAATTGTCTTGATACAATATGTTGGACGGAGACAAATCCACTACCAACAAGTAAATGAAAAATACATAAGTAAAGAGATGAATTTGGCGAGCGAAGCGAACACAATCCAAGCGCAATCATCCTCGAAGAAATAGCGATGATCACGGCTAGAGCTAGAACACCTGCGAAAGACAATAGCACACACCTGGCGAGATAACCAGGTCCTCAGAGGGACGTAACAAGACACATAATATCATGCCAATAAACTGAATAAAGTTAGCTCAACAGAAAAGTATATGTGACTACGCAAATAAAGGTCCTTAACCATTCTATGTGATCATGCAATTTGAAGACAATATTCCACACAAGGGCTCTCGAGACTAGAAATACGGCACGTTAGCGTTTCAACCAAGGCACTAGTGGCGTCTAGAGAAAAGTAAATGCACGGCCCATTAGCACTCGAGCGAGAACTAAGGGGCGTCTAGAGAAAAATAAATGCACGGCCACTAGCTCTTGGGTGAGTCACTAACGACAGCTAGAGGAAAGTAAATGCACGGCACATTTGTGTTTCAACCGAGGCACTAGTGGCATCTAGAGAAAAGTAAATAAATGCACGGCCACTAGCTCTCGACTGAGTCACAAATGGCAGCTAGAGAAAAGTAAAGGTGTGAAAGCCCCTGCGCCTAATAACTGTCTTCACCCTCCCCATGCACTACTCGTACTGAATCCACATCATGGAATTTCCTAATAACTGCTAAGTCGCTAAGTCTTCTAGACAACCATAACTATTTAGCAGTTATTGCCTATCGTACGACATGTGCGCACCGATGGCCAGTTGACACGTACGTCCGAGATCTATTTGAGACTCGTGACTCGTGATACACAAGTGTCGGGCCAATGAATGCGACACAAACAAAGGTGGTCCCTTAACTCTAAGCCACATGCAACTAAAATATAATAATTTGCAAGTATAATTTATATTTTCTAGAATAAGTAAAAACATGCATGATATTGAGCAAGGAATTAAACAGTAAAGGCAAGGTGTCTTGCCTGGTAGGACGCCTGGTGTGCTGCGATAATCCTGGTGGCATGAACTGCGACTTTAGTGTAACAACTACACAAGGGGATCTCTGTTGGTGGTACAGATCGGTGCATCGGGTCCAGAACGATCAATTTAGTTAGGGTGGACATATGGTAGGATAGAATTGGCGAGAGGATAGGAAAAAAATGGGATTAGTCATGGACCGCAAGATAATCGAAGGGAATTCACGGAGAGAATACTTATATTATTTTGAAAAATAAATACTTGAATATATATCCTTACTAGTTAAAATAATTTTTAATAACTATTTGAAAATAGTTTACACATATCACAAAATTGGAAACTATATTTTATTAGTCCAAAATATTTTTAGGCTACAAACTCTAAGTTATACATAAATAGAAATATATGTTTTTATTACTCACAAATACTTTAGATAAATATTTTGGAAAGTCTATAAATTATTTAGGGCTAAAAATCTAATATTAGTCAAATATAGTTTTTGTAAAACTATCTTTTAAAATAGTTAAAAATTTTTATAAATCAAATAATGACAATAATAATACATAGTGTACACATGTACATATAATATTAATTAGTAAGAACACTATTACTATTATTGTAAAAATAACATAACAAGGTAATAATAATAATAATATTAATAATAAAACTAATAATAATAATAATAATAATAATAATAACAAAAGAAAAACATATAAGTAAATAAACAATAAAAATGTAATAATAGAAAAACAAAAAAATAAAAAAATAATAATAATGAAGTTGGTTCTCCTCTTTCGAGGAGAACACTTAACATTTACAAAACCAAAAAGAAAAAGGACAACAATAGTGAGAGAGGGAGAGATTAGATAGAGGGAGAAGAAGAGGGAGAGAAGCGAGAGCTTGGGGACGGGCGTGTAACGCCGGCGGCGAGGGAAAGGGGAGGAAGAAGGACGTGCGGTGGAAGAAGAAGTGAGGGCGCGGTCGATCGGGAGGGAGAGTAGGCGGATCGGAGGCGGAGAAACGGCGGCGAAGGGCCGGAGGGAGTTGGTGGCCGGAGGAGAGGGGTTTCACGGAGGGGACCAAGGAAGAGGTAGTCGGAGAAGGAAGCTCGGCCATGGCGGGGCTGGGTTCGGCGGGAGGTGATCTGGTGCGGCGGCTGCCACCGGACAGCCGTACGGCAGAGGGGAGGAAAGGCGTGCGCGGGATCGGGTTTCCCGCTCGTCGGCGGCTCCGGTTGGTGGTGGGCGGCCCACAGTGGAGCGTCTCCAGGTGATGGAGGACCACGGCTACACCGGTGGGTCTGACGGGACGAGCGGATGCGCGAGGTGCGATGCTCGTCATCGACGAAGGCGCCGACTCGTCGGAGGTCAAGTAAGTTAAGGTTAGGGTTTTCCTTTCTTTTCTGTTGTTGTTGTGGCGGATTGGGGTTTTCCGGCCGGTGGCTGTGGTGGTTGTGCTGTGGTTCAATGGAGGCGTGGCGAGGGTGGTGACGGAGGTGGTTGATGGCGGGTGGTGGAAGACTCTGGTGGTTGGTAATGGTGTGTTGCCGGAGATGGCTACGGTGGTGACGGCGGAGGGTGTGCGGTGGGGCTAGCGGCGATGGCCGGGCTGTCGGTTGCAGTAGCGGTAATGGTGGTCCAGGTGGTGACGGCAGGGCGGTAGAGGCGGTGACGAGGCTGATGAAGGTAGTGATGGGGTTGCTGGATTGGGGCTGGGGTTTAGGAAGGCTGGGGAGGAGTCGGCCAATTAGGGTTAGGGTTAGATTTGGGATTAGGATTAGGGTTAGGGATATGGGTTGCTGAATTGTGTCGGGGTTTGTCCGACACGGAGAAAATTGTATGTGTAAAAAGTGGAATAAGACTTTGGATGGACACAGACACGATGCACGCACTATTATGGATGGTGGAGAATTTGTGGAGAAAAATTTGGCTTCTGGAATTATGGAGGAGTACTTGCCTATTTATCGGATGTGGGAATTCCCATTAAGCTAAGGATTAGGATTTGGTTTAAACCCAAAATAGATAGTTGCAATTTAATTTAAAATTAATCCAATCCAAATCCAAATAAAAATCCAATTTAAATTAAATTATTTTAGTTTAAAAATCAAATGGATAAATCAAATTGCAAATATTTAACTATTTAAATAAATCCATAAATTTAAATCAAGATTTAAATGCCACAATAACTTCCAAATATATTTTTCAAAATACCAATAATAATAATTTCGAAAATAATAAATATTTTTAAATATCTTTTTGAATAATAAAATATTAATATTAATAAATCTCAAAAATTACATTTTATTTAAAATAGACTAATAAATAATTACGAAATATATGTGTAGGTACAAAATGACGTTCTCATAATTATGCTTTTCTAGCATACAATAAAAATATTATTTATTATTAATAATTATGAGAAATGAAGAATTTATAAATAAAATAACAAACTTGAAAAATTTTGGAACGATAACAAAATAATTATTATGTATATTATTTTAAAACTTTTAAAAATAGAAAAATAATATTTTCAAAAATATGTACGCTCGCACATAATCGCACTCGTCGAGCAATTTTGAAAAATAAAATTTCGTGTGTGACGTAAAATACGACTACGTGACGTACAATACAAAAATTTAAATCAGTACCAAATTTAATAAAAAAATTAGTAAAAAATTTATGGGTTTTACATCCTACCCAACTTAAAAGAATTTCGTCCTCGAAATTAAGGATTTAGTAGGGGGTGAGAAGGCACAACGGTAGATAGAAGCGTTCGAAGTTTATATGGTCGTAGTCTAGGTTGAAGATATGATTAAGAGACGATTGTAATCACTCTTAAATTCAAGTGATTAGAAAGTCAAGATTGTAGATTTAGGGTCGAGGGAAGGTCGAGTAGTTCAAGATAAAGATATGGCAACATCGAGTGATAATGGTCATAGGTGATAGGATGGTTAGAGGAAGTTCTAGTATAACGCATTCGTCCTTCTAAAATAGGTGAAGGCGAAAGCAATCTAGAGTTCGAAGAAGGCGTTATCGAATACAAATATGTGATTCAAAGGCGGCCGAATAATTTCAAAGGAATTTTCAAGGCAGTCGTGGACGGAATTCTAAAGGCCAAGTTTAATTATGGTCCATCCACGCAGAATAATAAACAAAAGCGAACCAAAAATGCACTTGGTTGATCAGACCATTATGCACCGGTTCTAAGTAGACAATACGTTAATGGGAGCGACCCAATTAACATATGCCTTGGACAAGCTCGATAAGGAATAAGCTTGCAAAAACTAGGCTACTTTAGCATCATTAGTCAAAATAATAAATACATAGGCACGAGAGATTAAGATTTAAAGAAGGTAGAATGATTCTAAGTCATACAGTCGTCCTATAGTCTTCTTGTCCAAGTCCTTGGTTGGCTAGACGGGTTAGGTCCTCTAGATTCTAGGATCTAAATAAGCTTGCTAATATAGGTCACTAGGTCAAAGGGGTTGCTAGTTCATAGGGTATTCTACCCAACTTAAAGAATTAAACTAATGGTGTTTTGGGACAACTAACTAGTAGGGTCAATCTCTAGCAAGCACGAAGGGAAGATAAGAATAGGGATGGAAGGAAGCAAGCAAGATGCAATTGATGAGTCAAACGGTAGATAAATCAAGGAAAGAGGTCAAATATGTGGATGAGATCCTAGACTTCTAATCCTATATGCAGGCTTGCTTGGTACGGTAAAGTAACCAAACAATTTATATTGACCTGCATGGGCCACCACAAAAACATGTAACGCCCCAGTCCTAAAATACGTAGGACTAGGAACGTAGACATGCCAGCTGTATTCATACGAAGTACATTGGCTTCGTATGGATACATAAGCTGTAAAATGCAGTAGATCCATAACTAATCTCATCTACACAAATAAATGAATAAAAGATATCAATAAATGATAATGAATTGTCTTGATACAATTTGTTGGGCGAAGACAAATCCACTACCAACAAGTAAATAAAAAATACATAAGTAAAGAGATGAATTTGGCGAGCGAAGCAAAGACAATCCAAGCGCAATCATCCTCGAAGAAATAGCGATGATCACGGCTAGAGCTAGAACACCTGCGAAAGACAATAGCACACACCTGGCGAGATAACCAGGTCCTCAGAGGGATGTAACAAGACACATAATATTATGCCAATAAACTGAATAAAGTTAGCTCAACAGAAAAGTATATGTGACTACACAAATAAAGGTCCTTAACCATTCTATGTGATCATGCAATTTGAAGACAACGTTCCACACAAGGGCTCTCGAGACTAGAAACACGGCACGTTAGCGTTTCAACCAAGGCACTAGTGGCGTCTAGAGAAAAGTAAATGCACGGCCCATTAGCACTCGAGCGAGAACTAAGGGGCGTCTAGAGAAAAATAAATGCACGGCCACTAGCTCTTGGATGAGTCACTAACGGCAGCTAGAGGAAAGTAAATGCACGACACATTTGTGTTTCAACCGAGGCACTAGTGGCATCTAGAGAAAAGTAAATAAATGCACGGCCACTAGCTCTCGACTGAGTCACAAATGGCAGCTAGAAAAAAGTAAAGGTGTGAAAGCCCCTGCGCCTAATAACTGTCTTCACCCTCTCCATGCACTACTCGTGCTGAATCCACATCACGACATTTCCTAATAACTACTGCTAAGTCGCTAAGTCTTCTAGACAACCATAACTATTTAGCAGTTATTGCCTATCGTACGGCATGTACGCACCGATGGCCAGTCGATACGTACGTCCGAGATCTATTTGAGACTCGTGACTCGTGATACACAAGTGTCAGGCCAATAAATGCAACACAAACAAAGGTGGTCCCTTAACTCTAAGCCATATGCAACTAAAATATAATAATTTGCAAGTACAATTTATATTTTCTAGAATAAGTAAAAATATGCATGATATTGAGCAAGGAATTAAACAGTAAAGGCAAGGTGTCTTGCCTGGTAGGACGCCTGGTGTGCTGCGATAATCCTGGTGGCATGAACTGCGACTTTAGTGTAACAACTACACAAGGGGATCTCTGTTGGTGGTACAGACCGGTGCATCGGGTCCAGAACGGTCAATTTAGTTAGGGTGGACATATGGTAGGACAGAATTGGCGAGAGGATAGGAAAAAAATGGGATTAGTCATGGACCGCAAGATAATCGAAGGGAATTCACGGAGAGAATACTTATATTATTTTGAAAAATAAATACTTGAATATATATCCTTACTAGTTAAAATAATTTTTAATAACTATTTGAAAATAGTTTACACATATCACAAAATTGGAAACTATATTTTATTAGTCCAAAATATTTTTAGGCTATAAACTCTAAGTTATATATAAATAGAAATATATGTTTTTATTACTCACAAATACTTTAGATAAATATTTTGGAAAGTCTATAAATTATTTTGGGCTAAAATCTAATATTAGTCAAATATAGTTTTTGTAAAACTATCTTTTAAAATAGTTAAAAATTTCTATAAATCAAATAATGACAATAATAATACATAGTGTACACATGTACATATAATATTAATTAGTAAGAACACTATTACTATTATTGTAAAAATAACATAACAAGGTAATAATAATAATATTAATAATAAAACTAATAATAATAATAATAATAATAATAACAAAAGAAAAACATATAAGTAAATAAACAATAAAAATGTAATAATAGAAAAATAAAAATAAAAAAAATAATAATGAAGTTGGTTCTCCTCTTTCGAGGAGAACACTTAACATTTACAAAACCAAAAAGAAAAAGGACAGCAATAGTGAGAGAGGGAGAGAATAGAGAGAGGGAGAAGAAGAGGGAGAGAAGCGAGAGCTCGGGGACGGGCGTGTAACGCCGGCGGCGAGGGAAAGGGGAGGAAGAAGGACGCGCGGTGGAGGAAGAAGTGAGGGCGCGGTCGATCGGGAGGGAGAGTAGGCGGATCGGAGGCGGAGAAACGGCGGCGAAGGGCCGGAGGGAGTTGGTGGCCGGAGGAGAGGGGTTTCATGGAGGGGACCAAGGAAGAGGTAGTCGGAGAGGGAAGCTCGGCCATGGCGGGGCTGGGTTCTGCGGGAGGTGATCTGGTGCGGCGGCTGCCACCGGACAGCCGTACGGCAGAGGGGAGGAAAGGCGTGTGCGGGATCGGGTTTCCCGCTCGTCGACGGCTCCGGTTGGTGGTGGGCGGCCCATAGTGGAGCTTCTCCAGGTGATGGAGGACCACGGCTACACCGGTGGGTCTGACGGGACGAGCGGATGCGCGAGGTGCGACGCTCGTCATCGACGAAGGCGCCGACTCGCCGGAGGTCAAGTAAGTTAAGGTTAGGGTTTTCCTTTTCTTTTCTGTTATTGTTGTGGCGGATTGGGGTTTTCCGGCCGGTGGCCGTAGTGGTTGTGCTGTGGTTCAATGGGGGCGTGGCGAGGGTGGTGACGGAGGTGGTTGATGGCGGGTGGTGGAAGACTCTGGTGGTTTGGTAGTGGTGTGTTGCCGGAGATGGCTACGATGGTGACGGCGGAGGGTATGCGGTAGGGCTAGCGGCGATGGCCGGGCTATCGGTTGCAGTAGCGGTAATGGTGGTCCAGGTGGTGATGGCAGGGCGGTAGAGGCGGTGACGAGGCTGATGAAGGTGGTGATGGGGTTGCTGGATTGGGGCTGGGGTTTAGTAAGGCTGGGGAGGAGTCGGCCAATTAGGGTTAGGGTTAGATTTGGGATTAGGATTAGGGTTAGGGATTTGGGTTGCTGAATTGTGTCGGGGTTTATCCGACACGAAGAAAATTGTATGTGTAAAAAGTGGAATAAGACTTTGGATGGACACAGACACGATGCACGCACTATTATGGGTGGTGGAGAATTTGTGGAGAAAAATTTGGCTTATGGAATTATGGAGGAGTACCTGCCTATTTATAGGATGTGGGAATTCCCATTAAGCTAAGTATTATGATTTGGTTTAAACCCAAAAATAGATAGTTGCAATTTAATTTAAAATTAATCCAATCCAAATCCAAATAAAAATCCAATTTAAATTAAATTATTTTAGTTTAAAAATCAAATGGATAAATCAAATTGCAAATATTTAACTATTTAAATAAATCCATAAATTTAAATCAAGATTTAAATGCCACAATAACTTCCAAATATATTTTTCAAAATACCAATAATAATAATTTCGAAAATAATAAATATTTTTAAATATCTTTTTGAATAATAAAATATTAATATTAATAAATCTCGAAAATTACATTTTATTTAAAATAGACTAATAAATAATTACGAAATATATATGTAGGTACAAAATAACGTTCTCATAATTATACTTTTTTTGCATACAATAAAAATATTATTTATTATTAATAATTATGAGAAATGAAGACTTTATAAATAAAATAACAAACTTGAAAAATTTTGGAACGATAACAAAATAATTATTATGTATATTATTTTGAAACTTTTAAAAATAAAAAAATAATATTTTCAAAAATATGTACGCTCGCACATAATCGCACTCGTCGAGCAATTTCGAAAAATAAAATTTCGTGCGTGACGTAAAATACGACTACGTGACGTACAATACAAAAATTTAAATCAGTACCAAATTTAATAAAAAAATTAGTATAAAATTTAGAGGTTTTACAGCGCAGTAGGTCGCAAAGCCCAGAACGAGCAGAGCAGAGTACAGCCTGTAGCTCTTCAGGTTGACAACCAGACCAAACTCGGTCGTCAGCATCATCCTTCGAAGTCTGCACCAAACTCTAGGGATCCCGATGTACCGTCTTACAGCATCGAACACCACCATCAGCGGCTTCAACGCGGAAAAGAGTGAGCCTCTGGGCAAGATTTGATTGAAGTGCCAAATAGGTGATCTTCATACTGAGGTTTCCTGTTATGTCATCGATGTGGACATAAACTACAACATGTTGCTTGGGCGACCATGGATCCATGAGTACATGATCGTCCCGTCCACCCTTCACCAGTGCATGAAGTATGTGGCTAGTGACGCGACCGTCAAGACGAAGTTTTCTTACATCAACCCATTACGAGGTCTCGAAGCATACTGTACTGATACCAATTTGTATAAACCACTCCCCTAGAATGACGAGTCCAACGATGCTGATGACGAAGCAGAATCTGCAGCCGTCATAGAAGGACCCATAAGGGTTCGACTAAAAGGGAAGCGACCTAAGACTCCAGCCCCCTGATCATCAAACTCCGGGGCAAGGCTCCAGCACGGCCGCCTACGACAGCATCAAGCTAGGAGCCCCTGCAAATAAAGCTCTCCCGAAAGCCCTCAACACCCGCTTCAAAGCCGCAGGATACTCTGGCAGCGCCTCCCGCGGTGATCAAGATGAAGCAAAAAATCTCATCCACCTCCTTCTGCAGCAGCTCTTACCCACGAGGAACTACAAGATGACGTCGGTGCCAATACCGAGGCACAGTCTTTAGATGATGTAATCCCTCGGGATAAAATTTTGCATTTTATTAATAGGAAATTGTCTTTGAATTACTCATGTACGCATTGAAACACTAAGTACTTCTTAGATAATGCTCTATTTACTCTACAAACGCAAGTGACAACCGCCAACCTTGTAAACCGAGTTATCCCCTCCAAAGGCTCCTACTTCCTAGTCCTGCTAAGGAACCCAGAGGAGTAACCTATCATCTTTGGTCGACTGGAACATCCGCATCGGCCAGCCCCAGGAGAACCAGAACCCGATGACAGCAAGATGCAGCTCTACCGTTATGCTACTCAAGCCAAATATCTCATCCTGAAGATTGGATACGACCAGAACAACAACAAAGGGCTGAACTACGGCAAAGGTCGACAGCTTCCCTTACGACTTCGTACTCCGAAGGGGAAGCCTCAGAACTACTACCAACGTACTCGCCGAGGGTTGGGGTATATTACTCCCACGACCACTTCAAAGAGTTCAGAATCGGAGGCTCCACTACACTCGCATTCTTTCGGCTCTTCAATCTGGGATTCTGATACTAGTATAGGTCGTGACCTCCAGAAGGTACTACCCATCAACATGGTTTTCACAGACGATTCTGCAAAGGGAGAAGACCAGGCACTCGATTTCTTCGAAGATGAGCCCTGGGATCAACGCCTTGGCACTCAATGGAAATGGCGTTTCGAACAGCGAGAGCCTCCCACTGAGGACAAAGTCGTCCAGATTGACTTAGGGGATGAAACTTCCCCAAAAACCCATCTTTGTCAGCAAAAGCCTGACAGGAGACGACAAAGATTTTCTGATACAGCTGGTTCGGGAGTATATAGACGTCTTTTTCTGGAGCTATGAAGATATGTCGGGTTTGGACCCGTAAGTCTCCATGCATCGGCTCAACATTCTACCTGACGCCAAACCTGTCAAACAGCAGCAGCGTCGCTTCCATCCCAATATTATGGACGTCATCGAAGAAGAGGTCAATAAACTCCTTGAGAGTGGCTTCTTCCACGAAGAACAGCACCCGGACTGGGTGGCCAATATCGTGTCGGTTACCAAGAAGAATGGAAAGATTAGAGTCTACATAGACTTCTGGGATCTCAACTCGGCCTATCCAAAAGACGAATTTTCTCTCCCAATCACAGACGTGATGATCGACAATACTTGTGGCTTTGAGCGTAAGTCCTTCATGGATGGCTTCTCAGGCTACAACCAAATCAAGATATTTCCCGAGGACGAAAAGTATACTTCATTCCGGACTCCAAAATGGATATACTGTTATACAGTTATGCCCTTCAGATTAAAGAATGCGGGCACAACCTACCAGCGAGCTATAAGTACCATATTCCGTAAACATCTTTGGAAGACGGTGGAGTGTTACGTCGATGACATTGCCGTCAAGAACAAATTCAAGTCCAGCCACTTGGATGACTTACGAACAGTGTTCGACATAATGCGGGTGCACCAACTAAAGATGAATCTGGCCAAGTCCTTCCTAGGTGTCTCCAGCGGCAAGTTTTTAGGCTTTATCGTCACGGCAAAGGGAATCCATATTGACCAGAAAAAGTCGAAGGCAATCCTGGACTTGGCTCCCTCGAAGAATCTTAGAGAACTTTGAGGCCTACAAGGGCGTATGACATACATCAGAAGATTCATAGCAAACCTCTCTGGTCGATGCCAGCCCTTCACCAAACTGATGAAGAAGGGGGTCTCCTTTGTATGGACCGAAGAGTGCCAACAAGCATTCGACGACATCAAGAAGTACCTCACCAGTCCCCCTATTCGGGTAGCTCCAGTAATAGGAAGACCTTTTCTACTCTACGTCCGAGCCATGGATCACTCTCCCGGGGCATTACTGGCCCAGAAGAGCGATGAAGGACACGAGCAGGCCATATATTACCTCAGCAGAACCATGATTGAAGCCGAGCACTAGTACAATCCTGTCGAGAAGGAGTGTCTTGCTTTACTCTTCGCCATTTAGAAAACACGTCACTATGTGACCGGACAAACGATCTACATCATCTCCCGAATCAACCCCCCCAGGGTCCTCATGACTAAGCCAGGGGCTTTGAACTCGAGGTTAGCCACCTAGGCCATACTCTTAACTCCTTATGACATGGTATTCGTCCCTCAAAAGGCAGTTAAAGGCCAAGCGTTGGCCGATTTCCTAGCAGCACACCCTGTGCCAGAAATGTCAAAGCTCTACGACGACATCCCCGGTGAAGTCTTAGAATCTAATGCTGTCTCAGATAATCCCATATGGCAACCGTTCTTTGATGGTGCTTCAAGGACATGACCCAAGGGTGAGATTGTAGCAGAAGTGGGGGTTGTCCTCATTACCTTGACGGCCTGATCATCTACCGCGCCTACTCCCTCGTGGAGTTATGTACCAACAATGTTGCTGAGTACAACGCCCTCATCATTAGGCTAAAACTCGCTAAACAGTTGGGGGTTTACTAGATCAAAGCCTATGGGGACTCAAAGCTGATCATTAGCCAAGTTCGAGGGCAATATGATGTCCGTTATAAATACCTAATCCCCTACCATCAGGCGGCCATTGACATCATCTCCATGTTCACAGATTTCTTTATAAAATATGTATGACGTTTACAAAATTTGGAGGCCGAAGCCCTCGTCGGTCTCGCCGCTTCTCTCGCAGCTCCTGGAAGATCCCAATACACCGTTATGGTGATGGGGCAAGAACTCGTATGTCCGAAGAATGTTATGCACACATGCCAAAGTTACTCAGTCCAAGACAAGGCTAATGTAGACATACGGGACTGGCGTTTCCTGTTCATCGACTATGCGGTCTACAGGATTCTACCTGAAGACTCGAAGGAGGCAGCTTCCGGCAGGAGATGTTCCCTCCGATTCTTCTATGCCACAGCTACCAAAATGCTGTACCGCCATTCTTATGACAGACTCCTCCTCAGTTGCCTATCCCAGTCAGAGGTGCAGCAAGCGCTCCGAGAGGCACACGATTGGACCTGTGGAGCTCATCTACCCGGGACCAAGTTGCAAGACCGACTGCGCCGTATGGGCTATTACTGGCCCACTATAATGGCGGACGCCGTGGAATATACGAAGAAGTGTCGGGCATGTCATTTGCATGCAAACTTCATTCACCGACCTTCAGAGCATCTACACCCTATTGTGGCCTCCTGGCCATTTGAAGCATGAGGAACGGATATCGTTGGGCCAATCAGCCTGCCTTCCTCCAAAGGACATCGGTTTATCCTTGCCATCACTGACTACTTCTCCAAGTGGGCAGAAGTAGTATCATTGGCAGAAGCAATGTTTTAAAAACTGGACCGGCCGGTTCACCCGTGAACCGGTCGTTTTTTTCGGTCCGGTTCAGTATTGATCCAGTTTTGTTTAAAAGTTAGTATTTTTGTAAAAAATTAATGGCCATAAGGGATTAATTTGGACCACTTAAGTTAACCCAGTGGTTGAACCACTAGTTGAACCAACTGGTTGAACCAATTTGACCCGACCCAGTGCCTTGGTCGGATCAACCATCGGTCCAATTTTTAAAATATTGGGCAGAAGTAAAAGCCTCGAACGTGATCAGCTTCATCAAGCACCACATCATCTACCGGTTCAGGGTCCCCAGAAGAATTATCCATGACAATGGCCCCCAGTTCGTGAGCCATGCCTTCCAGCAGTTCTGTGACAAGAACCGAATATAGAACGTGGCATCAACGGCCTATAACTCGGCGGCTAAGGGGTTGGCCGAAACATTCAACAAAACTATCGTCAAACTGCTCAAGAAAGTCGTGTCCTCTAATAAATGCGACTGGAACGAAAAGTTCGGTAAATGTCTATGGGCATACCATACGACTGTGCAGACACCAACGGACAACACATCGTTCACCCTTGTCTACAAAAGTGAAGTGGTGCTCCCCTTGGAGATTCAAACCCCGTCCTTACGGGTAGATATCACCAATCAGCTGACTGACAAAGATAACCAGCGCAGACGGTTACAAGTGTTGGAAGCTTTAGATGAAAAATGCTTGCTAGCACAACAAAGAATCGAGCTTTACCAAGCTCGTATTTCTGGGGCCTTCAACAAAAGATTTCGGGAAAGATCATACCAAGTGGGCGACCTCATCTTAGTAGTGCGAAGGCCGATGGTGATGACTCACAAGACGGCTGGAAAGTTCGAGCCCAAGTGGGAAGGACCGTTCATCATAGAAACGGTATACTCCAACGGTGCTTATCGACTAGCCAAACCCAATGGTGATTTGCTAATGATGCCCATCGACGACAAGTTTCTAAAGAAGTATTATGCCTGAAGATGAAACCGGCATAGGCTCTCGCATCCCCTAAGAGTGTCTATGGATTCTAGTAAGGGGATTCCTTTCTTCTATATCTTCCCTCCAGTAGATGAAGCACTTCACGTCCAATTTACCTCTGGATTGCTCCTCTACACCCAGACGATGTGGCTACCACGTCCATATTACCTCTGAGTAGTCGTTCTCTCCGTATTGATCCTATAATTATCATGGCTATCTAGAAAATAATCCACGTTCATACTACCTCTGAATTGTTGTTCTACCGGCGAAGATTAGGCCTACCATGTTCATATTACCTCTGGTTAGGCATGTCTTCTATAAGGACCCCTCCTTATGTTGAAGAAAAAAGTGAGGGAATAGAAGAGTTTTTATACAGAAACATGTGGCTATAAAGGCCTATTATAGACTCTTCATAGTTATATACACAAAGACAAGAATCAGAAACATCACCAAGCACGTATGCTCATGCCACATGTTTATGCTTCTGTTCAAAGTACCCCGAGCTTGACCCAAGTTCGGGACACTTTGAAGGGGGTCTTGTAGAAGCATGAAAAATCTCAGTTGATAACATTCCTCCACCACAGTACAGATGATACAAAGGCATGGACCGAGTATTAAAAAGACAACTAATCCTACTTCTTCTAGTACAGATTTATCAAAGATCGATCACAGGTTCTGATTTTATTATGCGTATAAAGATCTAGTGCAGATTTATCAAGGCTATACGTAAAGGACTAATCCTACTTCTTGTACAAAGGATCGATCACAGGTTCAGCAGACCCTAGAGGAGTCTATAACAGACTTAGTCTTCATCAAAGTGCAGGTGTCTTTCTTCTTGGTATGCATACTAGAATATTGATCTCCATTAAGGCGCATTCTGAATTTTTTGTACGCACAACCTTCCAATGCGCGTCAATTGCTCGACCAAAGTAAGCAACTTCCTGAAGCAGCTATTGGCCCGAGCTCCCTGAAGGTGCAGTAGGTCGCAAAGCCCAGAACGAGCAGAGTAGAGTACAACCTGTAGCGCTTTAGGCTGAAAACCAGAACAAACTCGGTCGTCAGGACCTCCAAGATGTCGCCCAGAGTCAAACTCCTTAGGGAGGATACTTGGATACTTCTCAAGGGTGGTGACGTCTTCTTCTTCAGAGAGTTCTTCTACAAGAACATGGGCCCTTCGAACGAGAGAAACCCCAACCAATAGCTGATTTATGTAAGGCCAACGGCCGTTTGAAGCTAAGTTTGGAACAAACATGGTGGTAAAGGGTGCCAGGAAGAAGATAGTGACTCTTCAGAGGAACACTTCCCCTTTTATAGGACCGGGAGTGGTCCAAACTATAGGCCACTTGGCAGACGGTCAAAATTCCCTCATTAATAGGATGATCCTAGGACTCAGCACAATGGATCTCAATTAATTGGCCCATTCAAGTGAGTCTCCAAACTGTTCAAATGTTCTTTGGAATTCCCCAATTAACGGTGGCAATTAAGAAGGAGTCTGCATTCAAGGATAGTCATTTACTTCTTCTGAAAAGAAGACTAAAAAGCCAAGCTGTCTCCAACCGAAGGCGCAGGCACCCTACTGTGTTCCTTTGCTTCCAAGGCACAGACAGTACATCCCCCTCTTAGAAGCACAGACAACTGCTTTGATCCAAGTACCCGGCCAGTTCAACGGCCCCTTTTTCTTAACAAAGACTTGGGAGACACCGTTTGCATCTAGCACAAGCCCGACTACTACTCTAAAGCAAAGTAAAATAGTCTATTTGAAGGCGCAACCTACTCGTCGCCCTAAAGCACAGTGACTTTACCCGAAGCACAGCCTACTCATTGGCCCTAAAAGCACAGAGGCCCTATTGTCTTTGAAACATAGTCCACTTATCGCCCTAAAGCACAGAGGTTCCGTCGTCTCCAGAAGCATAGTCTACCCATCGCCCCAGAAGCGCAGCCAGCCTTGCTTAAAGCACAGACGACATGGTCCATCCCAATCAGTTTGCTTAAAACACCTCTCTCAAAGATAGGATTGAGATTGATCAAGTTGATAAATGCGAATATCTTATCAGATTTATTTAAATCTCGGATGAAGATTACACAGAATTCAAATCTGAGATGAAATCCCAAGATTTGTTCGGCTACATCCGAACACACGCTATGTGTCACCTCCTTCGATTATTTTGATAACCACCAGAGATTTCGTTTGAGGGGAATCTCAATATCTATCACGTGTCAGCGCCACAAAAGCCCGCACCGTGCAAGGATGGCAGATTCTTTCATATCTCGAAACCCTAATGCATATCGCATATGTGCCCCCTCTCTCCTATAAATAGGAGAGGTTTTCCCCCAACAACATGATGGACAAGAAGAAGAAGATCCACAAAATTATCAAAATCTTCAACTTCGACGTCCTCCTGATCGGCAACCCTAGAGTGCCATCGAAGGCACCAGAAAGTCAGAGCAAGTCTCATATTATCATCGGATCGTCAACGGAGTAAAGGAGCTGTTGTAGTGCCCGATCTCCACCGTCACACTTTTCTATAAACTTTTGTACTTAGATTTCTTCGCATAAGAATCGATTGTACTCTTTTCATATTCAATATACAAAAACTTCGTTCAACCTTTTGTCATGTCGAACAATGGTAGGTAATGGACTGTACAGAACTAATGGTGACTGAACACTGAGATGTAAAATGGATTGCACAAAATGTAAATGAAGGATGGTACATACTTGTAATTGACTGATACCTCAGAAGGAAGACTAATACTCAAATATCAGTGGATATGGGATGACTGATCACTAATGAATAGGCAACTGAATCTAAACTTACAGGACTGTACCTGAACATTTGGGACAGAGCACTTAGGGATTAATACATATGGATATGCAGGACAACTCAATAAAGACTGATACCAGGTTAAATTAAAGGAATGACGTTAGAAATGACCAGGACTGATCATCAAATAAATAGGACTGAACAAACCAAAACTGACGAGAGCTAAGTGTAACACCCAGTTTTCCAGATGAGGGTATTTTTGAAATTTTATAATTATAATTATAATTTATTGATATTTATTTCATATTATGATTTTTGGTGATTTTTGATTATTTTTAAACTATTTAAAAACTGGTTTAAGTCATGACTTATGATTTTGGTGTGCAGCTAGTGAAACCATAGAGACTGTATGACCTAGAGCCTAACCATGTCATTAGGATGATTTAATTATCATTTTTAGCCTAGGGGAATTTTGGTCATTTTGACTTATTTGAATTATTTGATGATTTAGTAAATTGGTGAATTCTAGGTTGACTTGACTTGTTGAGACCTAGTGAACTAGCCTAGAAGCTAACCCTAGCCATGGTGACCCTAGTCTAACTTAGTTTAACCTACTTTTAGTCATTAGAAACTAATTTTAGAATGAGGAGATTTGGTTTAGTGAATTTAAGTCATGGCTTGTGGTTTCATGAAATGACTTATGGCTTAATGATTTATTTGATCATGACTTGGCCCATGGCCCATAACTAGAAGCCCTAACCCTAACCAAATGCTAAATGACCAGCCATAGGGATCCCCACCCTATATAAACACTTATTCTCTAGGGCTTGCCTCTTTCTTTATTCATTTCAACATTGGAAAAAGAAAGGTATTTGTCCCACTTCCAAAAATCCCCATAAATCCATTTTAATTCCTTTTTAATCCTAGTTTCTTGTATTAGAACCTAATTTCCTCCTATTTTCTGAATATGGAATTTAATCCCAGCTTTGGGTCAATTTGGAGCTTTTGGCATCAAGAGAAGGAATCCCCCATTTGAAGCTTTTCCAAGCTTTTTGCACATATAGGTAAAACCCTTTTAATTGATTTAAATTTCAGTTTTCTTTGCATGTCTAGGAGTCCCTGAAATTTGGGTGGAATTCGTGTCCGTTTGGTGTCCGTATCGGACACGTGTCATAGTGTTTCCTAGGTGTTTGATGAAATGCTTGTGAGAATTAAATGTTAGTAATTTCGAAAACTAATTGAACAATCTTCTAGCCCTATAGGAGTAGATCATAGAATCCTAACTCTGAGCACAAATTAGGCCCGTGTCTGTGTCGAAAATTAACACGAACCCACTGCCAGGACACTGTACTGAGGCATACAGCCTCCCCTACTACTCGATCCAATTTCCGGACACGACACGCCATGAGGACACGTGGAAATTGACACAGAGGAGGGGGCCATCACTGTCAGACCCCCCCTCGAGTTTCACGACACCTCGTGTCGTATCGAGGACACGAGGACACGTGCACTGGTTATGCACTGACAGTGCACACACGCACAGAGCTGACTTTGCGTGCGTCGTGTCGTACGGACACGACACTTGGATACCTCGTGGTGACACGAGTGTGTAGCCCAACATGTGGGCTACACGTGGACATGACCACGAGGCCCCATGTGGCTCATGTTGTGTCCACGAGACAGTTGCATCGCTGCACGATGCTTACTGTGCACGTGTATCAGTCGAGTTTTTCTCGACTGATACGGTATTCGTGCCGTGTCCTGAGGACATGTGGACACTGTGAAGGCTACCCTAACCCTAGACTAACCCTAGGTGAACCTAGGGACATGATCACGAGACACGAGGACACGCGTGTCATATCCTAGACCTTAGACCTAGGTGAACACGTGCACGAGGCAGTGCATGCACTGTCCACTGTTTTGGGTTTGACACTTTAATTGACACTTCGTGTCCACTTTTGTGGACACGAACCACTTCCTAGACACGAGTACGTGTATACCTAGTGTCTGCACTGTAAGACCCAGTTTTCTGAAATTGGGGTATTTTTGAAAAATTATTATTTTTATTATTTATTAATGGTGTTTTAGTCATAATATGATTTTTGGTGATTTTAGTTAATTTAAAACTATTTTCTAAGTCATAACTTGTAACTTTGTGATTTGACTAGTATAACCCTAGTGTAAACCCTAGAGATTTTATAACCTAGAGACTAACCATGATCATGTGAGCCTAACCATAGGTTTAGAACATCAAATTAGGGCTTTTTAGCCTAAAGGGTATTTTGGTAATTTATTAGAATTTATTTGGATTTATGTGTTTTTATTATTATTATTTAATTAGTGGATTAGTGTCATGTTAGTCCCTAACCTAGTTTAGCCTAATCTAGGGGTTAGCTACTAACCTAGAAGACTAAGTGTAGGTATTTACTTTATGTTGTAAATATCTTAGGATTGAAATATCTTAGATATTTACTTTATAGATATTTTCATGAAACCTAGAAATATCTACTTGGTCCAAGCCTTAAGAGCTAAGCTAGCAAGGTGTAAAGGAACCCTAAATATCTACCCTACCCCCCCATGGCAGCCACACCCTACCCCCTTCCATATAAACACACCCCCCCTCTTCATTCATGCTATTTTTCCATTACACTAAAAACCTAGTTTCCCTACCACTTCAACCCTTCACCACTTAACCAATTTAACTCCAAATTGAGCCTAGTTTCTTGCATTAGACTCCCCTACACTAGAGGATACCAATTGTGGCTTGTTAGCAAGGATTCGTGAAGCTTTGGACATTGGGAGTCGAAGAAGGATCTCATTCAAATAGGCCTATATTTGAGGATTTTGCACATATAGGTAAATGTCTCTAAACCATATTAATATTGTAATTTTTCTTCATAAATGCATGCATATAGGTGTATACTAGCTGTGGGTAAAGTTTGGTGGAATCTAGGGTTGTTTGGTGTCCGTATCGGACACGTATCCTATGGTTTAAATTAGTGTTTGACAAAATGCCTCAAGAAGAGGACTTTCTGTTTTTGCAAAACTTTTTGAACAAAAACCTAGCCTAGACCTTGCTAACCCTAACCCTAATTCACTGACCTCATTTTAGGGTTGTGTCCGTGTCCAAATTGGACACGAACCCACGGTTTTCACAGTGCACAGACACACTGTGCATGCCCTGCTACCCGACACCATTATCTCCTTGGACACGCCACATGGTGTAGTGCCCCGTCCCGCTCAGTCAATCGGAGGAACAGGAACGCCGACGGCGTTCGGCATTAGCCTTGCAACGGCGACTCGAAGACATCGCTCAGGTGGGGTAGTTTCGGTGAACTTGCCTCATCTTTGCCTTCACATAATAATACGCATGTTTTCAACTTGCACAAGTAGGCTTAATAATAAAAGAGATGAATCCACATAGCTAAAGGGAATAATCCCGACGGGTCGAAATGAGTTAGAACATGGAAAAAGGTCCAACGGTCGGCATAGAGTTGGTGCACGGCGTGCTTTGAAAATGACACTCGGTCCTTCGTCCCGTGGCTTGGGAGAAGGAATGTTGGTCTTCGGTGCAAAAGCTAAGAGTTAGCCTAAGTCATAGGCGTCGCCCACATAAACGCTTGATAAAGCGTGCACGGTCCCATTGAGCAAGGCTTGGCATAGCCTTTGCTCGTCCCTCGGGTTAAGTCGTAGGCTTGAGTAAGTTAGGCAAAGTTATGCCGGTCGACCTAAGTTGTTCCAAGTGCTGTCCCGCCCATTCTACGGTTGTCAAGTTAAGTAGTCCTGCGATCTCAAGGCCCGTCGACTTGGGCAGGAGTATCACGTAGAGCACGATTGGCTTAAGGCACGATGCACGGGCTTAGTGTCTAAGGCAAGGACTATGATTCAAGGTGAGTTTTAAGAAAGGGATATCAAATAGGCATTTATGAGTTGAACCAAATGATAGGGTCTCAAGGAAAGAATGCTCGCGACCGTGGGTCGTCGAGGGGTCTCAAGGAAAGGAATGCTCGCGACCGTGGGTCGCCGAGGGGTCTCAAGGATAGAAGTCTTGGTTTTAGTAAAGGAATGACTGTGTGAGACGTCAGTTTGCATCGAGTCTTGCATGGTCATTTGACAACTTGTCGACAAGGGCGATGAACCCTCGAGCGGTAACCCCTGGGCCATGGGGGCCGACTCGGCCTAGGAGGGAACAGGGTATAGTCGTGCGTAAGGTTTTGGCACAGGTTAAGCGGGGACTTGCGACGGGGCTAGCTACTTGCGTCGAAAGGATCCCGATTAACAAAACTATACGTCAAGGTACAGCTTGTGATGCTGGTGGCCAAGTTTCATATAGATGTCGGCAAATAGCGGCTAACCGCGTGCATGCCTTTGGATTGAGTTGAATAGAAGGAGTGTACAGTTAGAACATAAAGTTTGGGCCTAAGATTGGGTTTCAACATAGGCGTCGTGCTTTGGCACGGGATGTGGCATCAAGTCTTTAGTTGTCGGCATATAAGTAGCTTGAGTTGGTTGAGTTGTTTGAGTTGAAAAAGAAACCGCCGCAAGGCAAAGTTGTAGGAGCGACACTAAGATTCACAAATCTTGATTTGGGTCAGTTGGTGGTCAAATTAGCAAGGGCCGCTAGGCGGCAGGGCCGCGAGGCGGCGATATGGTTAAGTCTCACTGAATTGCGAGGCACGGCCTCAGCAAGGGTTTGTAGCACGGTCACACAGAAAAGGGAGCTTCATCGCGTAGTTGCGTCTCTGATTTAAGCCGTAAGGCAAACACGACTTGATAGGTTAACGTTGTTGGCACGAGAAGGGTCTTGAGGCAAGGTATGAGTCGACATTGTTGTGCAAGCACGGGATGGTCTAAAGACACAAAATAGGCAAGGCGTCGGTCCTAAAACTGATCCTAAGGCAAGACTAGAAAGACAATGGATAAAAAGGGACTATGTTGCACAAAGTAAAATAAAACGTGCGGGTTTTGTATGGGTGGGCGAGGAGCTCATTCCACCAGTACAGTGGTACTGACACCCACATAGTTTTCATGTGCAGGCACAGGTAGAAGCTCGTGGCGCGGAGCTCGCTTGGATGCGTCGAGGCACGAAGTTCCTTGGCGATTCGAAGCGTGCGGCCGCATGGAGAAAAGACTTATACGGGACATAATGTATGGACATCGCCTTCCGAAGCTTCCGCTGGATCGAGCATTTGTATTGAGAGATGAGAGAGAGCAGAGTGAACTTGTAAATGTGAGGAGAGTGAGCTTGAGTGATTGTAATTTGGCCTTGCGCCCACAAATGTAACCTTGTATTCAGTATCAATAAAAGAGTTTCCTTTGAATGACTTGTGTTCATGTGTTTGCTTCAAATTCCGCTGAAATCGGCCGTTATGGAACCCGCCTTGCACGAGCGCAATCTAGGCTCGTGCGACATCACGCCTTAGCGAGGACGATCGCTCCTACGGGAGCGGGGCGTGACATAATGGTATCAGAGCACGGCTTTACGTCCTTGGACTATCGATTGAATTCTTTAACTCGTTGTTTCCGTAAACTCTGTTGCTTCCGCATATTGATGTCGTTGGTGCGCTCTCTCTCAAATGTCCCACGGGATGTCCTTACAATAAGTCTATCTATTTTGTAAAACATAGGTGAACAGTTTTCAACAAAACAAAAAGGATGGTTCGCGTAAGCACGGTTGGCTAAGTCGGGCTGGGCATATACACCAAAGTTGCGTCGACCTTAGCAAAGTCGAGTGTGGGATTCATAATGTTTCAAACAAGGATGGGTTGGACTTGGTTGAGTACGTGGGATGACTGTCGATAGGGGTGCTATCGAGCGACGATATCGTCGATGCGATATAGGTGAGCGTGCTTGGAAATAGAGGAATGGGTCGAACGGGATTCAAGGAAGTCGATTTTGATTCGAACGGATGTGTTAAGGATTTGTTGAATGACTTCATCTCTGAGTGGTGTATGCGATAGTCTCAGGGATGTCGATCGATCGAGGATTCGAGGGTGTCGATGAGTCTATCAGCAAGCGTCGCATTGTACAAAGCCATAGATTGAGTATCAATGAATAAGTCTTAGTCTTGAAGTTTGATGAGTGGATTCGAACAATCTAGAATTGATGCGCATGGAACGTGCACGGGATTGAGGATTACGCAAGTATAAAACGCGAGAATGATTGAGTAGGTGAAATCGAATCGAAGAAAGTTAGGGTGTACGAATGGATGACTTAATCGAGGAAATTGATACGGATCGTATACGAAAAGTTAGCACGACAGGTAGATAGCATGCATGAAAGTTTTGATTTTGAAGTTACGTGAATGACTCTAAGGATTGGATTGAATGTTGCTCGATGATTGAGTTAGCAAAGGATTGATGCGAATTGAGAAAATACGTTGGTTGGTGACTTAAGATAGACGGATGAACGATACGTGAGTTTGGTTTGAGGAATTTAATGTTGTGAATGATTTGAGGGATAATGATCCAACTTGATTTTGAATGTCGTGGAGATTATCCAGTCGGATGATAGCATCGCTCGCACGACTCAGAACTTGTTGCAAAGGAAGATCGTCAGGTTACGCATATCATCGATGGTATTGAGGCGTATCAAAGATCGATATACGATAACTCGGGGGTACTCTGACTCGGCGAATGACGATCGTGCAAGTGTTATTGTTCGGTTGGATGCGATACTTAGGATTTTGATCGAGATGAATGTTGGATGAAAATGATTGTGTCTTGATGGTTACGCGGATAGCTACAACGTCGACGATCTTGTCTTGTGCGAGCGCAACTCTAGCCTCGTACATGCGTTGCGTCGGATTTGGGGCGATCGTTCTGCGTGAGCGTTGACATGGTGATTCATGTCGCGGGAATGATCAAACTCGGAAATTCAGAATGCGGCAACCTTGATTGTCTCAACTTGTTGGCTTGATGCGAAGGTGAACTCGAGGATTTGTTGGACTTGCGATTGATGAATAAATGAAACTTGAGGATTGAATAGGTCCAATCCACGCATCGAAAATGAATTAGTCTAGACACAAAACAAGAGTTACGTCCCGATGAGGATGACTATCCCGCGGGAGCGTGCATGGTGATTCATGCCCACCGTGGATAATCTGAATCGCGTGAGATCGGGGCGCAACGTATTGTTAAGCTAGACGACCTCGTGATCGATTACGTGAATTGGGATAAATGATTTAGGGAGTACGGAATGTGAATTATGGTTTAGAAATGAATCGTGTCGTAGCGTGCTTGACTTGGAGATTGATAGACGAATTACGTCGAACGTGTTCGAAGGGATAGACTATGCGAAAGGGCTTGTTGAACGAATGAGATTGATATGTTAAGGAATTGGTTGAAACGTGAGTTATCATAGGATGGCTTTGTTGAATGACTCGGACCCCGTGCGACAAATATTGGGATGTGTATAGGCAATCTATGCTCGATGTTTAGATATCGGAGTGATGCGAGCTTGGGTAGAAAACCCCGTACTATCAACTTGGTTTGACCTTAGGATGGGGTCAGTGTTGATATCGTTGTTTGGGAACTATGATTCCAATACTGACGGAAAGACATAGCCTAGCAGTTAGGCAGACGTTCCGGTACGGAGCGATAGGATTGGTGAGGGTACCACTCATGAGGCTCGGTTGACATGCATGTATATCAAGGACGCTTGAATGCGTGCACGATCCGACTCGAGTGGTGATGGCAGGATTCGCTATCACGAGGCTTGGTTGAAATGCATGTATTTTAGGGACGCCTAAGATATGTGCACGATCCATACTAAGTGATACGTTGAATTCAAGTGAGACTTGAGGAATGGAAAAGTGTCGAGGATGTTGAACTTATTTTGAAGAATGGATTGTGGGTACCACGAGCGTGGCTCGGGTTTGGGAAAGACGTAGGAGAATTGTGTGCGAGAGTCTTGAATGTTGAGTAAAGTGACAAAGTCGATAAGTGTACTCAGTTAGTTTCGAGGACGAAACTTTTCTGAGTGGTGTATGATGTAGTGCCCCGTCCCGCTCAGTCAATCGGAGGAACAGGAACGCCGACGGCGTTCGGCATTAGCCTTGCAACGGCGACTCGAAGACATCGCTCAGGTGGGGTAGTTTCGGTGAACTTGCCTCATCTTTGCCTTCACATAATAATACGCATGTTTTCAACTTGCACAAGTAGGCTTAATAATAAAAGAGATGAATCCACATAGCTAAAGGGAATAATCCCGACGGGTCGAAATGAGTTAGAACATGGAAAAAGGTCCAACGGTCGGCATAGAGTTGGTGCACGGCGTGCTTTGAAAATGACACTCGGTCCTTCGTCCCGTGGCTTGGGAGAAGGAATGTTGGTCTTCGGTGCAAAAGCTAAGAGTTAGCCTAAGTCATAGGCGTCGCCCACATAAACGCTTGATAAAGCGTGCACGGTCCCATTGAGCAAGGCTTGGCATAGCCTTTGCTCGTCCCTCGGGTTAAGTCGTAGGCTTGAGTAAGTTAGGCAAAGTTATGCCGGTCGACCTAAGTTGTTCCAAGTGCTGTCCCGCCCATTCTACGGTTGTCAAGTTAAGTAGTCCTGCGATCTCAAGGCCCGTCGACTTGGGCAGGAGTATCACGTAGAGCACGATTGGCTTAAGGCACGATGCACGGGCTTAGTGTCTAAGGCAAGGACTATGATTCAAGGTGAGTTTTAAGAAAGGGATATCAAATAGGCATTTATGAGTTGAACCAAATGATAGGGTCTCAAGGAAAGAATGCTCGCGACCGTGGGTCGTCGAGGGGTCTCAAGGAAAGGAATGCTCGCGACCGTGGGTCGCCGAGGGGTCTCAAGGATAGAAGTCTTGGTTTTAGTAAAGGAATGACTGTGTGAGACGTCAGTTTGCATCGAGTCTTGCATGGTCATTTGACAACTTGTCGACAAGGGCGATGAACCCTCGAGCGGTAACCCCTGGGCCATGGGGGCCGACTCGGCCTAGGAGGGAACAGGGTATAGTCGTGCGTAAGGTTTTGGCACAGGTTAAGCGGGGACTTGCGACGGGGCTAGCTACTTGCGTCGAAAGGATCCCGATTAACAAAACTATACGTCAAGGTACAGCTTGTGATGCTGGTGGCCAAGTTTCATATAGATGTCGGCAAATAGCGGCTAACCGCGTGCATGCCTTTGGATTGAGTTGAATAGAAGGAGTGTACAGTTAGAACATAAAGTTTGGGCCTAAGATTGGGTTTCAACATAGGCGTCGTGCTTTGGCACGGGATGTGGCATCAAGTCTTTAGTTGTCGGCATATAAGTAGCTTGAGTTGGTTGAGTTGTTTGAGTTGAAAAAGAAACCGCCGCAAGGCAAAGTTGTAGGAGCGACACTAAGATTCACAAATCTTGATTTGGGTCAGTTGGTGGTCAAATTAGCAAGGGCCGCTAGGCGGCAGGGCCGCGAGGCGGCGATATGGTTAAGTCTCACTGAATTGCGAGGCACGGCCTCAGCAAGGGTTTGTAGCACGGTCACACAGAAAAGGGAGCTTCATCGCGTAGTTGCGTCTCTGATTTAAGCCGTAAGGCAAACACGACTTGATAGGTTAACGTTGTTGGCACGAGAAGGGTCTTGAGGCAAGGTATGAGTCGACATTGTTGTGCAAGCACGGGATGGTCTAAAGACACAAAATAGGCAAGGCGTCGGTCCTAAAACTGATCCTAAGGCAAGACTAGAAAGACAATGGATAAAAAGGGACTATGTTGCACAAAGTAAAATAAAACGTGCGGGTTTTGTATGGGTGGGCGAGGAGCTCATTCCACCAGTACAGTGGTACTGACACCCACATAGTTTTCATGTGCAGGCACAGGTAGAAGCTCGTGGCGCGGAGCTCGCTTGGATGCGTCGAGGCACGAAGTTCCTTGGCGATTCGAAGCGTGCGGCCGCATGGAGAAAAGACTTATACGGGACATAATGTATGGACATCGCCTTCCGAAGCTTCCGCTGGATCGAGCATTTGTATTGAGAGATGAGAGAGAGCAGAGTGAACTTGTAAATGTGAGGAGAGTGAGCTTGAGTGATTGTAATTTGGCCTTGCGCCCACAAATGTAACCTTGTATTCAGTATCAATAAAAGAGTTTCCTTTGAATGACTTGTGTTCATGTGTTTGCTTCAAATTCCGCTGAAATCGGCCGTTATGGAACCCGCCTTGCACGAGCGCAATCTAGGCTCGTGCGACATCACGCCTTAGCGAGGACGATCGCTCCTACGGGAGCGGGGCGTGACACATGGACACGCCATTTTTGGCACAGAGCACGGGGCACTGACTGACAGGTCATCCCCAAAGTTTGAGATGACCTCGTGTCGTGTCAGATACGGAATCGTCCCCGCAAGGGACGTGCACTGCACTGTACAGCCGTGAAAACGGTTCTGACACGGGTCTCGTGTCCCATATACACGAGTCGTGGACATGTGTCAGGGTGACACATGTGTAGAGGAACCTAGGGCGAACCCCAGGACACGAGCACGAGATGTGTCGTGTCCTGTGTCGCGTACACGAGACGCGTGCATCACTGCACGACGCGGTCTGAAACCACATATTTTTCCCTCTCTGATACGCGTGTCGTGTCCCCTCTACACGACACGTGGACACAGTGCAGGGTGCTGGACACGTGCACGAACCCTAGACTCACCTACTGACACGATCACGAGATGTGTATCGCTTTGTGTCGTGTCCTAGAACGATTTGAAATCGTGTGTGATACGCACTGTATCAGTGTATTTCCAGTTTACCCGAGTGACTTTAGACCCTCGTGGACACGCCGTGTCGTGTCGTGACACCGTGTCAGGCCACTAGGATCCTAGACTAACCTAGGGGCTTCAATTACCAACCAAGATTAGGTTGTCTTAGCTCGGTTTAGTTGAAGTTTGGTCTAACCTAAGTCGAGGGTTTACAGTCCTGATTTTCCAGTTTTAGGATTGTTTCCAGTTTTCAAAATTGAGTTTTAAATCTATTTTTGATATGATTTATACATAGTATATATGTATTTTAGTATGTATATATGTAGTATATGTGTATGTGTGTGTGTGGGTGAATTTTGAGGTTATTTGGTTGTGTGTATAGGTAGTTAGGGATGTGTATATATATATATGTATATATGTGGTGTGTGTGTGTGTTGAGGGATGGATTTGGTTCCAGGAACCACCCCCTTCCCTTCCTGTGTGTCAGTGTCCCTCTCCCTCTATTCATTCTCTCTCTCTCTTACTCTATGTTTCTCTCTCTCACTTTCTCTCTATATATATATGTAATATATATATATATAGTTTCTTCCCTCACTATATGTAAGTTTTATATATATATATATGTATATATATATATGATATATATATGTGGTATTATATATAGGTTGGATATATATGTATGTATACATAGAGGGTATATGTAAATAGGGATATATATATCTATATTATATACATTGATGTATATATGAGAGTATATATATATGTATTATATAGGTAGCTGTATATATATATATATATATGTGTTAGTGTCTAGATATCATAGCCTATGGCCTATGGCCCATGACCTATGAGTCTAGAAATGACCAACAGGTCTAGTTTGACTACAAGTTTGACCATGGTTGACCAAAGTCAACTATAGGTCAAACCTTAACCAAATTGACCTAGAAATAGTTTGGATGGACTCTAAATGACTTGGTGACCTAAGTTTGACTAAACCCTAGACTATTGACTAGTTGGTTTAGACTTTGACCTATATAAGGGTATTATTTATGACTTGGTTATATAGATAGCCCTATGTAGAGTGAAGATATGTATGGGGTTAAGTAGGATACTTAGAGTTGAGTCTTGATTGAGTTAGACTATGGTTTAGCTTGATTATAAGATTAAGTTTGGTGTTGTACTATATATATTTATATGTGATGTACTTGTATAGGGAGTTGGTTATACCTTAGCTTTGTAGAATGGTATCTTATGTATCCTAAGACAAATTAGCCTATGGTTAGTTAAGTAACCTTATAGAGTTTGACTTAAAAAGTTGACCCCTGGCTTACTTACCTGACTGACTAGTCTTTGTTTGACCAATACCTTAGTTGGTCTAAGTTTGACCTAGACTTGACCCAGATTGATCATGTTGACTAGTATTTGACTAGTTTGATTAGAGTGTTGACCAGGAGTTGACTTTAACCTAGATTTGACTAATCTTGACTTGTTTGACCTTGTATGACTTAGTTTGATTTCCTGTGACCTAATATGATTTGATTTGACTTAGTTTGACTGTAGAGTTGACCAAGTTTGACTTTGACCTAGATTGGCTTAGAATTCATATAGATTGCATCATAGATTTCATTTACCTTCATTTTGGACATGTCATAACTGTATTGCTCTATTTTAGGACATTGTGATCTTGGTACAGACATCTGATATTACACTACTCTTTCCAGAGTAACAGGCGAGTACATTCTCTGATAATTCTCTCATTTATTTGTCGATTACTGTATTTCAGTTCTAGTTAGTTCTATGTGATTCTCTGTATCAACACGTATGGATATTTCTGGATTCATGTATCGACACATACCTTACTTGCTGGCCTCTATTACTGGAGTCATTAGTATCATTCTGGAATCATTTCTGGAATCATCACGTATTGGCCAGACTCATCTCGATTCTTTTTGTCGATTTTGGATTCACTTGCTGGGCGGGGAAATATTGAGTAAGACATGTAGACATACCCCAAATCTGGAATCTCCAACTGGAATCTTCTGGAAGCATAGCCATCTCTTGCCTGATCCGTAAGAGATGTGCCTGATACCTACAGCCGTTTGCATGTCGACCTCGGTATTTTAAAACACACTGTTAGATCATAGTTGGACTCACCCTGGTTTCATTGATCACTGTTGGACTCATCTTGTACTGGAAATTATCTGGTATCAGATTATATGGACTGGACTCACACTGGAATTATATTAGACTTATATCGTACTGTCTGGACTCACACATGATATTCTAGTTCAGTTAGCTTTTATTACAGTCTTCATTGCCATGATTTCTTCTCTTGTTTTAGTTACCTTTCTTTTCTTGTATCTTACTGTTTCTCTATGCCATCATTACCTGCATAGAACTGCCATGCTCATCAATAAAACTGTCTATAACTGCTTTATAGTTCTTTGTCATTTACTTGGGTTTTTCTTGATGAGTTGTGCTCGTTCCCGTCCTGATTGGACCTGTTGAAAATATTACAGATGATAATCCTGAGGACACATGCCCTGCTTACCATGGACCTGGCGAGAGATTAGCTACCTTTGGTCCCGACTCTCAGGAGTGATTCAGGAGATTAGCTAGTAGACTACTTTAGCTTTCATGTTTTGGCTTGATGTATTAAAGTTAAGATATTGAGTCTGTACTAAGTTGGTTTGAGATATTGGTATATTATTTTAGTAGTTAGTTGTTGTTGTCTTTAATTCCTTAGGTATAACTTCTGTGTTATCTTTTCGTGCTTAGACTGTGTTTGAGTAGATCATACCCTTTACTTGTCCTCCATTCGGAGCTGATATCTGGACAAGTACTTTTTATATTCACTGCATGAGATTAGTTAGCAACCTAGAACAGCTTACTATCGCCGACACTGCGGCGTAGGCTGGACGTAACCACTTCTCGTGCCCCTATACAGGGTGCGGGTCGTGACACGTTTTTAGTGGTGGCCCATGCAGGTCTGTCGACTAAATTGTTTGGTTACGTTATTGTACCAAACATGCCTGCAATTAGGAACTTAAGGTAATTAGACAACATTAGGAATGACGCTTAGAACACCTAGAGGAATACTAGGATTGCAACATAGGAAATACATCCCATGCTTGCTATTATAATTTGATTTTCTTGTCTATGATTGTTTTGTTTAAAGAGTCCTTATAAGTCTTTTTATTGTAATTAGATGGTGCTTACTCGTTCATCCCGGTATGTCTCACCTGAGAATGGCACGCTCCCCATCCAGTCAGCTGACCAGTTGACTGATACGCCTCCACCTCCACCTACCACATTCCTCCACTCCACAGATCCACAAACCCAGATACCACAACCACCTTCCACATCGCAGGCCCAGCAGGACCCAATACTTCCACCACCCCCTATCACCATACCTACCCAGGCTTCCGTCACACTCGACGGGAACCAACTGCTCATTCTGATCCAGGGGTTCCTAGCAACTCATCAGGAGCAGACCACCCTACTCCGTCAGAGCATGGAGCATTCTGAGGGACGTACCGTGGTCCCACCACCTGTAGAGCCGCGACAGAGAGCAGGGACGATCAAGGACTTCATGGGTCTGAATCCCAAGGAGTTCTTAGGGACTGAGGGCATAGTAGTAGCAGATGACTGGTTAGACTCGGTAGAGAGGAAGCTCATTGGAGTTAGGATGCCGGATGACCTCCAGGTCGAGGCAGCAGGATTTTTACTGATAGACTTGGCAGGAGTTTGGTTCCGGAATGAGCCGTTATTCGCGAGAGGGACAGCCACTTGGGATCAGTTCAAGACCCAGTTCAAGAAGAAATTCTTCTCGACCACCGCTAGGGTAGCCATGGGGCTACTATTCCAGAACATCCAGTAGGGGAACCGTTCTGTTGACGAGTATGCGGCAGAGTTTAGTCGCCTGAGCCGTTTCGCTCCTAGCCTAGTTGCTGACCCTGAGGAGATGACGCGTAGGTTTTGTCGTGGTCTAGTTCCAGACATTGGCATTCTTATAGTGGCAAACGGTATGACTGACTACTACCAGAGCTTAGAGTTAGCCCGGAGTATCGAGGACCGTCTTCTGTCTTGCAAGAGGCCGGCTTCTGTACATATTGAGGGACCCTCCAAGCGTCAGGCTTTCCAACAGAAAGTGCCGACGCTACACCAGCAGGCATATCATCCTCCCACACCACATCATTCGACCCCGCCAGTTAGAGCCCCGGGACCCCGGCAGCAGAGGCCATTTCAGCAGGTACAACATCAGTATCGAGGTCAGGACCCGAAGACGATCAGTTGTTCCTACTGCAGGAAGCAGGGACACATCAGGGAGCAGTGTAGGAAGAGGCTGAAGGTTTGCTATAACTGTGGGTCTGATACTCACCAGAAGATGGATTGTCCCGTTGCACCTCCTTATATGGGAGCTAGGCCACCTGTAGCTCAGCACCAGAGGGGTGGAGCTTTTACGATGACGGTCGAGGAGACCAATGCTGCAGGTGACGGGTTAGCAGGTTTGTCTTTTCTGTCCTTCCTTTCCCATCTTGTTGTATGATTCCATTAGTACCTATCAGGATATGCTTGTGATATGCTAGATAGTGTAGTTACCCTGTTCAAGACTGTGAAATCACGACCAGTAGGACTATGATTGTATGTTATCTTTTGACTCTGATTGACTGGGGGTTTGACCTAGAAGGTGTACGACTATCTTAATTTCGAGGACGAAATTTCTCTAAGGAGGGTAGACTTGTAAGACCCAGTTTTCTGAAATTGGGGTATTTTTGAAAAATTATTATTTTTATTATTTATTAATGGTGTTTTAGTCATAATATGATTTTTGGTGATTTTAGTTAATTTAAAACTATTTTCTAAGTCATAACTTGTAACTTTGTGATTTGACTAGTATAACCCTAGTGTAAACCCTAGAGATTTTATAACCTAGAGACTAACCATGATCATGTGAGCCTAACCATAGGTTTAGAACATCAAATTAGGGCTTTTTAGCCTAAAGGGTATTTTGGTAATTTATTAGAATTTATTTGGATTTATGTGTTTTTATTATTATTATTTAATTAGTGGATTAGTGTCATGTTAGTCCCTAACCTAGTTTAGCCTAATCTAGGGGTTAGCTACTAACCTAGAAGACTAAGTGTAGGTATTTACTTTATGTTGTAAATATCTTAGGATTGAAATATCTTAGATATTTACTTTATAGATATTTTCATGAAACCTAGAAATATCTACTTGGTCCAAGCCTTAAGAGCTAAGCTAGCAAGGTGTAAAGGAACCCTAAATATCTACCCTACCCCCCCATGGCAGCCACACCCTACCCCCTTCCATATAAACACACCCCCCCTCTTCATTCATGCTATTTTTCCATTACACTAAAAACCTAGTTTCCCTACCACTTCAACCCTTCACCACTTAACCAATTTAACTCCAAATTGAGCCTAGTTTCTTGCATTAGACTCCCCTACACTAGAGGATACCAATTGTGGCTTGCTAGCAAGGATTCGTGAAGCTTTGGACATTGGGAGTCGAAGAAGGATCTCATTCAAATAGGCCTATATTTGAGGATTTTGCACATATAGGTAAATGTCTCTAAACCATATTAATATTGTAATTTTTCTTCATAAATGCATGCATATAGGTGTATACTAGCTGTGGGTAAAGTTTGGTGGAATCTAGGGTTGTTTGGTGTCCGTATCGGACACGTATCCTATGGTTTAAATTAGTGTTTGACAAAATGCCTCAAGAAGAGAACTTTCTGTTTTTGCAAAACTTTTTGAACAAAAACCTAGCCTAGACCTTGCTAACCCTAACCCTAATTCACTGACCTCATTTTAGGGTTGTGTCCGTGTCCAAATTGGACACGAACCCACGGTTTTCACAGTGCACAGACACACTGTGCATGCCCTGCTACCCGACACCATTATCTCCTTGGACACGCCACATGGACACGCCATTTTTGGCACAGAGCACGGGGCACTGACTGACAGGTCATCCCCAAAGTTTGAGATGACCTCGTGTCGTGTCAGATACGGAATCGTCCCCGCAAGGGACGTGCACTGCACTGTACAGCCGTGAAAACAGCTCTGACACGGGTCTCGTGTCCCATATACACGAGTCGTGGACACGTGTCAGGGTGACACATGTGTAGAGGAACCTAGGGCGAACCCTAGGACACGAGCACGAGATGTGTCGTGTCCTGTGTCGCGTACACGAGACGCGTGCATCACTGCACGACGCGGTCTGAAACCACATATTTTTCCCTCTCTGATACGCGTGTCGTGTCCCCTCTACACGACACGTGGACACAGTGCAGGGTGCTGGACACGTGCACGAACCCTAGACTCACCTACTGACACGATCACGAGATGTGTATCGCTTTGTGTCGTGTCCTAGAACGATTTGAAATCGTGTGTGATACGCACTGTATCAGTGTATTTCCAGTTTACCCGAGTGACTTTAGACCCTCGTGGACATGCCGTGTCGTGTCGTGACACCGTGTCAGGCCACTAGGATCCTAGACTAACCTAGGGGCTTCAATTACCAACCAAGATTAGGTTGTCTTAGCTCGGTTTAGTTGAAGTTTGGTCTAACCTAAGTCGAGGGTTTACAGTCCTGATTTTCCAGTTTTAGGATTGTTTCCAGTTTTCAAAATTGAGTTTTAAATCTATTTTTGATATGATTTATACATAGTATATATGTATTTTAGTATGTATATATGTAGTATATGTGTATGTGTGTGTGTGGGTGAATTTTGAGGTTATTTGGTTGTGTGTATAGGTAGTTAGGGATGTGTATATATATGTATATATGTGGTGTGTGTGTGTGTTGAGGGCTGGATTTGGTTCCAGGAACCACCCCCCTTCCCTTCCTGTGTGTCAGTGTCCCTCTCCCTCTATTCATTCTCTCTCTCTCTTACTCTATGTTTCTCTCTCTCACTTTCTCTCTATATATATATGTAATATATATATATATATAGTTTCTTCCCTCACTATATGTAAGTTTTATATATATATATATATATATGTATATATATATGATATATATATGTGGTATTATATATAGGTTGGATATATATGTATGTATACATAGAGGGTATATGTAAATAGGGATATATATATCTATATTATATACATTGATGTATATATGAGAGTATATATATATGCATTATATAGGTAGCTGTATATATATATATATATGTGTTAGTGTCTAGATATCATAGCCTATGGCCTATGGCCCATGACCTATGAGTCTAGAAATGACCAACAGGTCTAGTTTGACTACAAGTTTGACCATGGTTGACCAAAGTCAACTATAGGTCAAACCTTAACCAAATTGACCTAGAAATAGTTTGGATGGACTCTAAATGACTTGGTGACCTAAGTTTGACTAAACCCTAGACTATTGACTAGTTGGTTTAGACTTTGACCTATATAAGGGTATTATTTATGACTTGGTTATATAGATAGCCCTATGTAGAGTGAAGATATGTATGGGGTTAAGTAGGATACTTAGAGTCGAGTCTTGATTGAGTTAGACTATGGTTTAGCTTGATTATAAGATTAAGTTTGGTGTTGTACTATATATTTATATGTGATGTACTTGTATAGGGAGTTGGTTATACCTTAGCTTTGTAGAATGGTATCTTAGGTATCCTAAGACAAATTAGCCTATGGTTAGTTAAGTAACCTTATAGAGTTTGACTTAAAAAGTTGACCCCTGGCTTACTTACCTGACTGACTAGTCTTTATTTGACCAATACCTTAGTTGGTCTAAGTTTGACCTAGACTTGACCCAGATTGATCATGTTGACTAGTATTTGACTAGTTTGATTAGAGTGTTGACCAGGAGTTGACTTTAACCTAGATTTGACTAATCTTGACTTGTTTGACCTTGTATGACTTAGTTTGATTTCCTGTGACCTAATATGATTTGATTTGACTTAGTTTGACTGTAGAGTTGACCAAGTTTGACTTTGACCTAGATTGGCTTAGAATTCATATAGATTGCATCGTAGATTTCATTTACCTTCATTTTGGACATGTCATAACTGTATTGCTCTATTTTAGGACATTGTGATCTTGGTACAGACATCTGATATTACACTACTCTTTCCAGAGTAACAGGCGAGTACATTCTCTGATAATTCTCTCATTTATTTGTCGATTACTGTATTTCAGTTCTAGTTAGTTCTATGTGATTCTCTGTATCAACACGTATGGATATTTCTGGATTCATGTATCGACACATACCTTACTTGCTGGCCTCTATTACTGGAGTCATTAGTATCATTCTGGAATCATTTCTGGAATCATCACGTATTGGCCAGACTCATCTCGATTCTTTTTGTCGATTTTGGATTCACTTGCTGGGCGATTAAATATTGAGTAAGACATGTAGACATACCCCAAATCTGGAATCTCCAACTGGAATCTTCTGAAAGCATAGCCATCTCTTGCCTGATCCGTAAGAGATGTGCCTGATACCTACAGCCGTTTGCATGTCGACCTCGGTATTTTAAAACACACTGTTAGATCATAGTTGGACTCACCCTGGTTTCATTGATCACTGTTGGACTCATCTTGTACTGGAAATTATCTGGTATCAGATTATATGGACTGGACTCACACTGGAATTATATTAGACTTATATCGTACTGTCTGGACTCACACATGATATTCTAGTTCAGTTAGCTTTTATTACAGTCTTCATTGCCATGATTTCTTCTCTTGTTTTAGTTACCTTTCTTTTCTTGTATCTTACTGTTTCTCTATGCCATCATTACCTGCATAGAACTGCCATGCTCATCAATAAAACTGTCTATAACTGCTTTATAGTTCTTTCTCATTTACTTGGGTTTTTCTTGATGAGTTGTGCTCGTTCCCGTCCTGATTGGACCTGTTGAAAATATTACAGATGATAATCCTGAGGACACATGCCCTGCTTACCATGGACCTGGCGAGAGATTAGCTACCTTTGGTCCCGACTCTCAGGAGTGATTCAGGAGATTAGCTAGTAGACTACTTTAGCTTTCATGTTTTGGCTTGATGTATTAAAGTTAAGATATTGAGTCTGTACTAAGTTGGTTTGAGATATTGGTATATTATTTTAGTAGTTAGTTGTTGTTGTCTTTAATTCCTTAGGTATAACTTCTGTGTTATCTTTTCGTGCTTAGACTGTGTTTGAGTAGATCATACCCTTTACTTGTCCTCCATTCGGAGCTGATATCTGGACAAGTACTTTTTATATTCACTGCATGAGATTAGTTAGCAACCTAGAACAGCTTACTACCGCCGACACTGCGGCGTAGGCTGGACGTAACCACTTCTCGTGCCCCTATACAGGGTGCGGGTCGTGACATGCACACACTGCTTTAGGGTTACACCTTGCTAATTGATTCAATTGATGTTTGAATAGGTTTTTCCTGATACCTCTTTTCCTGGTTCAGGGTTAATCAAGTTTAATTAAGTTAAATGGTTAATTCATGATTAATTTTAATGATATTAATATACTAGCATGTGTGTTATACTAAGTTTTTGCCTCTGGGTTACTTGTAATGTTGGTTAAGTTGTTGTATGGGATTCGAGCATGGGCTTTGGTTGTGATAAATGTTGTGATACTCAATATCAACTATTAACTGAATTTTAGTTTGTATGTAATTATCTAGACTAAATGCATAACTGAGATTAACTACATGTGGAGTTTTCATGTTGGCATGGGATTTAGGTTTCAAAGTTTTCATTTGACTATTGAACCGAAATCTGTACATACACTGTCAACCTGAGAAATTGGGGAAAACTGTTTGTGCATTCTCTAAACACTGAAACCTGAGAAGAATGAAAGAATGCATGAACTGAAATGAGATGGGAGAGCAGTGGCTTGGCCTTGTTTGGCCTGAATAGGCTTGGTAGAGGTTTAGAATTGGGTTTTGTGTTTGTGTTGGATTGATGTATCACTGTCATAGACATCCTATTTCATGAAAAACCCTATGCCATATAGACACAAACACAAACACAAATTCTCATGTATCCACACACTATTCCTAATCACCTAAAATCTGAGAACCTATAAGCCTCTATCTACACTCACACACACACACAGAACTGAGATTCAAATCCCTGAAACCTGAGAATGGTATAGACAGTGTGAATGGGTTTTGGACTGCTTGTTGAGTGTTAACTGTTATATGTTTAATTTGAATTCATTATTAACTGAGATGTTGGACTGTTTACCATTAAGAAACCTGAGAAATGAACCGAGGTAACTGAAATAAAACCTGAGATCATCCCAAACACACACCTAGTGTTAGAACACACCATATATCATTCACCCACACACATTTACTACCTTCCTGAATTTCTGAGAACAATTCACTGAATTCCAATCACTTGAACACACACAACCTGTCCAATTCTTCATTGTTAGTCTTTCCAAATGCTCATATATATGACCAATTACTTGAACATCAAAATCAGCCTACATCTCATTAGAGTTCAGTCCCTGTATCACATTACAGTCCATATATTCATGTACCACATTCCATAACATACACTAACCTATTTCACATCTCACACATGTTCCCCTCTCACATTTTTCCCTTCTTGCATACCTATATACATGTATAATATTACCTCATACTATGCATATTTGATTCTATAGGTTGTATAGTGGTATGGATATAGAAATGTATGATTTTAGGCTTAATATAGATGTATGGCTTATATACATTGTTGTCCAGTATATTATAGTATATATATGCATATATATGAGTATTATGTTATATAGGTATAGCCTATACATGTCTATTTGTATGCAAAATGTATGTTTGGTGACTTGTATGACTTGAGAATGTATGTATACAAAATAGGCATGAATAATGTGGTATATAAATATATAAATAAGTTTGATGCTTGTGTATGAAATATGTGTAAATAGTAGGTTGATAGCTTGTATAGCATTGTGATGCTATGTGAATGCTAGCCTAGGCTTGGTTAGGCCTAGTGAGACTTGTTAGATTTGTTGGGGCTAGGACTTGACTTAGAGTTGACTAGAGTGTTGACTTGGCTTGACCCAGAGTTGACCAAGAGTTGACTTTTGACCTAGATTAGCCTAGAAATCATGTAGATTGCATTGTATATTCTTATTTACCATACTGGATATGTCATAACCTGTACTGCTCTATTTAGGACATTGTGACTCCGGTGCAGACATCTGATATTACATTACTCTTTTCAGAGTATCAGGCGAGTACATTCTCTGATAGTTCTCTCATTTATTTGTCAATTATTGTACTTCAGTACTAGTTAGCTGTATGTGATTCTCTGTTACAACACATATTTTTATTTCTGAATCCATGTATATGACACACATACTTACTCGTCTTACCTCTATTATTCGAATCACCATACGAATCACTATTCGAACCAACTATTCGTATCTTCATTTGCCGGATGGACTTGTACTCGTCTTATGTGTTGGATTTTGGATTCATTTGTATTAGATGGGCGGGGAAATACTTGATTAGACATGTGAACATTCCCACTATTCGAACCACCCCCTGTGAATAATATTCGAACAATAGCCATTCCACACCCGGCCAGGTGTATGATGTGCCGTATTTACCCTTTGCCGTTTACATGTCTAACTAAGTATTTTAAAACACACTTGGAGAATTTATTCGAATCATTATTAGAACATCATGTGAATCACTATTCGTATCACCTTATTCGATTCACCTTATTAGAACAATGATTAGAATCACATTCGACTCATCTTATATTAGACTCACTTGGGATTACACTCGACTTATATTGTACCATCTGAACTCATTATGTTACTTTAGTTCAGCTAGATCTTATTTTACAGTCTTCTTTGCTATGTTTCTCTTCTTGTTTAGTTACCTTACTTTCCTTGTACCTTAAATGCTCTCTACATCATTACTCGTACAAACTGTCATATTCATCAATACAACTGTCTATAACTGCTTTATAGTTCTCTGTCATTTACTTGGGTTTTCTAGATGAGATTGTGCTCGTTCCTGTCCTGACTGGACCTATTAAAAATATTACAGATGCTTGCCCTGAGGACATTTGCCCTACTTGCCTTGGAGCAGGAGATGGCTTAGCTACCTATGGCCCCGATACTCAGGAGTGATCGGGAGACTAGCTAGTAGACTTGGTTTAATTTTTCATGTTTTAGAACTTGAATTGTAATAACTTGTGATACGAGTTTGTATTTGAGTTTGTTTGAGATATTATTATTTAGTAGTTTATAAATGTTGTTATTTACTTTTTAGTTATAAACTTCTGTGTTATCTTATCGTGCTTAGACTGTGATTGAAATTTCATTATATCTATACTTGTCCTCCGTTCAGAGTTGAGATATTGACAAGTATATTATATAATTGCGTGATTTGTTGATTAGATAGTAACCTAGGACAGCGTTCTACCGCCGACACTGCAGTGTAGGCTGGACGTACCCACTTCTCGTGCCCTTACTCTAGGGTACGGGTCGTGACACTAAGTGAATACTCAAACTCATGTGGACTGCACAGAGGAATAGACTGAACATTAAATAAAAAATAGGTTTAGGACTGACCTCACATGCAAATATGGACTGCTCAAGAGTTCCTAACAGATTACTCATATAGCTTAATCAAAACTTAGCAAGTGGACTGCAACAAATAAGGATAGGAATAGGCAAATAGTAGGGACTGAAACATATAGATGTTGACTGATACTCTTTAAGTATCAGTCGACTGATACATGGAAGATTAGGACTGAACATATCTAGAACAGGGGACTGCACATATGAAGGCAAATATGGATAATAGGACTGATATGTAAATGGAGACTGATACCTATATGAGTACAGAACATTGGGTCTAAAATAAGGATGAACATGGAATATAAGTCGACTGAACAAGGTATCAGTGAAATGGATTGAACAAACACATATACTAAAGTAATCCCAAACTCGAGCCATTAACCCTCTCCTACTAGACTGAATCCAATGGGAATTAAATCAAATAAGGATTGATATCTAAAAGCAAAGGAATATAAATATTCATACATGAATGCTCAAGTCCTTACTTCCCATTAATTGGACTGACACATAACTGGACAGTAGGTAATGCATTTGGACTGAAACAAATGGATCAAAGACTGAACATTCATATATGTACAGGAACCTCACTGTCATACATTCACATGGACAGCAAAAACAATCAAAGAAACTGAACACTAAAGCTCAAAGTGTGCAGTGCATGAAACTGTGGACTGAACAATAAATGGACTGCAATATCAAATATGTATGACAGTACACAATTTACCAAAACAGGTTCACATCCCCAAAGTTAAAGGGACTGAACCCTCAAAATTTGGACAGTAGGTAATGCCTTTATAGGTCGATACATTATAATATGGACTGAACATACTTCCTGTAAACTTAAACATATGTTCATGATTGAACAAAAGAGTAATGGAGACTGAACTAATGTTCAGATACTAACTGAATATAAGGATATCTTGACTAGACAATGTAGGATGCAGGGGACTGATAACTAAACTAAAGGGCTGCATATTCTCTGCATATGGGGACTGATACATACATATGTCCGTCCCAAACTGGGACTGAAATATCAAAACAGTGACAGTACATTTAAACCAATTTCCCTCAAATGCATTTAACCTATCAAACCATTATAAAATCACTAGATAAATCATAATATTGCTAACTCAAGGAAATACAAACACAAAACAGGGTTCAAACCAGAGATTAGAGTGTAGAATGCTCTATTGGTCATTTTGTCAAACAATTGTCGTGCGTATCTGATACTCTCGTGATACGCACTCCAAATGGATCCAAACTTGACCCAAAGCATACCAACATGCTCTTAATCACTAGTATGGCCTATTTTTTATCAATTTCACAAACCTTACTTTTCTATTCTCGGATTTCCCCTAATGTGGATCAAAATGAAAAAAGAAAACCCTTAAAATAGGAAAAGGAGAGCCTGAACTCCTCTCTAATGGCATCCTATATGCATGGAGGTCCTAAATGGATGTAGTTACACTAATTAAAAGGAATTTAGAGGTTTAGAGAGCTCATATCAATTGGGAGATAGATTCCCAATGCAAAATCCCTTAGATCTAGAATCTCTTCAACCTCCCAATGCTCCAATCCCTCCAAGCTTGCCAATAGAGCCTTCTCCTTTCTAAGGGAAAGAGAATGAGACTAATTTGGGAGAATTTAGATGAGAAATGAATGTAGGAACAATTTGGGAAAACTTGCTAAATTAGGGTTAGGGTTTTGAATGAAAGAGGGAGGAAGATGATGAAATAGGGCTAAATATAGGGAGTGGGCTGCCCTTTGAGGTTAGGGTTAGAGTTTTGGGTCAATGGGAAATGTCTATGACGCCCTCCTATCTTGTCATGACAAGTTTAGAGAAAAGTCTTACTTTCTAATTAATGTTTTAGCCTAACTTTCTATAATTTTTTTCTAATCTAACTAGAGGCTAGTTAAGGTTCATTTTGGCTTATCCTAATCATTTAGTTAGGTGGTCATATCAAGTCAGTTTAGGTTCTCTAGAGTCACTAACAATTATTCTAACTAAAGGCTAACCATATCCAACAATAACATATGCACTATATTAAATATTGTAAATAATTAATCCAAAAATATCGTTACTAGTTTTGTAAAATAAATTTATCATTCAATTATAATTTTAAATCACAATAGTAACTAGAAATAGAAAAAAAGTCAAAAATACCCGTACTCTAGAAAAGTGACAATTACAGTTATGACTAGGGTGTTAAAGGCTTATACAGTTACAAACTAGATAGGTCATGAATAAGACTTGGTCAGTGACATTTGAGAGGAAGATGACAGTTAGATGTATAGGCTACCCAATCCAAAAGATATAGTAACTGCGTACTACGGTAGTCGTGTCTTGGCGGTCACTAGCCTTGCGCTATGTGGATTGATGGGTCACGTGGGTCGCTAGCCTCGAGTTATGTCGGTTGATAGTACTGGTACATGGATGTATGTGTACTGTGAGTTGTGAGCTAATCATAGGGGAGTCAGCATTTACCTACCCATACATCGAGATATCTTCAAAAATTTTACATAGATGGTTGGGGACACCCTTTACATGTTTAATTACGATGTCAGCCCTTGGATATTTGTTTATCTATTACTGCAGTTTATATAGCATGTTTATATGTATCTTGTTACGTCCCTCTGAGGACTTGGTGATTTCTCTAGATGTGTATTTTCTTGACTTTTTGCAGGTGTTCTAGCCAAGGTCGTGATCTTCACCTTGCTATCGAAGATGACTTGCTCTTGGATCGACCTTTGCTACTTTTGACCAATTCTTTCCTTGTTATGTATGACTCCTCATTTAAATTGGTTGGTAGTTGATTTGTCTCTGCCCAACGACTTGTACAAATGACAAGTTCAAAGTTGGTTTTATAATATCTTTATTCTTTTGTGGATGAGATTAGTAGCCGTGTTTATGCTGCTTTTACAGCTTACGTATATTTATTATACGGCTGGCATATTTACGCACCTAGTCCTACGTATTTTCGGACTATGGCATTATACTATTATGAGCCTGCTATTAGACAAGGCTCGGTACTAAAGTAGACTTAAAGTGGATGTATCCTCTGGAGTTCAAGGGTACCGAGGGGATCCCTTATGCTGACGACTGGCTAGAGGATATTGAACGGATCTTGCGGCTGACACAGATTCCGGAGAGCTTGCAGGCGAAGGCAGCCGCTAGTTAGTTGTTCGGTATTATACTCACTTGGTATCGTAGAGAGCCCAGACTCGCCATGACGGGATTGACTTGGTATGCCCTCAAGAAGTTCTTCAAGGAAAAGTTCTTCCCTGATGTGGCTTTGAGTGCATTGGAGAGCCAGTTTCTAGGATTTGTTCAGGGGAAGTTGTCAGTAGATGAGTATGCTACCAATTTTTTCTGCTTGAGCCGATTTGCGAAGAGTATGATTCAGTAGCCAGGGATTAGGCCAGAAAGTTTATGAGGGGTCTGAACTGCGAGGTCAAATTGCGCATGTCTGGGCGTCATACGGCTACTTTCGAGGATATTATGATGGATGCCCAGATTTCTGAGGAGGGCTTGGGCCTCAGGTCCAAGAGACACAGTGATGCCATGGAAGGTACTGGCAGTAGTACGGGACCGGCGAAGCATCCCCATTTGTAAAAGGGAGCCTTTCAACCTCATCTGGAGTATCACCCACCAGTTGGAGCTCCGATTTAGCAGCAGCCTCAAAGGCAGTTTTAGCCAGCTCCTATTTGTACCTACTGCCGGAGGTCAGTACATACTTGAGAGGTCTTCAGAAAGAGGCTTGGAGTTTGTCTGTATTGTGGTTCCTTAGCACACATGATGAGAGATTTCATTTTAGCACCTGTTCGCCCTGCTCAAGGATAGCTTCTGCCACGAGAACACCGGCAAGACCTGTTGGAGCTCAGCAGTCGAGGGAAGTAACTCATCAAGGTTTTGCGATGACGATCGAGGGGATCAATGTTGCATATGATGGATCCACGTTCCTTTTCTTCCTTTCTCACTCCTTGATCTGTCAATTTCTTAATACCTTATAGTTGCATCGGTGATTTCATACTAGAACCCATGATAGGTATTGCAATATCATAACTAGTAAGACCATAATCATGCATGTTTGTTCTCTTTAGAATAGAACAGTAGGCTTTAGAGAGAATAGATGAAAGTGAATGAGTGTATGAGTGAATTGAAATGATCGAAATCCTTCTCTATTTATAGTTTTTCTAAAGGCAGAACTCGGTCAGAATTCGGGTAAAATTCGGGCAGAACTCTATGAGAAAATCTCGTTAGGATCCGTGACTGCAGGGAGACCAAGTTCAAAAAGCAACGTTCACTAACCGAACTCTGGCCGAACTCTAGCCGAGTTCTGTCTGGGTTGGTCAGGGTTTTTGCAATTTAATTTTTAGGCTTTTTGAAATTTGTTTTAAGCAGTTAGGAGCTTTTTGTAAATAGGGGCTATTTTTCAAACTATGGGATATTTTGAAAACATTTTTAGGGTAGCCTATTTGCCAGTACAACTCGGTGTACAATGTATTCCTAGACTCAATAAAAGTAAAAATTATATTGCATAAAGAAAATACAGACTCGAGTGGCAAATACAGCTTCGGTCTTGAACAAAATGGGTAGCAGTTCTCTGGCAGTGTCCAAGAGTCCAAAACATCTTTAAGTAGCCCGTATATCGAGACAGAGTTTGATTAATTATTAAAATCAGGTTTGACGATGACCAATGGGCCAACAATCTCTCCCATTTTGATAATTGACAAACCTTGATCGATATAACATCTTCGATCAATAAGATTTGAAAGATAATCAAAACATATTGTATCCTGAAAAAAATTGTGTTTTTGTATCCAGCAAAAGATGTTTGATCCTATTTCTCCCCCGTTGTCACTTAGCAAAATAATTGCAAAGAGAGAAGCTCCCCTGCAATGTATGTATGATAAACAATTGTTGAAGAAATATAAACATAATAAATAGAAAAATATTTCACAGGCAGTTCATATTCAAGCATAAAGAGATAGTGCTATATCAAGAAGTAAGAATCTAAACTGAAATGATATAATATGCTATGCAGAGCATAAAAAGATGTTTACAATACATCAGCTCAGAAAGTCAGAATCTCAGATGCAAAAGTAAACTAAAAGATAAAGTACTGATATCTTGAAATATCAGAGCATTTTCATGTAAACAAAGACATAATAAAGTCTCAAAAGAGTAACATCTAGACAAAATGTAATGTGTCTAGATCACAAATCCTCATCATAATCATCATCAGCAGTACTATCACGTCCACCATGTCCGGATGGACCAGCTCCAGAAGTGCCAGCTTCAGAGTGGTGTGGAGTAGCACCAGAACGATGGTACCAGTCATAAGCATTACCGAGCTGAAAGAGAGAGTATACCGCCTCATCCTCATAGCGGTATCCGAAGACAACTGGATCTTTGGGAAGAGAACTGGCAGAGTGTCCAGTCTAGACAAAACGGAGATCGGCAAAGGAGTTGGCAAGTGCCAGAAATTGACTCACATCGCGGAACTCGTGTTCCCTGGATGTGTCAATGATGAATGTCCGCAGATCAGAGAGGTGCTGATGAATACCCTCAAAAGACATAGGGTATGCCTGAGGAGGTGGAGGAGGTACAGAAGGAGGAGCAGGAGGAGCGGCTGTACTGCGACGGGACAGCTGGAGATACTTGGGCTCAGGGTCCAGAGCACAAGTAGACAGATCGATGTCAAAATGCTGAAAGATGCGTGGAATGAACATCGCATACGAGATATTTTGATCTCTTGCACGACATCGTCCCATCATCTGGATAATAGTCTTGGGAACCGAAAATGGAATTCCCTTGATGATGTGGTAGAGGGCAGATAGTTCAAGATTGGTAACATCATCTTTTGAAGTAGATTTGTAAGAATAGTGGAATAGATGATGCGACGTAACTCATAGTTAAACAAGTTCAAGTTTGCAGCCTTGAACTTTCCAGAACGAACACGCGCAGGTGCACAAAGATCGTTCTTGAAGCTGAGAAGAGTCGTGCCATCGGGAAAATCGAAATAAGTGATATCATCGAGCAGGGCACCTTCGTTAGGGACACCAAGGATTTTCGCTAACAAGACATCATTGAACTCGATGTTAATACCTCTGACACGAGTCTTTACATCAAAAGTGTCTAACACAAAGTTGCAGTAAAACAATCTAATGGCACTAATAGCTATATGGAATTTTTCGGTAACAAGTCGGTGTAAACCTAATGCCTCAAAGTAAGGATGGTGGTCAAAAAACGTAGTCCACTTAATCGGGACACCAATGCATATGTTGTGCATGATAAAATCACCATACCATAGTAATGATTGGTCATGAGTTTCAAAATAAAACTCATTGTATGCACCATCGACCGATTGGACCGGGGAAAGAGGAAATCCTCTGGTGGATTCGAAGACAATGTCTCTTCACTGGCATTGGTCTTCTTCCTCTTGGAAGGAGTGAATCCCTTAGGCATTTCTCCCAAATTTGAATAGAAACTAATAAAATTGAAGGAGATGGAAGGAGAGAGTTATACCTTCCAGAAATTTAGTATGTTGTAGAGACAGGAATTCTTCGCACAAATCCAAAATTTGGATAGAAATGTCCAAGTGGATTAGGAATAATGGATTAGAGTTTTTCTAGGGTTTAGAAAAGCTTTTGGGCGACTGCTGTTGCTGTGAGAGAAATTTGGAAGAGATGAAGAGGAGGGGGCATCGGGTTCTGACTTAAAAACATATACGACCAACAGAACTCGGGCCGAACTCGGATCAAACTCGGGCCGAATTCGCCTAGGGTTCTTTTGATGAATTTTTGAAAAAAATATATTTTTGTGGGCCACATCCTTTTCATCATCCCCTTTTAATTATTTAATTCTAAGTTTAGAAATTTTAAATTTCAATTAATATAATTAATATTATTTTATAAATTAAATTTTGTTATACAGCGACTGTTTCAGATTAGCTGTAGGGGTACTGTCCCAGCTAACGGGAGTTCACCGGGGAACAATTAAATACTGTTTCGCTTCGACCGTAGTCGTGGTGACAGACAGACCCTTTGTAGGCTTATATCAAAAACAGTTTTTGAGTATTGAAAAATAATTGTATAAAACAAAATTAAATAATATTATTGACATCTAAAATTCCTCATTCTAGACGTAAATAATTAAAACGATCTTTCGCTACAGGTTTTGTGAAGATGTCAGTTAATTGATTTTCTATGTCTATGTATACATGGTTTATATCTCCATATTGTTGATGATCTCTATAAAAATGATGTCGAATCTCGATATGTTTAGTGCAAGAGTGACATACTGGATTCTTAGTCAAATTGATAGTGCTAGTGTTGTCACGAAAAATGGGTATGTGTGTATAGTAAGCCAAAGCCTTCTAAGGTTTGCTTCATCCACAAAATTTGTGCACAACAACGTCCTGCAGCGATATACTCAACCTCAGTTGTTGATAATTGACAGAATTTTGTTTCTTGCTAACCAAAAGACTAAAGCTTTGCCTAGGAAATGACATGTGTCGTTAGTACTTTTTCTATCTACTTTGCCTCCAGCAAAATCAGCATCCGAATAACCGGTTAGGTCAAACGACGTAGCTTTGGGATACCATAAGCTGACAGAGGAAGTGTCTTTAAGGTATCGAAATATATGCTTAACCACGCACAAATGTGATTCCTTAGGGTTGGCTTGAAAACGTGTACACAAGCAAACACTAAACATTATATCAGGACGACTAGCAGTTAAAGTAAACTACCAATCATACCTCGATACTTACGTATGTCGACCGGTTTGCCTTGTTCATCAATATCAAGCTTAGTTGAAGTTGCCATCGGAGTGCCAAGTTGTTTGACTGCTTCCAGATCGAACTTCTTGAATAAATCTTTTGTGTACTTGGCTTGATTTATGAACGTCCCATTGTTGGTTTGTTTGATTTGCAGTCCGAGAAAGAATTTCAGCTCTCCCATCATGCTCATCTCAAACTCATTCTGCATACACTTGGAAAATTCTTGACAAAGAAATTCATCAATAGATCCAAAAATGATATCGTCTACATAAATTTGAATCAAAAGAAGATTGCCATTAAAGACTTTATATACAGTGTAGTATCAACCTTCCCTTTTGAAAAGCCATTGTCAAGTAGAAAAGTGCTTAGACGATCGTACCAAGCACGAAGGGCTTGTTTCAAACCGTATAATGCCATCTTCAACTTGAAAACATAATCAGGATTTTTGAAATCAGTAAAACTTGGAGATTGAGCTACATAAACTTCTTCTTTATAAAACTATTCAAAAATGCACTTTTAATATCCATTTGAAACAACTTAAAATTATGAAAACATACAAATGCATATAACATACGAATGTATTCTAATCTCGCAACTGGGGCATAGGTTTCATCGTAGTCTATACCTTCTTCCTGATTGTATCTTTGAGCTACGAGTCGGGCTTTGTTATGAGTCACTAAGCCATTCTCATTCAGTTTATTTCGTAATACCCAATGGGTGCCAATGATCGGATGATCAATAGGCTTGGAAATAAGTTCCCAAACTTGATTCCGTTCGAATTGATTCAATTCCTCTTGCATAGAATCTAACCAAAAATTATCACTACATGCTTCTTCAATATTTTTTGGGTTCAAGCTATGAAATAAATGCAAAACAGGAAGCTATATCTTTACCAGATGAACGAGTACTTACACCCTTGGTAATCTCACCAATTACCAAGGCCTTTGGATGGTTTGCCAAAAATCTTATTTCTTTTGGCATATCCTCTGGATTGCTAGTTCCGACTTCTGGTTCTGTACGTGATTTGCTTGGAGAATAAGATGGTGCTTAGTGTGAGGGTTCTGCAAGAGCAGTACTTGGTGTACTTGTCTTCATCATCATCATCGACTGAGTGTTGATTGTGTTCGTCAAATTTAACATTTATTGATTCTTCGATGATCATGGTTCTCTTGTTAAAGACTCTGGACCCTTTGCTTTTTGCCGCATAACCTAAAAATATACTTTCATCGGCCTTTTCGTCAAATTTTTCCAAATTATCTTTATTATTAAGAATAAAGCATTTACAACCAAATACTTTGAAATAAGAAACAGAGGGAGTTCTATCAAACCATAATTCATAGGGAGTCTTCTTCGATATAGGTCGAATTAGAACCCTATTGAGAACATAGCACGCTGTATTTATAGCTTCAGCCCATAGGTATTTAGGTAGACTAAATTGATTTAACATTACTCTAGCCGTTTCGGATAGAGTCATGTTCTTATTACGTTCCACAACTCCATTTTGTTGTGGAGTCCTAGGACAAGAGAACTCATGCAAATAACTGTGTGTGTCAGAAAATTTCTTGAACTCTACATTCTCAAATTTGCCACCATGATCGCTTCGAATACGAGTGATCATGAAACCCTCTTCATTTTGAACCTTCTTGTAAAAGGTGACGAATTCTGATAATACATCGTTCTTGCGTGCAAAAAATATAACCACGTGTATCTAGAGAAATCATCTACTATTACAAATGCATATAACTTACCACCTAGGCTAGCAATTCTACTAGGTCCAAATAAATCCATATGTAACAATTGTAGAGGTCTAGTGGTACTTACAGCGTTCTTGGACTTAAAAGCAGATCGGGTAGCTTTTTTCTTTTCAAATTCGCTACATACCGTATCCTTCTTGAATGAAATATCCGGTAAGCCTCGTACCAGCTTCTTTGTGGATAGTCTTAAAATTGTGTCTATGTTTGTATGACCGAGTCTCATGTGCCATAGTTGACTCTCATCACTTTTGGCCATCAAGCATCTACCTGCTTTGTTAGCATCTTCTAACAGATAGAAAACATATATATTGTCTTCCCTGATATCTTCAAAGATAGTACTACCAGTTGAGCTATCAACTATAGTACATTTGTCTTTGACAAAGTTAATGCCATAACCGTGATCAGCTAAATGGCTTATGCTGAGCAGATTATGTTTTAACTCGGTAATTAGACAGACATATTTAATCACATGGTAGGAAGCCTTACCAATATTACCAATACCAATTATGTGCCCTTTCAAATTATAACCGAAGGAGACGTATCCTTCTTTCTTCTTCGACAATGTTACGAATAATGAAGCATCACTGGTCATATGACGTGAGCAACCGCTGTCGAGGATCCATTTGCTTCTAGCATGTGAAGGGCGTTTCACCTACAAAAGATTTTGTAGATTAAAACTTTGGTACCCATTTCTTGTAGGGTCCTAGAATGTTAGTTTTTGATATCCATGCACAGATTTTCAAATCAACAAGCTTTCTAACTCTACATGAAGAAGAAATATGACCAATGGTGCCACAATAGTGACATCTAGCATGCTGAGTGTTGAAAGCAGAGTGTTGTGCATTATTGGTAGGTCTAGGTTTTCTAGTGTAAAAGAATGCATGCCTATTTGTCTTCTTGGGCAATGGTTTGGTTTGGTTAGGTCTGACAGTGTTGGGTTTGACCATGTTTTGATGATTCGGTAAGTGACACGTGTTAGGGTAGGAAGCAGCAACATCAGGCTATTTTCCTATCCTAATTTTCAACTTTTTAGAGGTGTCATATAACAAGCTATATTTAGCAGTGAGTGCATCATTTCTAACAGTAGCTTGCTGGAGACTTTTCTTTTCTTTGAGTAAGTCTTCCTCTAATTGCGTAATGGTCTTATCATTCTCTTCGGATAGTCTTTGGATCTCGTGTAATAACAGCTTAACAGAAGAAAGCTCACATTCCACACTAGAATAATTACTACTTCTAACCTCAGCTAGTAGGTCGGTAAGTCTTCCTATTTCACCTTTGTACTCTATGAGTAACTTCTTAGAGGTCTGATATTTACTACGCAGTCTTCTGTAATCCCCTAAGAGGTCAGAAAAGGCTTCTCCTAGTTGCTCAAAGGTAAAATCATCATAAGTATTAAACAGGGGGTTAGTGGTTACCTGATCGTACGCTGTCAAGCATACATTTGCAGCGTCATCTGATTGCTCGTCTTCTGAGTTGCTAGCTTCACTTTCATGCTATATGCTTGTATTGGCATATCTTTGGGACGTAGACTTCTTCAGGTAGCCCTTGTCATATTTGTTGTTCTTCCTGGTTGATGATGATGCTGTTGGACAGTCCTTCATATGCCCTTTCTTCTTACAACCATAGTAAATAGAATTTTCATCGTTATTTTTGCTGTTGTTGTTGTTATCCTTTGTTCTTCTGTTGAATCTCATGAACTTCTTAAATTTTCTCACCATAAGAGCTTGATCTTCAGTGTCAGAGTCACTGTCGTCGGAATCATCTTCTACAGTTCTTCTATGTTGAGCCTTGAAAGCGATCGACTTCTCTGACTTCTCCTTTGTTGTAGCATCTTCAAAGTCTTAAAGTTCCAGCTCATGAGTGAGTAGCTTACCCATGAGTGTTTCAAGAGACATTGTTGAGAGGTCGTTCCCTTCAATAATTGTTGTAGTCTTTGGAATCCAATTCTTCATGAGAGCTCGTAGAAGTTTGCGAATCTTCTCATGGTTACTGTAATCCTTGCCTAATGATGACAAAGAATTTACAATATCCAGGAATCTCGTAAACATCTGGGTAACAGATTTATTTGGCTTCATCTTGAACGTCTCATACTCCTGAGTAAGTCTGCTGATCTTTGACTCCTTGACTTGCGTCGTACCTTCGTGGGTTACTTTAAAAAGTTTCCACACTTTATTTGATATTGTGCAATAAATTCAGTTCTGTCTAAGGAACAAAATAAAGCGTTAATAGCACGTGTGTCAAGATTGACCTTTTTTTCCCTCATCAGTATACTTATCATGCGATTTTTCAACCAAAACATCTTCAACAAGAATACGAGAAGGCTTTTTATAGCCATCAACAACTATAGACCATAAGTCAAAGTCTAGAGTTTCAAGAAGAAACTCATCTGTATTTTCCAGTAGGAATAATTTGTACCGTCAAACAGAGGAGGTCTGTTTGTGAACTTCACAGTTGCCATGTGTTATGTTGTGATCTATATAACAGTTAAAAATAGTAAAATTATAACTACAATGTTACCTTGCTTTACCTATATAACCTGCTCTGATACCAATTGTAGGAACGAATTTGTAAAGCACAATACTCTAGAGGAGGTGAATAGAGTAGGCAGCGAAATATAGCTAATTTAAAAAGTTAGCAGCAAGATCACAGAGAAATATATATATCACAAGTCAATAACTGTAAAAGCAGAGATCAGAAAGCAGAAGCAAAGACGGCGATATATACTGGTTTCCCTCTTGTGAGGACTAGTCCAGTCGGAAGAACTCTAGCTTCCAGTTGAATCCACTATTGGAAAATTCCGCAAGTTTTCATATGAAGTTCTTGCAACTTCTACAAACGCGAGCTTTGATTCGAAGTACTCGACCAACTTCAATTGTGAAGAGTCTTTCTTCAATCAAGCCTCTGATTACAATCGCTCTGAAGCTTCTAGATCGTATCGCACTGGCAAATCGACTAGAGCATTATAACTGGCTTAGGATTTGAAAAATAAAGCTTAGAACTCTTTGGAATAGAACAATAGGCTTTTGAGAGAAGAGATGGAAGTGAATGAGTGAATTGAAATGATCGAAATCCTTCTATATTCATAGTTTTTCCAAAGGCAGAACTCTGTCAGAATTCGTGTCATGACCCGCGCCCTAGAGTTAGGGCACGAGAATGTAACAACGCCCAGCCTACGCCGCAGTATCGGCGGTAGAACGCTGTCCTAGGTCTCAATGCATCTAACAGTATAAGACTAAACAGTTTATACTCCCCGAATGGGGGTGACATAGCAGATACAAACTCAATCACATCTAAGGTAGAGCATGATAAGGATAGATAAAACATGAAATCCAAAAGAGATATAGGAGATAGAAGTCTAAGTGTCTAAGATACATAAACCCAGAAATACATCTCAAAACTTAAATACAGATACAGTAATCCACAAAGTAAATACAACTCCAGACAAAAAGAAATAACTACCTAAACAACCTCTAATGTGTCTCCTCTAGGCTAGCAGGCACCTCCAGGCTATCTGTAAAATTTATCAACAGGTCCAGTCAGGACTGGAGCGAGTACAGTACATCTCAACAGATCATAGCAGGTTAGAAAATATAAACATGCATTAAGGTAAGATACAAGTACTGAAAGAAGTGTAGTATGTAAACAGAGAGAGAACTGTAATAGAAATGTCTACTATACATAGGGAACTAGCAGTGACTAGTGAGTCGGGGTACAATATGAACATGTAATACTCCCCCATACCCCGATCAATACACAAGGATCCAGCCAGGTTATGTTATATGATGCTATGTAACAGACCCCGAAGGTGATAGACCCCGAAGGTGATAAGCCCCCGAAGGGTGGTAGACCCCGAAGGTGATACATAGTAGTCCCATAAAAATGGGGATTCTGGGGGTAACCCAACAGTGTAAGTCCCATAAACATGGGGATTCTGGGGGGTAACCCAACAGTGTAAGTCCCATAAACATGGGGATTCTGGGGGTAACCCAACAGTGTAAGATTCCAGGAAGACTCTACGATCATGAGGGTACATGTCGTAAGTGATCAAAGAACCAAGAAGCATATGATACGCTATGAAAGTGAAACGCACAGAACATAGAGTACCCGATGCTCCCTAAGGATAACATCTCAAGAAAGGATCCATATAGTACCAATCCGTGTGACCATCGTGACAATACAAGTAAAGTAATCTACTGCAGGAAATAATTCTAAGCAGGATATGAAATGATCAGAGAATGTACTCGCCTCGATAACCTGAACAGCTGATAAGTATAGGGGGGTCCTACTGAAGCCACAGAGTCCTATTTAAAGCAACACAGGTTACAAGGTGTTCAAGTTGTAATAAATGAATCTCTATAATCAATCTACATTATTCTAGGTTCTTCTAAGTCAAAACAACTCTAGGTCGACTCCGGTCAAAAATCTAGTCAAACTAGGTCAAGTGTTGACTTATAGTTGACTTTGGGTCAACTGGTCAACTCTGGTCAAACATGGTCAAATCTAGTCTAATATAAAGTGTACTTCGTTATTTGTACGTCGAAACTTACGACACGCAAATCGAGATAAAAAGATTATCGGTAAGGTTGATAATCTTATTATAGTGATCCACGTATCCAACTTGTCTATTTTAGCGATGTGAGACCACTGGAATTGACTGATCTAAGTTTCGTTGTACTAATCCCGAAATACGAACATTATATGAATTAATTATTAATTAATTATAAAAAGGTTAAACTCAGAGAAACTATCAACAAACATTGTCGGACGATGAAATAGACATCGCCAACGTGTCTAGAATGGTCAAATTAGCTAGGATAGCCTACCCAACGGTCCAATTTAGACACAAGGGCAAAAGGTAATTTCGGGTCAATACGATGTCCGTGTCGGAGCCGTTTTGCACCAAAAAATGTGCAAGAAATTAAGTCTACAAAATATAACAAATTATATGTCCACGAAACCAGAATGTCGATACGAACCCAACGGTATCTCCAGAATTGGATTCCGTTGAACCGATCTCCACTTGGCCCGTTGACCAGAACTTAGAATTCCGGTTTGCACGAAAATGCGTGTCGGATCCAAAGTTCTCAAAACTCAGCAAAATACCTGTCAACGAGTCCAGAATGATGATACGAACTCAACGGTATCTCCGGAATTGGATTCCGATGAGCCGATCTCAAAATGACCCGTTGGCCCGGATCTTGGTATCCGACTTGCACCGAAATGCGTGCCAGACCCAATGTCCACCAAAACCTAGCAAATTATATGTCAACGAGTCCAGAATGACGATACGAACTCAACGGTATATCCGGAATTGGATTCCGATGAGCCGGCGTCAAAAAGTCCCGTTGACCCAGAAAGTGGGACCCGCTTTGCACCGAAAAATGTGCTCGGGCCCATGTTCTCCAAATCTAACAAATTTTATATGAAAATATGCCAGAACGACGCCACGAGTCTAATGGTGGTGTCAGAAATGAAATCTGGAGTCCCGTGTTCAAAAATGGAATTTTACAAGTTGGAAATTACGAATTCGGACGGCCAACTTTGGCGTCGAATTCAACCAATCAAACAAGCTCACAATGAAACTAAACTGGAGGGGTAGCAAGAGGGTTATACCAGCTTCACACAGGAATTGGTAGCACACCAAACGGAGCTGCGGTGGAGGAGATACAAGCTGACGAAGTCGGACCTGCGAAACTGTCCAAATTTAATACAATTTAAACGGTCAACTTGGTGGCCGGTTTTCATGTATCAAACGATAAAATTAACGGATGAAAATTGAAAGGGATGAAGGTGGATATATCGAGATTACAACGGAGTGAAGAAATCTCTGATCCAACGGTCGGATCTCTGGAAAAATGCGTGCGAAGTCGCTGCGACTGAGCGTCAAAACGAACTCGATCCCGCGCGCGTCACGACGGGACGTCGTTCAAAACGCACGAATCGCCTCGACGGCGCGTCCCGGAGGACGGTGGCCGCCATGGTAACTCCTGGCCAGAGGGGCCGCACCCATGGGGTGGTTCTTCGGAGCCACGGTGATGCGTGGCCGGCTCGGCGGCGGCGCCAGTGCTCGCACGTACGCGCCCAAGCATGCTGCTGTGTGCGCTGCTTTGCGCTGCGGCGCTGCGCTGCATGGTCGGCCGACGACGGCGGGCCTACGGCGACACGGGGGTGGCCGTCGACCAGTGGCGCACGGCCAGGGAGTTGGAGGAGGTGGTCGAGATGGGAGAGGAGGTGGTGGCTGGTTGTAATGGTGATGGTGGTTGTGATCGGATGTTGGAAGGAGGAAGGAGGGAAGTCGATGGTGGCGTGGCCGGCCGGGGGCCACGGCTAGGGTGGGCTGGGCCGACCAGGGGAGGAGGAAGGTCGGGGTAGGCTGGGTGTTCGGGTTGCATGTAGGGGGATGAAGTATTGTGGCTGCTGTTGTTTAGTTTGTAGGAATTAATGGAAAGGAGAGAGAGAGAGAAGGATAGAGTAATAAATGAAGTGAGAGAGAAAGAAAAAGTTATCCAACATGGGGATTAGGGCCGGCTAGGGGGGAGGCTGTGTGAAAGTGAGGGGAGAATAAATGGTGAGGATTAATGTAGGGAGATCCAAGGGTGGAGATTAAATGGAGAATTAGATCATTCCAATGGAAATTAAAATCAATGAAGATTTAAACAATTATTGAAATAAGGAAACATGGTATTAAATATTATTTTTGGACACGGAAAATGAGGGTGTCCCGATGGGGGTAGCACGAAGCTGGACTGGACTTGGTGGAGCCGGATTGGATCAAAACTGGACATTGTGCAAAAATCGAATTAAAATTAGACGTTGATGATCATGTGTAAATAAGTAGCACATAGGGATTCCAAATAATGGGACACAAGTGGCGGACGGATAGTAGGCTCAAAGTGGGCCATGTCCATAGTTGGGGCTGACAGGTTTTGGTCGACAGGGGACCCACAAATTAAGTTGGAAGATGAATGTGACGCCGTGGAGTGAAATAAAATCGGGTCACGTGTCGGAAAAGTTGTGCGAATCAAATGGAGCACAAAATGACGTGTCTGAGTGGGACACGAAGGTCATGGGTGACGAGCGTCTCGAGTAGATCATCAATGAGGAGTTGGTTTCAAGAAACTGACTGGTCTTGCGCTCCCAAATTAAAAGTCATGGTAACGCGCTAAAAATGATCAAGGAAAAGAGTGGAAAAATAAATAATAATCAAATGGTCTAAATTGATCCGAAGTTCGGCAAAACAGAAAGAGTACAAGGGAACAAGTTTGGATGGGACACTATATACCATCATGAAGGTAATCGTGTCCACTCTAAAACTCGTGAAGAAGATTTCCAGAGTTGAACATCCCTGACACTCCAAATATCAAAGGCATGGGAAAGTACACTTAAGAAAAATAACAGAATAAAATATTTATTAAAATTAAAATCAATCAGAAAAAAAAAAAAATCAACCCGAAATTCAGGGTGCTCACATCCTACCCACCTTATAAAAATTTCGTCCTCGAAATTAAAATGTCCATTCTCCCTCTAGGCCAAACCCCCACAATAAAAGTCCCAGAACTTAAATGAAACATACCATCAAAAAAGAACGGCATACAGGGTCATGGCATACGGTGGTAGTGAAAGTCTCATCTAGGTATACTAGTCATACTAACCAAGGCGGTCATCGGGTATCCAAACACACAAGCAATCCAGGGTGCTAAAATAGAAAGATACAGAAATAACAACCATCAAAACTATAAGGTTGTCTACTACCCCATATGAAAACTGGTACTCATAAAAAAAATAAAGGAAGGTAACTACCAATCATCTGAAAAAAGTACTATCCCAAGAAAATCAAAATCACAAGTTGAAGAATTGAAAGTCACTTGCACTGAAATCCAATCACAATATATATACAGAGAGAGCGTTAGAGAGGGAAAACTAGCATCATGTGTATGGGAACATGTTCATATGGTTAGATAGTAGGCGTGTGTGTACGTGAGTATACATGAAAGAGTATACGAGGATTTGGGTTTCAAACAATAGCTATCCAGTTACATTACTCATGGCATATGGTTTAACAATCTACAATATACAACCTATTTAACCATAACATGCATGACTAACCATATATATATAAAAGGGTGGAAGCTTAGTTATGTATCTATATACGTTATAACATATATGCATAAACTCTATATATATCCTTATAGATATATAATCATAACATAGAGGGGAAGGGTTAGGTTAAATTACAGTATATACTATGCTAGAGTGTATGTGTGTGTCCTTGTACAGGGTTATAGCTTAGTATTGAAAGGTTAAATCCAGTTTTAGTTCAGCATTTACATATAAAATCTGAAAACAAGCTAACATTTAAACCATGGAAAATATAAACATAATGCGGTTTCAGATTTTAGGGTTTGAAACATCACAACCAATCTCAATGGTCCTAGTACATCCTAACATGATAGAAATAAAACCCTAACATACTATCCATACATTTACCTACGCATACAGTTTAATATTACATGTTAAATCCGAAACAGAACTAAACATGGAAATCAATATGAAAATGTTAACATGTATACAGTTTTTTAGGATATTAGAGAAATTTGAACATCAAAACCAACTCAATGTTTATTATCACCTAACATGTAAGAATATGAAACTTAAATTTATATCCTACTTTCCACAAGGTATATAGCTCAAATATTACATTTAAGAAAATAAAACAGTAATTTGAACTAACATTTGGAAACTCAGCATTTAGGGTTAATATGTACACAGTCTTAAATTTGACAAATTTAAACACAAATTTTCAACCAAAATTCTTTTGAATTGAAACCCTACGTATAACATACATGTGCAGTGATGTAAACATAACTAATAACATGAAATTTATATTTAAATTACGAATTTAAACATGGAAAAGTAGGGAACCAGAAATATTGGAGTTTTGACAATCTAACATCAACGACATATTAATATGTATCTAGATATGTGAGAAATCAAGTGTAGCATGCATACGTGTTAGGCAAAGTGTCTGCTATATATATTCATATACATATTCTCATGTCCCAATAAAATTAATTCTACGTTAAGACTAATATTTAGATTCCTACCAAGATTGCAAGCAGGCGATTGACAAAATCAAGACAGTTTTATCATCCTTATTATTTAATACAAGAATAATAGCAAGAAAGAAATAACGATAAAATCGGTTCTGCTTATCTGTTTAAAGAAGGAACTATTTTGAAATCCAGAGCTAAAATATCAAATCCAACATGAGGCCTTTTAGTAAAATCATCGATTCATTGTATTATGAAAAAAAACTCATAGCAAAAAGTTACACAAAGGTTTATGAAAACAACTAAACATACTCTTAAGTTAAATGACAAGAAACTAGGCAAAACAACAAATAATAATTCCTTTTTTTTGAACGACTGAGAAAAGTAGAGAAAACATGTTCAAAATATTTTAAGTACAATCTGATAATCATATGCGTCTATCCAAAATCATGGTACTCTAAATCCTCGTCATACTAGTAAGTAAGGCTACGATACTCACAGAGCCCTTGACTTATGCACATATCTCTAAAATCATGGTATTTAACATTTTTGCGGTGCCGCATGCTTGGCTGCGAAAACCTTAAATTCCCACACCCGAGAAATATATCCAGAGTCAGACTATATGTCCTCACCATGCTGGCTAATGTGACTATAGAAGACTAGATTCTATAACATAGAAGACCTAGCCCATATAATTTCATCTTGCCAAAATTTAAATTAATCAATAATGAATACTCAAAATCAAATCAAATTTATTAACGAACATCAAAATTCAAAATGAACAAAATCCATCAAAATACAAACTCGAATGCAACAGCTATCATCAAAATTCAAAATTCGAAAATCTTCCATCAAAATAAATACAAACTCAAATTCAACAATAATCCATAAAAATCAAATTTAACAACAAAAGTAAAATAAATTAAATCAAGGGAAAAAGAGAGTTTTCAAATCGAAGTTAAATAAGATTCTCTAGGGTCGTCCCGGAAATCTCTCAAGGGTTCCTATCTGTGATTGAGTACCTTCAAAATATATCCTAATCCTACTGCAGGCTGTAATGGTACTCTAGTTCGAATACCACTACACTTTAGTCTCGACCTGCATGGGCCACCACTAAAAATGTGTCACGACCCGCGCCCTAGAGTTAGGGCATGAGAACGTAACAACGCCCAGCCTACGCCGTAGTGTCGGCGGTAGAACGCTGTCCTAGGTCTCAATGTATCTAACAGTATAAGACTAAACAGTTTATACTCCCCGAATGGGGGTGACATAGCAGATACAAACTCAATCACATCTAAGGTAGAGCATGATAAGGATAGATAAAACATGAAATCCAAAAGAGATATAGGAGATAGAAGTCTAAGTGTCTAAGATACATAAACCCAGAAATACATCTCAAAACTTAAATACAGATACAGTAATCCACAAAGTAAATACAACTCCAGACAAAAAGAAATAACTACCTAAACAACCTCTAATGTGTCTCCTCTAGGCTAGCAGGCACCTCCAGGCTATCTGTAAAATTTATCAACAGGTCCAGTCAGGACTGGAGCGAGTACAGTACATCTCAACAGATCATAGCAGGTTAGAAAATATAAACATGCAGTAAGGTAAGATACAAGTACTGAAAGAAGTGCAGTATGTAAACAGAGAGAGAACTGTAATAGAAATATCCACTATACATAGGGAACTAGCAGTGACTAGTGAGTCAGAGTACAATATGAACATGTAATACTCCCCCGCACCCCGATCAATACACAAGGATCCAGCCAGGTTATGTTATATGATGCTATGTAACAGACCCCGAAGGTGATAGACCCCGAAGGTGATAAGCCCCCGAAGGGTGGTAGACCCCGAAGGTGATACATAGTAGTCCCATAAAAATGGGGATTCTGGGGGTAACCCAACAGTGTAAGTCCCATAAACATGGGGATTCTGGGGGGTAACCTAACAGTGTAAGTCCCATAAACATGGGGATTCTGGGGGTAACCCAACAGTGTAAGATTCCAGGAAGACTCTACGATCATGAGGATATATGTCGTAAGTGATCAAAGAACCAAGAAGCATATGATACGCTATGAAAGTGAAACGCACATAACATAGAGTACCCGATGCTCCCTAAGGATAACATCTCAAGAAAGGATCCATATAGTACCAATCCGTGTGACCATCGTGACAGTACAAGTAAAGTAATTTACTGCAGGAAATAATTATAAGCAGGATATGAAATGATCAGAGAATGTACTCGCCTCGATAACCTGAACAACTGATAAGTATAGGGGGTCCCACTGAAGCCACAGAGTCCTATTTAAAGCAACACAGGTTACAAGGTGTTCAAGTTGTAATAAATGAATATCAATCTACATTATACTAGGTTCTTCTAAGTCAAAACAACTCTAGGTCGACTTCGGTCAAAAATCTAGTCAAACTAGGTCAAGTGTTGACTTATAGTTGACTTTGGGTCAACTGGTCAACTCTGGTCAAACATGGTCAATTCTAGTCTAATATAAAGTGTACTTCGTTATTTGTACGTCGAAACTTACGATACGCAAATCGAGATAAGAAGATTATCGGTAAGGTTGATAATCTTATTATAGTGATCCACGTATCCAACTTGTCAATTTCAGCGATGTGAGACCACTTGAATTGACTGATCTCAGTTTCGTTGTACTAATCCCGAAATACGAACATTATATGAATTAATTATTAATTAATTATAAAAAGGTTAAACTCAGAGAAACTATCAACAAACATTGTCGGACGATGAAATAGACATCGCCAACGTGTCCAGAATGGTCAAATTAGCTAGGATAGCCTACCCAACGGTCCAATTTGGACACAAGGGCAAAAGGTAATTTCGGATCAAAACGGTGTCCGTGACGGAGCCGTTTTGCACCGAAAAATGTGCAAGATATTAAGTCTACAAAATATAACAAATTATATGTCCACGAAACCAGAATGTCGATACGAACCCAACGGTATCTCCAGAATTGGATTCCGTTGACCCGATCTCCACTTGGCCCGTTGACCAGAACTTGGAATTCCGATTTGCAGGAAAATGCGTGCCGGAGCCAAAGTTCTCAAAACTCAGCAAACTACCTGTCAACGAGTCCAGAATGATGATACGAACTCAACGGTATCTCCGGAATTGGATTCCGATGAGCCGAACCCGTTGGCCCGGATATTGGTATCCGACTTGCACCGAAATGCGTGCCAGACCCAATGTCCACCAAAACCTAGCAAATTATATGTCAACGAGTCCAGAATGACGATACGAACTCAACGGTATATCCAGAATTGGATTCCGATGAGCCGGCATCAAAAAGTCCCGTTGACCCAGAAAGTGGGACCCGCTTTGTACCGAAAAACGTGCTCGGGCCCACGTTCTCCAAATCTAACAAATTTTATATGAAAACATGCCAGAACGACGCCAAAAGTCTAATGGTGGTGATAGAAATGAAATCTGGAGTTCCGTGTTCAAAAATGGAATTTTACAAGTTGGAAATTACGAATTCGGACGGTCAACTTTGGCGTCGAATTCAACCAATCAAACAAGCTCACAATGAAACGAAACTGGAGGGGTAGCAAGAGGGTTATACCAGCTTCGCACAGGAACTGGTAGCACGCCAAACGGAGCTGCGGTGGAGGAGATACAAGCTGATCAAGTCGGCCCCACGAAATTGTCCAAATTTAATACAATTTAAATGGTCAACTTGGTGGCCGGTTTTCATGTATCAAACGATAAAATTAACGGATAAAAATTGAAAGGGATGAAGGTGGATATACCGAGATTGCGACAGGGTGAAGAAATCGTCGATCCAACGGTCGGATCTCTGGAAAAACGTGCATGAAGTCGCTGCGACGGAGCGTCAAAACGAACTCGATCCCGCGCGCGTCACGACGGGACGTCGTTCAAAACGCACGAATCGCCTCGACGGCGCGTCCCGGAGGACGGTGGCTGCCATGGGAACTCCTGGCCAGAGGGGGCGCATCCATGGGGTGGTTCGTCGGAGCCACGGCGATGCGTGGTCGGCTCGGCGGCGGTGCCAGCGCTCACACGCGCGCGCCCAAGCATGCTGCTGTGTGCGCTGCTGTGCGCTGCGGCGCTGCGCTGCATGGTCGGCCGGCGACGGCGGGCCCACGGCGACGCGGGGGTGGCCGTCGACCAGTAGCGCACGGCCAGGGAGTTGGAGGAGGTGGTCGAGATGGGAGAGGAAGTGGTGGCTGGTTGTAATGGTGATGGTGGTTGTGATCGAATGTTGGGAGGAGGAAGGAGGGAAGTCGATGGTAGCGTGGCCGGCCGGGGGCCACGGCCAGGGTGGGCTGGGCCGACCAGGGGAGGAGGAAGGTCGGGGTAGGCTAGGTGTTCGGGTTGCATGGAGGGGGATGAAGTATTGTGGCTGCTGTTGTTTAGTTTGTAGGAATTAATGGAAAGGAGAGAGAGAGAAGGATAGAGTAATAAATAAAGTGAGAGAGAAAGAAAAAGTTATCCAACATGGGGATTAGGGCCGACTAGGGGGGGAGGCTGTGTGAAAGTGAGGGGAGAATAAATGGTGAGGATTAATGTAGTGAGATCCAAGGGTGGAGATTAAATGGAGAATTAGATCATTCCAATGGGAATTAAAATCAATGGAGATTTAAACAATTATTGAAATAAGGAAACATGGTATTAAATATTATTTTTGGACACAAAAAATGAGGGTGTCCCGATGGGGGTAGCACGAAGCTGGACTGGACTTGGTGGAGCCGGATTGGATCAAAACTGGACATTGTGCAAAAATTGAATTAAAATTAGACGTTGATGATCATGTGTAAATAAGTAGCACATGGGGATTCCAAATAATGGGACACAAGTGGCGGACGGATAGTAGGCTCAAAGTGGGCCATGTCCATAGTTGGGGCTGACAGGTTTTGGTCGACAAGGGACCCACAAATCAAGTTGGAAGATGAATGTGACGCCGTGGAGTGAAATAAAATCGGGTCACGTGTCGGGAAAGTTGTGCGAATCAAATGGAGCACAAAATGACGTGTCTGAGTGGGACACGAAGGTCATGGGTGATGAGCGTCTCGAGTAGATCATCAATGAGGAGTTGGTTTTAAGAAACTGACTGGTCTTGCGCTCCCAAATTAAAAGTCATGGTAACGCGCTAAAAATGATCAAGGAAAAGAGTGGGAAAATAAATAATAATCAAATGGTCTAAATTGACCCGAAGTTCGACGAAGCAGAAAGAGTACAAGGGAACAAGTTTGGATGGGACACTATATACCGTCATGAAGGTAATCGTGTCCACTCTAAAACTCGTGAAGAAGATTTCCAGAGTTGAACATCCCTGACACTCCAAATATCAATGGCATAGAAAAGTACACTTAAGGAAAATAACAGAATAAAATATTTATTAAAATTAAAATCAATCAGAAAAAATAAAAAAAAATCAACCCGAAATTTAGGGTGCTCACAATTCGCGCAGAACTCTATGAAAAAATCTCGTTAGGATCCGTAACTACAGGGAGACCAAGTTCAAAAAGCAACGTTCACTAACCGAACTCTGGTCGAGTTCTGTCAGGGTTGGTCTGGGTTTTTGCAATTTGATTTTTGGGCTTTCTGAAAATTATTTTAAGCAGTTAGGAGCTTTTTGTAAATAGGGGACTGTTTTCAAAATATAGGATATTTTGATAATATTTTTAGGGTAGCCTATTTGCCAGTACGACTCGGTGTACAATTTATTCCTAGACTCAATAAAAGTGAAAATTATATTGCATAAAAGAAATACAGACTCGAGTGGCAAACACAGCTTCGGTCTTGAACAAAATGGGTATCAGTTCTCTGGCAGTGTCCAACAGTCCAAAACATCTTTAAGTAGCCCATATATCGAGACAGAGTTTGATCAATTATTAAAATCAGGTTTGACCATGACCAATGGGCCAATACCTTCTTGATGCACGCCAATAGGTTCACAGGCTGTGCATGGTTTAGGTTGAGTGTGTTCAACCTATTCCCTGATTTCTTTACCTTGACCATCAGCCTACTCTCTCGATCGTAGATACACAGGAGGCCACCTTCCATAACGGTTTTACAACCGTTCTCGTCGAGCTGACCGAGGCTGATGATGTTGCTCTTGAGACGTGGGATATAGTACACGTCGGTGAGAACACGATGCTCTTCGGTTTGGCATTGGAACAAGTTTGTCCCGTGCCCATTAATTTCCACGGTGGAGTCATCGTCGAATCGGACAATGCCCCACATCGAAGTGTCCAGCTCGAAGAATATATCCTCATAACCGGTCATGTGGTTGCTTGCTCCATTGTCGAGGTACCACACGTTGCTCACGCACCGGCCCGATCCTCCTATTGGCTAGGCCTTCCCCTTGTTGAGCATGACTATGTCAAGCGCCTTCTGCACGCGCGTGGACAGTAACTTGGCAGGCTCATCGTCTTCAGCCTTGCTAAGGTGTGCTTCTTTGTCGAGATCACGCCGTTGCTTGCGGTGCTCCAATGCATAGTGCCCATACACGTTGCAGTTGAAGTATTTATTTTTTCTCTTGTTGCAGCCACCACCGGACCCACGATCGTCACCCTCCTTCTTCTTGCCATCGTGTCCGCCTTTTCTACGGTCGTGGCCACAGCCGCCCGTCCTAGAAAAACCACGACCATTACCATCGCTGCAGCTACGCATCTTTGTGCCCGAGGAGGAGTCATCGTCGTCATTTTTCTTCAACCGAGCAAGCCACTCAGAATGTATGAGCAGGTGCTCCTCCTCCTTCCTGTTGTTATAGCTACGAAATTGTTCTTCGCAGGCCTTGAGACGTCCGATCAGCTCCTCAACTGTCATGGTCTTGAGGTCCACCAGTTGCTAGATCAGAGTCACGAGCTACATGAATCGTGTCGGCACAGCACGATGGAATTTTCGGACGACGGAGGTCTCCTCTACTTCTTGCCCAGCGCTCGGATGTCGTTGACGAGCGTCGTCAACCTCATGGCAAAGTTGCCCATTGACTCGCTATCCTTCATGCGAATCGCCTCGAAGTCACTCTTCAAGGTTTGTAGCTTTGCTTCCTCGACGCGCTCCGCGCCAATTTGCGTCGCTTGAGCATTTCCCATGCCTCTTTGGCCGAGTCCTTCTCAGCCAGCGTGAGGAGAATATCCTCTAGTACTCCTTGGAAGATGCTAACGAGAGCCATCCTGTCTTTGCGCTCGTCGACTTCGTCGTCCAAAATGGCGTCCCACATGCCTTGTACCTCCAGGTTGACCCGCATCTTCAAGGACCAGGCGGCGTAGTTGTTCCATGTGAGCAATGGGTACTGCAGCATCACGCTGCATGCTCTCCTTTCCCTTCCAGGCTGGTGCGTCTTCACCTAAAGATGACCCGGTGCTCGACTACTTCAGCATGATCTTTGGCATCCAACAAGGACATAGTGACTCTGATACCAAGTGTTGGCCCAGAGAAGCAAATATTGGATGGAAGAGAGGAGAACAATGCTTGTGTTTTTATTAGCATAGAATAAAGCCTTTATATAGGCAATACAAGGTAGCTTAGCTATTGACACATAACCCCTAAAGAGTATGACATGCAAAAGAATAGGTAATTATAAAAGACTTGCTAATTAAGTTGAATGCAACATCATTATTCTTAACAGTACATTGCTAATACAGAATATCACAATTTATCATGAGAAATCCACCTTTCGAGCATAACCAAGCAATTCTGAGGTTGATACTCTGGTGCTGTGTGGCCAGCATTCTTCATGAGATAAAAAATACTTCAGTAAATGAATATACATATAAAAGAAATATTAAATCATTTTAATTACCTTAACAGTTGCAAAAGTGAGATCATTGTCATACTTTCTTGTATACCTAATAAAACAAGAAGAGCAGTTAAGGGGTCTTATCCCCGCTACTAGTTTTTGTTGAAAAACTAATTGAAGTATACTAGTTTTTGTTGAAAAAATGCTCACCCCGCTACTTGTCCATCCACATGCCATGATCTCCAGTCGTCAATAATGGTGAAATTAAGGGATCTTATCCATGCCTGTGTGCCCACATGTGGTATAACAATATCCTGGTCTCCACTATTTTTTATAAGATAGATTAAACTCCATTAGAAATTAGAAACCATGAGGAACTCGATGCCCAAAATAAGACATCTAATTATTGGTTTCTTTACCTATATACTAAAGCTCGGTATCCACTTCTTGTGAGATTGAGATGATATTGAAGGGTACTCTTGACGTTTTTTGTATAAGATAAGCTATAGTTGCACCTCACCCATTCATCCACCGTTCCCTGCATAATTTCCATCAAAATTTTTCAAGTATTTGATGCTAAACTAAAGGAATTCTGGCACAAATTTATAATGTCTATGTACAAGTAGATTGCATGATAGTTCACTTTTAAGAACGTGATTTGGTTGGTGCTAGCGTTCGCATAAATACATTCTAATAAAAACCAAATTAATTATCCGGAATCTTTGAATACTTTATTTGTTTGTCTAGGTCAACTTCTTCGTACATACCTATATGATTTTTGTTGTGTTGGGACAAAAATTTCAACATTCAAAAATATATAACTCTTACCTTCTTGATATGGAGAGCCTCTTTAGTGGCATCGTTGTTTGCCCAGTAATAAGATAAATAATATGCATAACTCTGTGTACAAAAATATAGAGCGAGTAATTAGTAGAGCAACCAAAAGTAATAAAACAATATTATCTTTCTCATAAGAAGTAGGTGTTCAACATTTATTTTGGTGCATATATGTTACAAATAACCATAATCAACAATCTTTTATATGAGTTGGACCTACTCTGCAATGTATGTCAGGAGCTTCCGGTGCTAGGAGTAACTCTCCTTTCTTCTCCACTAAATACCTTCTACCACTATTGAGATTATCTGGATTGGGGGATACAAGAGGACACTTCTTCTCAAGAATATAGCCTGTTTGGAGTTCTTTGTATAACTGCATGGGGAAAAAACACATCACCTTTACAAAATGGGAAGTATGTGATTTTTGTATAACAATATTTTATGCTATTTCTTCTACTTTTTTCAAAAGTAGGCGCCCACCTGTTGGAATTTGTCAAGTGCACTGCAACATAGAGAGTTTTTTGGATCAGGATTGAAATAATCTTCTCCTTCGCAATGTCCTTCTATTTCCTAAACGAGGAAGCACACACATTAAAGAAAATAGAGTATGGTCCATATTCAGTAATGAGAACTCAAAATAAGAACCTCCAATATGGACGTGACACGTGAATTTTACTAACATGGAAATGTATTTGTCTCTTTAACCCCCTTGAAAAAAAAAATCAAGAGATGTGATGCATGTAATACAGAGGTTTGTCATGGCCAAGTTTTAAAAATTAAGAACTCATGAGTTCCTCTAGGACTTTTGATAACAATAGTATGTACCAGAGAGAAACTTTTGACTATTTCTAATACAGTAAGTACTACATTGACCTTATATATATATATATATATATATTTTTTTTTTTTTTTTTTATATATATATATATATATATATATATATATATATATATATATATATATATATATATATATATATATATATCGAAAAGAGGATTTATTGATGTATCAGGCGCAAAATGTCGAAGACTATACAAGTAAGCGCGCCAAGCACGGAGGGAAAACTAGCAAAAATATCCAGACGCCCAAGGGCGCAGCAGACTGTCTAAAGCCAATCCTGCCAAAATCGGTCCGACGAGTGGGAGCATCGGTTCTTGAGTTTAAGAATCTGGCGACGAGTTTCGCGGATGAGTTGAGCCGCGTTGAATTGACGATTTTCATATCTGTGTTTGTTCCGGTTCATCCAGAGAGTCCAAATCCCTGCGGCTGCAGCGATCTGATGACCATGAGTGGCTCCCCAGTTGGCCAGGAGATCGTTGAAGCCCCCGGGTCGATGTCGCATCCTACATCGACTAGCGAGGTTTTGCCACAGCTGATCGGCAAGTTCACCAGAGATTAGGATGTGTTCTGCAGTTTCAGGTTTATGGGAGGAGCAGCAGTGACATCTGGATGCTAGGCTGAAGCCAATAGTGGTTAGGGAGTCATCGGTCGGAAGCTTCCTGCGTTGAGCTCTCCAGATCAGGAACGACCACTTGAGGGGGATACGTGTATGCCAGAATGGAGCGATCTGATTGTGTGGCATACCTCCTGCTCTGAGCGCCCACCTGGCAGAATCCATCGTGAACTCTCCGCCGACGGGGGTCCAAAACCAGGTGTCTGGAAGTTCGTTGATGTGCGCATCCGTGACGGCAATCCCAATGGCCGCCTCCGGCCCGATCCAATCTCTGATCCGATCCCAGAGCCATCCTGAAGCAGAGTCCCATAGATCCCGGATCGTACAGTCAGGAGGAGCATTAGGGGAGAGATGGAACTCCATATCCCCAATCCACCTTTCGTGACGCAGTGACGAGGCTCCGTTACCAATCCTCAGATGGATTAGGGGTCCAGCTAGCTGATGACCATGAAGAATGTGACGCCAGGAAGCTGAGGACCGGTTGTTGGCCACCGCCAAAGCTGGGTGGGCGTGAGGGAAGTATCTGACTTTCATAAACCGAGTTTAGATGGAGTTATGTGATCAGATCTTCCACCACAATTTCATGGAGCATGCGTCCACAATGTGCGCTAATTTGATGAATCTGAGGCCCCCCTCATTTGTAGGTTTGGCCATCATGTCCCAGTCGGCCCAGTGGTGCTTGTCCTTGCCATCTTGGTGCCCCCAGAAGAAGCTGGTGAAGAGAGTTTTCAGGGAGGATAGGACCTTCGAAGGCGGAGAGCAAACGGCCAGGGTGTAGATGGGGATGGAAGACAACACGTGTTTAATGAGAATCATCTTGCCGCCTGGAGAGAAGGTCGCATTGTGCCAGCCCTCGAGCTTCTTCCTGGTTTTGCTAACCAACCCGCCGAAAATAGCCGAATTAGATCTCCCGTATACCAAAGGTCATCCCAGGTAAGTAAATGGAGGGTAAGCGATTGCAAAGGAGGTGAGGTTGGTAAGGATGGCCGAGTGGCTTCTGTCAGCTTTGTGGTGGGTGTATATGACACTTTTGTCTTGATTGATCTTCTGTCCAGAACATCTGGAGTAATTACCAAGAATACTACAGACCACCTTCACAGATCCAACATCACCGGAGGAGAAGATGAGAATGTCATCAGCGTAAGCTAGGTGGGTAATTAGGGGGCATCCGGTGGTGGTGTGAAAGTGGTGGAATATGGAGATGTTGGCCATGTCGTTGAGATTTCTGCAGAGAGCTTCTGCAACGATGATGAATATGGTGGCGGAAAGAGGGTCGCCTTGACGAACCCCTCGACTGGAATTGAAAAATCTATCTATTCGGCCGTTGATGACGGTGGAGAACCATGAGCTGCTAATGGATCTGTATATAATGTCTATCCATTCCTCGGAGAAGCCGAAGATCCTGAGGACCCAAATAAAGAATTGCAAGTCCAGATGGTCATAGGCCTTTTCCATATCTAGCTTGATGGCTATATTACCCCCTGTTGATGGGAATTTCATGCATGTTATCATCTCTTGTGCAAGAAGGATGTTATCTATGATGTTTCGCCTGATGACGAAGCCGCTCTGCTCCTCGGAGATGATCCTGGGAAGGATGTGGGCCATGCGGGTGGCGATGATTTTGGAGATGATTTTGTTGGTGAAGGTGCATAGGATGATCGGTCTAAAATCTTTAATGGTTTTTGGGTTGTCTTTTTTGGGGATTAAGATAAGGTTGGCGTGGGCTAACGATTTGGGATAGTGCGCTCCTTGGAAAAAGGTGATGGCTGCCTCGGTGACATCGGTGTTGATGATGTTCCAACAGGACATGAAGAAGACCCCCGAGAATCCGTCCGGTCCGGGAGCGCTGTGTTCGTCAAGGGCCCAGACTGCGAACTTCACTTCTTCCGCAGAAGGGGGGGTGGATAGGAGATCATTTTCGGGCTCTTTTATTAATGGGGGAACCTTGGCCAGGAAGCTCTCGTCTTTGACTACAACTTCTTTAGTGAAAATGTTGGAGTAGAAGTTAGCGGCAGCCGTCTGGATGGACCGTTGGTCTTTGAGGATGATGCCATTTTCTTCCGTAATTTGATGAAGAGATAGTTGACGCATGCGACCCCTAACGCAGGCGTTGTAGAAAGTGGAGTTTTTGTCTCCCTCAATGTCCCAAGCCAATCTGGATTTCTGCTGCCAGAATTCCGTCTCCACTTTGATGCGAGATTTGAGGACAGCCTTGTTGAGGTTAAGAATGGAGCGGTTCTCTGCAGATCTACCGGTGGCAAATCTAATCTCAGTGCGGGTAACGTTGTCCTCTGCGATCTTGATTTCTTGGAAGATGTTGCCATATGCGAGTTTGCTCCAGGAGGCAAGGGCACGCCTGGTGGCCTTCAGCTTAACGACCATTCTGATAAGGGGTCCGAGATGTTATGAGAGTTCCAGGCAGAAGCTACGATATTATGTAATTGAGGATGGTGTCTCCAGAGGTCCAGGAATCTGAAGGGTTTTTTAATCGGGTTGGTGATGGTGCTGACCTCAATAAGGAGGGGGAGTGATCGGATTATGTGGAGTTGAGGTGGAAAAGGTTAGAGATGAGATTCATATCGACCCAACGATCATCAACAAGAGCTCGATCTAGACGAGAATATTGTCGACGAGGTCCTTCTTGCATGTTGCACCAGGTAAAGGAGTTGCCGGAGAAGGGGAGGGGGCGAAGGCTGGCCTGAAAGATGAAGGAGTTGAAGTCATTCATCGCCGGTTGGTGGGGAGGGCGACCCCCTGACTTTTCTTTGCTGCTAGAGATAGTGTTAAAATCCCCTATACAAAGCCACGGAAGGGTGTTGAGGGAGCTGTGAGTATCCTTTAGGGTGTTCTAGAGCTACTTTCGCTCGACGAAGTCATAACTACCGTGGACAGCTAAGATGAGGGATCTGGAGGAGAGGGCTAGATGTTCAACCTAGCACGAAAGTGGCTGATCGGTGTCGAGAACGGTGCCAAACATATAATCGTCGGAGAAGAGGATCCAAATGTCGTGGCATCCGGTAATGGCATTCGGGAAGCCGAGCTGAAGTTGTATGGCTTTGAGCTTTTTCTGTAGGATTTTTTTGTTCAATGATAATAATAATGTCGATCTGATGAATTTTGATGAGGGAGGTCAATCTCCTCTTGGTGGGTTTGTTGGCCAGCCCTCTGACGTGCCAAGTTAGGATGTTAAGCTTCGGCATGAGTGGAAGTGGGGTTGAGCTTTGAGGCTGACTGGGTGGTCATGACCGAGGGTTCGTTTGTTCGAATTTTTTCTTGTTTTGGTGAGATGTGGGAGCCTTTTGACTCGCTGATGGGATGTCTGCTGTCTGGGTTCCGGGTTCTGAGGCGATCTCAAAGGAAATTGTGAGTACGGTCTCGATCTCGGCCAGAGCGCTGAAGGGGTTGTTGGGGTTAAGGAAGCCGGCATGAATCCTGGCTTCATACTCAAGATCTAACGGATGTGCTTTCTCAGCCGGGAGGGTCGATGAAGGAAGATCTGCTGTGACCGGTGAAGGCGGCTACTCCTGCCTGTCACCTCCTGCGTCGTACGGGGCTGCAGTAGCAAGATCGACATCGGGCTCTCCCCCTTCGTGGTCAACGGAGGGGTCGACTGTGTGCTCTCCACCTTTTGCAGTCTTATGCTTGAATGGAAGGGGGTTTAAGAGTTCTTCTGCCTCTTGGGGCAAATTAAGGAGCTCGAACCTGTTGAGGAGGGAGATGCCTGTAGGCTTGGATGGGGCTATGCTGTTGTTCACCGATGGGGACTTGTGGGGACTAGGGGAGTTGTCGCTCTCGGCGAAGTGAGCGTGGTGGTTAGGGAGGAGAAGAATCGGACCCACGGTGGGTGGGAGGGTGGTCTTTTGGGATTTATTTTTTGGAGGTGCTTTCTTCCTGAGCTCGGGATGAGCTTTGAAGCACTGCTTCAAAAGGTGGCCTCTGATTTGATAATGTGTGCAGAACTGATGTTGTTGTCATATTCGAGCACCTGAAGGTGTGTTCGCCCCCAAGCTCTAGCTGAATGAATATATATATATATATATATATATATATATATATATATATATATATATATATATATATATATATATATACCCTCTCCGGCATGTCCTTCCGGCCGCCCGGACGGCCAGCTCCGCCTACCGCCCCGCCCATCCCTCCCTCCCCCCCACCCCGTTCCACCCCTCCCCCTTCCCCGCCCCCTCTCCCCTGTCACCCTCGACGGCCAGATGCCTGCGGTGCTCGCGCCCTCCCCGGCCTAAGCGCCCCTCTCGCCGTCTCCTCCGGAAGACCTCCGCCTCCTCTATCTCCGGGCGCACCCCTACCTTCCTCGTCGCCGCCCCCTAGACCGCCCTCTGTCCGTCACTGCACTGAGCTCCCTTCCGTCGTCCTCCCTCCCCTCCCTCCTCGGCGCCCCCCTCCGGCTTTTCCTGCCTGGACCCCCGACCAACTCTTCCTCGTTGGTCGGGGGGCCGTCCTCTCCCAGCCTCAACGAGCTTCCCCCCAGCGTCAACCTCCGGGCCCGCTACGTCGGTGCCCCTCGACTTGGCTCGGCCCCCCACGACCGCGGTCGAGCGCGGAGCGGCGTCCTCCTCCTCGAGGACTGCCTCGAGCAACGCGTCAGTCCGTCTGGACCACACTTTCCCTCCCTCAGTTTCTGTTTCGAACGGGCTCGGGGCTCCATGCGTTCCCTGCAACACGCACCCCAAGGCCTATGCTGGCCTTGCGTACTCCCCAAGCGTTGCTCCTGCCTCGGAGACCGAGTCCCTCCTCGGGCGTAGCTCTACGTATGGAGAAGCTCGCGTAACATTTCCCTCCCCAGCGGTTACGCTATTTGGAGGATGCGTAAACTTTGCTCCTTCTGCGTTGGGCACGTACGTAGGCCTCCACGTTGTGGATCATCCTGTTCCCACTGCTGCGGTATTACGTAAACTTGAGGGCTCCCACGTGTTTGCCATTGATTATAAAAGAACAGAACAATTATATCGGAAGACTGGACTTTTACTTCACAATACAAACTCGCTCGTACAAAGAAAGCCTAGGGACGAAAACCTAGGTACAACAATCTAAGTACAATTGTTTAGTTTTTTTCTGGGGGGGTGACGGTAGAGGCTCGGGAAAGCGACGACAGCTCTGTCTTACTCCTTGGACGATCGGACGTAGCCTTGGCTCTGGTGAAGAAATGCTCTTGGACGTGTGGGGAGACTCCCTTTGCGCCTTCGGTTGCTAGATCTCTGGACATCTCTGTAGTTCTCTCTCCTTTTTTTCTCTCCTCTCCTCTTTGTCTGTCTCTGTCTATTTCTCCGTCCATTTGCAAGGGAATAGCACCTTGCTATTTAAATGAGTGGGGGGTGATCATTAGGGTTTGTAAATGATTGCCTCCTTGAGAAGTCGGCGTTAAGGATCAATTAATCTGGGCCATTAATTCTGATTGTAGCAAATCTAGGCAATTAATGTGGATTGCATCAAATCTCTGTGGGTAATTAATGTTGATTACCACAAATCTTTGTGATATGCAGCCGTTAGTTCAGATCTCCTGCCACGTGTTCGCTCCACTTGATTGCAATAAATCTGACTTGATCCAGATAATTATGATGATTGCACTGAATCTGAATGAATAAATCTTGATTGATTTGGTGCCGCGTGTCCTACTATCACCATATTACGAGCGAGGAAAACCGATCTTTTGCCACGTGTCCTAGCCGTGGGCTACAGGAAAAAAGTGTCTTGACAGAGCCGCATGAAGGTGGCAACCACACGAGTTTGGCCTATGAAATCTGAGCCGCATGAGAGTAGTTTCCCACTGAGCCGCATAAACTTGGCCACGTGTTAAGGCTGCATAAGTGTGGCATCTCAGCATTTGAGCCGCACGGATATGGTCCCTATTATATGAGCCGCATGAGAATACTGGCCGCATAGGGTGGCTTCTCAGGACGTGAGCCGCATGAAGACGGTCCCCATGTTCCGAGCCGCATGAGGATACTGGCCGCATAGGGCAGCTTCTCAGGATGTGAGCTGCATGAAGACGGCCCCCCAGGATCCGAGACGCATGAGAATACTGGCCACATAGGGAGCTTTGGAATTTGGTAGATTGTGGCGGCTGTAGAAAAAGATTTTTCTCGTTTCCCTAGGCACACGCCATCGTGTCAGAGTCGACTTTATGTCAGGTCTGTCACTTTGTCAAGGCTGTCAGCCGTCAGGGCATTAAATGCAGCGATTTGGTTCATGGCCAGTTGTAGAGGAGATTGTTGAGGGCCACGTGGCTCCTTTCTGAGCCGTATGGAGTTATCCGAGCTGCATGAGGCTCCAAAGGACTTTGAGCCGCATGGATGTTTAATGGATTTTCTGAGCCGCATGGGGATCCTTCTGTTGGAGCCGCATAGGCTATTCTTTGTTCTTTTCCATGCTTCTACAAGACCCCCTTCAAAGTTTTCAATTTGCAAAATTGAAATACTTTGAATAAGAAGCATGGCTATGTTCATAGGATGTTCTTCTGGCCGCATAGGACTTCCTGGCCGCATGGACTTCCTGGCCGCATGGATTGCTCTGGCCGCATGAACTGATCTGGCCGCATACTCTCCGCTCGGCCACGTAGGCGTCATTGATTGCTCTTGATTTGAGCCGTCTTTTGGGGGGAATCCCAAGAGTCGGCTTATTAAATTTTTGGATTTTCTTTGGATGAATCTCTTTCATGAGAGGGGGCGAAATCCTAGGAGTCGGTTTTGCCTGCAGCATACGACCCGAAGCGTTCCATCGGTCCACGTGCTTCCTCTCCCTTTTTTCCTCCTATAAATAAGAGTAATTAAGAGAAGAAATTTCTTTACTCTCTCCTTCAATTCAAGCCTTTCCTGCCCTAACTGTCATCCTCTTCTTCGATCACTGATGGCTCCCAAGAATACTGATATGGCGAAGGGTAAAAAGGCGGCGTCTTCGTCGGCTGTGACGGCGAAGGGCAAGAAAACTGCTTCTACTTCGACTGCGGTAACGAATGAAAATGTGGCAGATCCTCCACCAGCCGACGTGCCCGCAGTTCACCCCGACGTCCAATCTACCAATGCTGGTAAGGACGTTGCGTGAACTTGAAACCCTAACTATTGTGGCTACGTCGCATGCTCTATGCGCGAGCCTTCACCTTTATGTGTGCCGCATGTACGTCTCATGTCCGAGCCGCATTGGGTATACTCCATGTCCGAGCTGCATGAGAATTGTTACTGTAGCCGCATAAGCACTTCGCTAACGGGGCCGCATAAGCTGCGCTGGGCCGCATAGGCTCGCACGAATTCGTTTGTCGCATGAGCCGCATAAACTTATCCGAACTCTGTCGCACGAGACTTCATTAATCAGAGCCGTACCACTGCTGCATGAATCTTCGCTGGACGGAGCCACATAAGTGTTTTCTGAGTTGGGCCGCATGAGACTCTATTGAATTGGAGCCGCATAAGCTCGAACACACCAATCAGTTCTCCTTGTCCATCTTTTTAACTTATTTCTTTTGTCCTCTTTTCAGTGAATTTTCTAGTTAATGTTGCGGGGGAACCTCTGGTGGGTCGTTTCCAAGCCGCTATGGGCTATAGGTACGACCAGATAGTTCGGTATGTGGCGAACCAGTTTCCTAGTGACAAGCCTCTGACGAGGTTGAATGCCTTCAAGAACCAGCCCTTTTATTTCCTCTGTGCCATGATAAATTCGAGGAAATTGGAAGGGGAATACCTGAATCCTGCGTTCTTCTTCGGAGACGCCTTGACTGTGAAAAATAGTCAAGTTCTGGACGTGTCAGAGAATTGGAGCTTTATTTCTAATGGGATGGCGATCCGTATCCCTCAAATGGAGCGTCACTTCCCACTATCTTGGTTTAATATGCTCTCGCTGGACAGAAAGATGGAAGAGTCTTTGACCCCTACCCGGAATGGGATATTTTTGGGCGACATCCATTACAACAACAGCATGAAGTCAGTATGTGCGGGCAAGGTGCATGCCAGCCGCTATGTAATGGGATTGGCCCCGAGCACTTTCTTGAATGTGTCGGGTCCCAATTTCACGTTCTCTACAGCCGACACTTTCCTGAACCAGCTTGCTCGGAAAGGCTCCTATCCAATTGGCCGGTTGGCGCTCCCGAGTTGGATACACCCCATTCCTCCATGGATCAATCTGTCTATGTGGATCTCGCGAAAGTATGAGACTCTTCTGCGTGAGATTGGTCTTTATCATGCTATTCGGGGCACCAGCCACGGCTTACCCGTAAATAAGAAATTATTCATGGCTCTGCTGGAGATGTACAATCGTCGTATGGGAACCTTCTATACACCTGTAGGGGAAATAGGGCTTGTACTCCATGAGATGTATGTGGTTTCCAAGCTTCCTTGGGGGGATGAAGCTTTTGAGGTGTACACTCCTACGAATGAGGAGTTCGAGGAGCTGGAGTAACGGTATCCGGGCTTCGTGGCTATTTATCAGGAGATATTGTGCCACTATAGCACGTGCCAGCAGATAGCCAAGAAGGATAACAGCTCGGAAGGGAATGCTCCCCACACTAAGGCCTGGGTAAGCTATCTCTTCTCGACGGGTGCCTCAGGCCGGGTTACTTTCCGAAGTCCTCAATCCCGGGAGGCGGTTCAGGCCTTGGTGTCGTCGGCCAAGAGGGTAGCCACCACCAGTGACAGATTTGGGAGTCAAACCGACTCTCTTGGTTATTTTTATCAGGATACCCAAGAGCTGTCACAGAAGGCGCTCCTGGCAGGATTCTTGATGGTATGGCTGCAGAATTGCGTAGTCTCGGAAGGAGCTGGTTCTATTGAGAGGATTAGCCGTAATTTCATCCTCCCTGCTGTAAAGCTAGTTTTTAGAGTCAAACTAGCTCTTCTCCCGGCCATGGTGTGCAGCATACACCGTGGCCTCCGTACTTTTACGTCCAAATCCATTGCCCGTGACGTGACAAAAAACTTTGAACGGACTGAGCTGCCCTATCATTATCTGATGGGGTGGCTGCTGATGCACTGTCCGTCTTTGATGAGGTCGGGTTCCGAAGATGGCGTGATTGCTGATGACACTTTTATCTTCTGTTATCGCAACGAGCCTTGGGAGTATGAGACCATGCGCGCCTGTCGGATGGCACTGGCAAGAGCAGATAGGTACGACTTTTTCGTATCCGTCCCTCGTTTTACTGCTGAGGAAATAGCGGACGTACATCTTGACGGTATTGGGCCTCCTCAGCTTCTAGACTGCCAGATGCTTCTGTGGTTGCGTAACATCCGCCCTGCCCACCTGGTATACCGCAACCGCAATGCTATCTTCCTGGAGCCTTACCTGCCCAGCAGGTTTGCCCGACAGTTTGGGTACAGCCAGCTTTTTTCTGGACAGTCCCAACTCTTGTCTGGGTTTTGAAGGTAGCCTCCTTGGCGGTATCAGGGCCTGGCACTACTATGATACGTTCCATACCCGTACCACTTTCTCGGTTCCTGATGTTGAGGCACCGATAGAGATTTTGTATATGACGGCCCTATACCATGTTATGGCAAACAAGCTCCCCGTCGATTTTAACCCGGGTGCCAGTTTTATTGTTGATACTGGCCTGGACGAGAAACCCCAGGGGGCCAAGACGAGGAAGAAGAAGAAGAATATAGTCGAAGTGCCAGACTCGGACTCCACCAATGCGGATGATGAGGACGACGAGCATGATGCAGATAACTCTTGCCTCCCGGTGGAAGATGTTGGGGCGGATCAGCCGCCTGTTTTGTCAGATGAGATGGTGGCGGATCAGCCACCTGTTGCACCTGGTTCTGTACGAAAGCGTAGCAGGCAAATCTCCCCTATTGGCAGTATTCCTCACTCCCAAAAACTGGCTGCGATCAGACATCGCAGGCTAACTATAAGGGAGAGAAGCGAGGAGGTCGACCCCGCTTCGGAGGTAAAATGAGTTACTACCATCTTTATTTAGTTCTTTCTTTCTTCTAGTTCTGATCTTAATCATTTTCCTTCCCTCTCGTAGGTGTCAGAAGAAGAGGAATCTCAGGTTGCTGAGGTCGTGACTCGAGATGGCGGGGGCTCCAATGAACCTGTCCCCGAGACTACTGAATTTTATCAAGTTGACGTTGATCGAGTCGTACCTCCCTCCGGGGTGGCTGGGACAGAAGAGCCAGCCGAATTCGATTTGGAGGGTACTGGTGAGGGGACTATGGCGGTTGTGAACGAACCTCAGCCTCCGCGATCCTCCCTTGGTAAGATAAGCCAAATTTTGACTAATGAAGAGGCCCATTCGCTCTATCATCACATCCTTTGGGTTACGTCGATTGTTGGTTTCTCTGGGCATGCAGGTACTACCCTTTCAGTGCCGATGACGGATATTGTTATGGTAGGCTTTGCCAGAGGGGATCTGATGGACGGGAGCGTACCCCCTCCTCTTCCGACTCATATTGAAGGACCCTCTGCTGGCTCGAGTTCGGGAAGTCAGGTGGCGGGACAGCCGGGGCAGGGGACAATGGTCCTTGCGTCCTCTTCTGCTCAGGTGGCTCCGAGAGTCGACCTTTCTACTTTGCTGAGTGTCCAGACTCTTCAGATGGAGGAGGAGGAGTTAGCCGCTATCTGCGCATCTTTTCGCTCAGAATTTGTCTCTTTGGTGGCAAGTTCTAGCGTGCTTCCTTCGACATTGCTGGCCACGCTTCCATTGACGCCATCCTCTACGGAAGTTCTGGATGAAGCGTCACAGGACGTGGTTGACAGCTTCTATCGCCACTTGAAGAGAGGGGTTGCGGCTGCTGTGGAATGGGAGACCCCTTTTGCCTTGGCTCGACAATGCGCCCAGGGTCACATTGAGATTCTTAAGACTCTTCCCGGTGGGGCGGGGATAGCCGCGCTTCTGGAGGCAAAATTGCTGGAGGCTGATCAGCTGGTGGCCCAGCTTTAGGTGCTGCGACAGGCTGATCTGCCTGCTGCTATAGATCAAGAGCGCGGTTTACTCATAGCTGTTGTAGAGAAGATAAGGGCTGCTCAGGATAAGGCCAAGCCGGACATATAGAAGGACCTCCGTGATCTATCTCAGCTATACGATCAGTTGAGCCGCGAGAGGGAAGATATCACGGCTCGGGAAGCGGCTGCCTCCCGTGGGGTCATTGACACGCGGGAGCAGATCCTTGAGCTTCAGAGGAAGTTAGCTTTCCTGGAGTCTGAGCTCGAAGCTGCCCGTACCGAAAGCGGGCTGATTATCCGGGAGGCTGACAGAGTTAATCGAGCTTCTGCTGGCCTGGAGCTTGCCCTGAAGAAGCTGGAGGATGGCTGGCGGGCATACATGTACTTGGATAATGCGGAGCGGTTGTCCCAGGAGGCCGAGTGTCGAGCTAAGCAGCGGCTTGAATGGGGGACCACCTTGGTGAAGAACCGTCTCATGGAATTATGTACCGCCGAACCATAGACGTCTTTCTTCCTTCTTTTGTTTCTGTTCTTTCCCCTTTTTTTGAGAGGGACGTAGTCCCAGAACATGTAGTACTTTCGCCTTCCAAATAAAAGAGTATGTTTTATTCTACCCTTTGTTTGTACTGCTTGTTGTGTTTGTGGTGTTTGCCACGCTTGGAGGACTTGTTTGTGGACCTGTTACCCTTGGCATACCTAGGTTTTAGGTATGGATAACAAGTTTGATGGGGATACCTAGAACAATTCCACGGTAAGATGGTCATGGACGTTCCTGGTATCGGGAGAAAGAATGCCATGGAGTAGCTGGGCTCCCGGGGCATGATGAGAAATGATGGGCCCGTGCTAAGAAGCTTAGCAGAGGACATTTGTGGGCCTATTATCCTTGGCCTACCCTGGCTTAGAATACGGATAATAGGATGAGATATAACCAATATACTTACTCAGAGGTAATGAGGACGTGGCAAGCATGAAGGGTTTTTACCGCCGAATCTTCCTACTCAGAGGTAATGAGGACATAGCAGGAGTGGACTCAGCAGAGGATATTTGTGGTCAACACCACGGTGTGGGCCAGCCCTCATCCCATGTTTTGGGCTTTTGCGTGCCCGGTGGCTCCCACGTGGTAGACCAGCCTTCTTCTTCTGTTGCGGGTAGCGTAGTACGTACGCTCGGAGGCTCCCACAGTGTAGGCCAGCCTACCCCCTATGTTACAAGATGTGAGCCAGGTGGCTCCCACTTTGTGGGCCTGCCCCCTTCCTCTACGCTGGTCTCCCCTGTGCCGGGACTCCTTAACCCCTTTGCAGGCGGGCCTGTTGCTGGAGGTCCCGTCATCTCGACTGCTCCCGACACCTGCTGCCCACCCGCTGTCCCTGCCTCCTTCCCCCCTTGGACGGCCCGGTTCCACCCCGATTCCCTTCCTACGTCGAAGCCTTGCGGCCTGACCGCGCGAAGGTCCTTTTCCCCCACCTGCGGAGATCGTTCTGCCTGAAATTGTTTTCGCACCCCCATCTGACGGATACCCAATCCATGTTCCCTTCTCCGACGCGGACATTTCTTTCCTATCCTCCACCTTCCTCAAGACTTTCGTCCTAAAGTTCACCTCCGGTTGTCCGAAGATAGCTAGAGTAAAGGAGGCTATCGCTGCTTGGGGTCTCTTGGACGCCTACTGGGTCGCCCCTCTCGATCCTAAGCACATGTTCCTGCACCTGTCCTCCGACCAGGACTGTATCATGGTGTGGGCCAAGGGACCCACCAAAATCGACTCACAGATTGCTAAAATCGTCAAATGGTCACCCAAATTCAACCCCGTTGTGGATTCGTCGATCATATCCACATGGGTCACCCTTCCCAACCTCCCCCTGGTGTGCTTCCCCGTACCTGCTCTTAAGCGTATAGCCAGTTCCTTCGGGTCCCTGGTCGCCATCGCGGAAGAAACACGTAACCTTTCAAAATGCAACTATGCAAAGATTTGTGTTGAGCTCGATCTCGCTAATGAACCCCCCAAAATGATTGAGATAGAGCTCGGAGATCAGACGATCAGACAAACGCTGGTGTATGACAACAACATTATTTATTGCCAACATTGCCAGATGAGCGGTCATTCCTTTCAACGCTGCTTCCGGGCTAACCCCGCTCTCAAGAAGCCTAGACCCCGCAACCCTCGCAACCCGGTCGCGTCCACCACCCCCCACACTTCCTCGCCTGACTTGCCCTCCAACCCCCCTCCGGCACACAGGAACCCATCCTCAGCAAAGCACGAGATCCCTCACCACGTCCGACTCCGACATAGTTTCCTTCAATCCCCCTACCATCACCCTCGCAAACTCCAATGCCATACTTGACATCGATAACTCCCCCGAGAGCCCTTGTGAGCACACCTTTGATCATGTATGCCCCGAATCAGACAACATCTCCCAGGCAGAGCCGGACGTTCCACGCATTGCCACGTTAATATCCGACAGCCTCTCCACCACCGCCACCTCTACCCCCCTTTGCACCGACACTGTTCCCCTTGAGATCTCCCCCATCACCTCCCTCAATCCCTTGGGCACCAGCTCTACTCCCCCTATCTCCATTAGTGGCCACCCACGTGAGCAGCTCGTGGTAGCCTACGACCCTTGCCATACTGTCGAAGGGCAAGAGTTGTCCACTACTGATCCGGCCCTCTCACCCGTCTTCACCGATGCCCCCCCAGACCCTTGTTCCCCTCTTACTGGCAGGATCTGGCAAGCCAAGGACACTGGTTTCCTTGATCGCAACAACCCTCTGTGTGCGCTTGACGACGTCGAGGTTGCGAGTTACTCCTCAGTGGCCGTCGAACGTGCTTTCTCACCTATTGGTTTGACAGAGGCCAGTGACGACCACATAACTTCCACCAAGAAATCTTCCTCAAAAAAGAAGGAAAAAAACAAGAAAAAGAATCAGCAAGCGGCCATGACCACAAGGTCAGCAACCAAGCTCAACCACCTCACCCACTCCCTCCAATCTAATGTTTAACATCCTCTCGTGGAATGTGAGAGGAATAGCTAACAAACCGACGCTGAATAGAATCCTCAACCTAAAGAAAATTCACAAAATCGACATCCTAGTGATCATCGAACCCAAAATCCCCAAGAAAAGGATCACCGGAATCCAACTACAACTAGGATTCGCGACTGCGCTGGCTGGCAGTCACGACATCTGGATTCTCGCCAGTGCTGGCATCAAATCAGGCATAGTTCAGGACTCCCGCCAAGCACTCTCCTTCTGGGTGGAACACCCTCAACTTCGGAACAGAACCTTAATCTTTGCCGTTCACGGCAGCTGTAACTTCCAAGAGCAAAAACTCCTCTGGGACGACCTGCTCGACGCCCACCTCTCCCTCCAGAACCTTCCGTGGATGTGCTTAGGCGACTTCAACACCATCTCTTGTAGCGCCGAGAAGTTCGGAGGGCATCCGCCTCCACTTCCGGCCATGGACGACTTCAACAATTTCACCTTCAACGCTCACCTCGCTCACCTTCCTTTCTCCGACAACGCTTTCACCTGGTACAACATGTAGGAAGGCTCCCGGCGTCAATACTCCCGCCTCGACCGTGCCCTCATCAACAACCACTGGGCTGACATGGGGCTCATCTCTAGCCTCTTCCACCTCAACACCACAGAATCTGATCACTCATCCCTTCTCATCGAAATCAGCAGCAGCGCCCACCGCATCAAGAAACCTTTCCAATTCCTGGATTTATGGAGACATCATCCTTGTTTCAAATCCGAGTTGGCCTCAGCATGGTTCTCAGTGAAAGACGCTGATCCGCTGTATAGAGTAGCGGCCAGACTACGAGCCACGAGCAAGGCTCTCTCAAGATGGAGTAAGGCAGCTTTCGGCAACATCTTTCAGGTGATCAAAAATACGGAGGATGATGTTACCCGCACGGAGATCTCTTACGTTGCTAACAGATCCCCCGAAGCGCGGACCGCGCTCAAACTCGCCAGAGCAATCCTCAAGTCCAGGCTTAAAGTCGAAACGGAATTCTGGAAACAAAAAACTAGGCTTAAATGGGACAACGATGAGGACCGCAACTCCAGCTTCTTCCACGCCTGCATTAAAGGCTGCAGACAACAGCTCAACCTTCACCGTATCTCCGATGACAACGGCAACCAGCTGACGGACCAGCAAATAATTCAAGAGGCTGCGGCCAACTTCTTCTCCAATCTCTTTACCAAAGAAGCGGTCGTCAAGGACGAGGGAGTCCTGGCGGAGATCCCTAGCATCATCACCGAGCTCGAGCAGCTAGGCAGAGCAATACCTAACAAGATATTTTGGCCAAAAAAGTTTTGTAAGTATTATGGGCCTATGTTTCACTTTTACAAAACTAAAACTTTATAAATCTTCATTCTACTACTTAGTTATGCATGGAACACCCTTAATATATGCATATTATGGAAAAAAAGGTGGTAAATAGTAAAAAATGTTTAAAATATATCGATCGCCTAGGCGGTGCCTAGGCGGCCTCGGCGGTAGGTGGACTCTCACTGCTAGGCACCCGCCAACCAACGTTTAGAACCTTGACATCAGTATATCCGACCAACTTCGACTCGTCACCACCAATTGAAATCCTCCAATCAATAGTGCCCTAAAGGTACCGTAGAATCCACTTAACCGCACTCCAATATATCCTCCCAAGATTGGAGAGATTCTTGCTAACCGCACCAACTGCGTGAGTAATGTCTGGCCTCACCATAGCATACATAAGACTCCCAAGTTGAAGCATATATAGAACTTGCTCCATATCTTCCTTCTCGTCCTTGATACATGGACACTACTCCACAGTGAACTTAAAGTAAGCCGTAAGGGGTTTGCTCACTTTCTTCGACCAGTCCATCCAGAAATGCTGAAGTATTGGTGAATGTACTTTTTTTTGGACAAGTGTAGTATCTTGGACTCTCTCTCTCTCTCTTGGCTAATCTCTATCCCAAGAATAGTCATTGTTGTACCCAAATTCTTTATAGAGAAGGCCGCACCCAGTTAGTGCTTAAACTCCGTTATTCTTATGGAATTTCGAACCACCAATAGAATATCATCAACATAGAGCAAAAGTATAATAAAATCATCATCGACAAAGTTCCTCACAAACACACAATGGTCCGACGTCATCCGTGCATAGCCATGTTCTCCCATAAATGACTCGAACTTCTTGTACCACTGTCTCAGAGCTTGCTTCATACTGTACAGACCCTTCTTCAACCGGTAGACCAAGTGTGATTTACCCTTCTTACAGAATATCTCTGGCTGCTCCATGTACGAATCCTCCTCTAAATTATTATGGAGGAACGCCATCTTCATATCCATCTGTTAGACCTTCAAATCGAAACTGGCTGCCAATGCTAGCGCCACCCGAATAGACGACAACTTGATGACTAGCAAACAAATCTCATCGAAATCTACGCCCTTCCGTTGAACGTAGCCTTTAATTACTAGCCTTGATTTGTATCGAAGGCGAGTAGCATTATCCGTCTGCTTCACTCTGAACACCTATCGATTCTTCAAAACCTTCTTACCCTTTGGCAACCGTACCAGCTCATAAGTGGTGTTAGCATGTAAGAAACCCATCTTCTCCTGTATAGCTTGTATCCACTCCTTTCTATGTTCATCGTCTATAGACTCTATACAAGTTTTGGTTCTCTTCCGTCAGTTAGTAGTAGATACTCGTCTGATGAGTATTTAATAGATGGTCGACGATATTTGTTGCTCTTCCTCAATTGAACCTCTCGTATTGGCTGTGTACAACCTTATTTCCTTCAAGAACTGCCTCCTTGACATGCTCATCCTTCTGAGCGTTGACCACTATTTGTAGGCTGATGATAAAGATTAGGAGCATCTCCTTGTACTGGCTCCCTTATAACTGGATCCTGTACAATGTCCTCTAGAAATGGCTCGAAGTGAAATGACTCTAACTTATGCAATTCTCGAACCTCAGAGGCATGTCAGAATATTATGTGTTCGTCATGGTCTGATCTCCAATGAACACCACGTCTCTGGTTCTGTAAAACTTTCTTCCTACCGGGTCGTAGAGTTTATAGCCATACTTATCACGACCATAGCCGACGAAGAAGCATTACCCCGTCCTCGGCTCAAATTTGGATCTCTCATCCTTCGGTACATGCATGAAGGCCTTGTAACCAAACACTCGCAGGTGGTTGTATGACGGCTCTTTGCCGTACCATTTGTTAGGCACATCACTACGTAAAGGAGCACTGGAAGACAAATTAATAATATAAGAAACATTGTTGAGAGCCTCACCCCATTATCTGTCTGGTAAGTTTTATTCAGACAAGAAACACTGTATCCGCTTCATCAGTGTCCTGTTCATATGGAGTCTTCTGGTGGTATATTCTTTGCTTTCTGCAATGTATCAAAGGGACCGATGTGTTCGCCGCCATTGTCGGACCGAACACGTGGCAACTTCTTACTCATCTCCCTTTCAACAGAGGCCTGAAACTCTTTGAAAGTGGGCAGCACCTGATTCTTGGTCTTTAAAGCATAGACCCAAACTTTTTTGGAACACTAATCAATAAAGTTTTGCTTCTTTGCCAACAGTGCGTGCATCTCTCCAACTTTGTAGTCTTGAGCCCCAGAATCACCTTCTTTTTCACCAAGTAGCACTTATTGATATAACTGAGCCACCTGTACCACAACTTGGTAGACGCATCACTGACTACATTCACCTTATGTGCCTTATGTGCGCTTCCTTCCATATAGTAGAGATCGAACTTCTTGCTTTCTCTAGTAATTACCGTAGAATCCCTGAAAAGCTTCCACTGACCGTTTCTGAATAGATTGAAGAATCATTTTTTATTCAACCTTCTAATCGACACCAGGTTGGAACCGCTATCAGGGATATGACGGACATCTTTCAGAACAAGAACTGTATCTGTCTTCGTTCTCAAATGCATCTCTCCAATAGCAAAAGCTTTTGACATATCTCTATTGTCCATCTTCAACACTCTACAGTCTCCTGTCGTATAAGCGACAAATAGTATCCTATTGTGAGATACATGCACTGAAGTCCCTGAGTCCACCATCAAGAATTTTCATCGCAGGCGAGGTTCATGACTACCTCATCACCCACAATGATTACATCACCTCTATGTGTCGAGGCAGCCGATGTACTATTCTCACTTTGCCTTTCCTTGTCGCCCTTCTTCTCTCTCTTCCAAGCCAAACAGTTTCGTTTGATGTGGCATTTTTGCCACAATGGTAGTACTTTGAGTCCTCATACCGACCCTTAGATTTCTCCTGCTCTTGTCTCTGCCACCGCCCGGACCTTCTGCTTTTACTCCTTCCGTGACTCTCTGAAACAAGCACCTCTGAGTGGGATATGGATGAAGTCTGAGAACGTCTCCACATCTCTTCATTTAGTACCCCACTCTTGGTGAACCCTAGAATAACCATGCCTTCTGGAAAAGAAGCAATCATAGACACTCGTACGGTTTCTTATGAGTCTGCAACGTATACAGCAGCCATAGTCCCTTTACTTCGTCACTGAACTTGACTCCCATCGAAGATAGGTGGTAAACCATGCCCTAGAACGTACTCAAGCGAACCGTGATAAATGTACCATCTTTGTACCATAAACCCAACATTTGTCGGATCAGGAACAACTAGTTCACCCCAGTCTTTTTTGCATACAAAGATTCAAGTTTATCCCATAGTGTCCTCACGTGCTTATATTGGCAACATGATTGTACATGTTCCTATCAACAAACTGCTTGATGTGCCCACACACCTATATTTGCTCGAAGTTCTAGTCCTCTTTATCAACTAGCCTCTCGGAAGCAAATACTAGTAGGTGTAGCTTTTTGAAAAATAGGAAGTCTTTCATCTTGCTCCTCCAGTAATTGTAGGTGGTGTCGTTTAGGTTTACCATGCGCACACGATTCGCATCCATCTCTTCTCCTTGGTTTGACTATCAACCTAGACACTCTCCGTAAAACAAGGCGCTAATACCATGTGTTGGTATCAACCAGAACAAAACCAATGCTCTTATACCACGTATTGGAAATAAAATACGAAAATCGTTCCCCCAAACCAAGAAACCTATGAGAGAATCGAGCAATAACAACATAAAAAACCAAATGCCAAAATTACAAAGAACCAAATCACAGATATAGTAAAAATTTTGATGTGGAAAATCCTTTGCGGCATGGGACGATCGGAGTCCAACCCTTAAACTACTCCACTAATGGAATAGAAGATTATACCCTCTACAAGCTCCTCACCGATCTAACATGGATAACCAAAACTCTTTGAAATAGAAAAGCAATCACAGACACATGAAGAACAAAGATGACGAGAAATAGAATTACCCGAAACAATCATCTCTTCGAAAATGCCATAGATCTCTCATTTCTCCTCCCAATGTTGCAAAGCAATCTTGCCACATTTTTTTCTTCTCTTATTTATTAGCTTGCATGCATCAATCTTTTATAAACCCTTGCATGAATTAGGGTTACCATATATTAAAAATATGAAAGCCTAATATATATGGAAAGTCCAATATATATCAATCGTATAGCGAATGACTACTAGCCCAAGTGGTTAGTGTAAAGGCATGTGTGGAGTTCGAATCCCAGTAGGAGCGATTCCGATATATATATATATATATATATATATACATATATATATATATATATATATATATATATATATATTTTTATATATATATATATATATATATATATATCCAATCATAAATATATGATCAAAGCCAAGGATGGAAATCCAATCATATATTTGCTTACCATATATGTTCCAATATATGTGGTCAATGCACTCTCCGAGCTTCTCCGACACACGGATGACGCTCGTCGCACTTCGGGGTATTCTCCTCATAGATTGGGAACCCCACCCACTCCAACAATATTCTCTCTTTATATATATATTATATATATTATAATATATAATATATAATATTTATTTATTTATTATATATATATATATATATATATATATATATTTATATATATATATATCACCTCACATACACACATGATACTTAAAGAAGTCTCTAAGTCAAGGGCTTATATAGAGTTCCCCCTATTGTTTTTCCATGTCTGTCTTGATGATAACAATCATGTGTTGATGGTCGTTACTCTACTAAGTAACTATTGCACTTTCTTCATAGACATGGTTATCTTTAGGAGAAATAAATATGTTCTTGTTGCATATTCGTATGCTAAAGCTAAGTATCGCACAATGCACAAGCGGTTTTCAAGCTTTTATCAAGAACCTAATATGGTGTTTTGTGTAAATCTCTCACCTCTCTTTATTGCGATAGCATTTTTTCATATTTATCATTCATATCAGGTTGATGATAACTCATTCGGAATAAAGTCGTACTTCCAAAATTTCGTCTTCATCAGGGGCGGAGATGAATATGGCAAAGTAAGGGCAATTGGCCCCACTTATAGATATTTTTTAGTATTACCCTCACTAAAATTCTCTTTTGACCCCACTATCCCAAATTTTCCTTACTTTCCCATAGGCTTTAGACTAAAATTACACAGTTTATTTTAGAAGGTTAAAAGTCAAATCGTTTTTTATAAAACTCTCCTTCTTCTCCCATACTTAATTCTAGATCTTGGTATGTATACATTTGAATATTTTGATTCAATAGGTACTAAAAAGATTATATTAATACTATTATTGACTAATTATTTGTCTTTTTTTACAGTTTTATTTATTATTACTATTTCTTCTACTGCATAAAGTAATGAATTCTAACTCGATAATTTTTATAAGTTTGTCCCCATCGACTAAATTTTGTATCTCCGTCACTGGCCTTCATCATGTTTTAGCAACATCCTAGTCGGTCAATATCCTCATCAAGGCACTTTTCTCGACCATTGTACGCGCACTTTCTCACAAAACTTGGTTATATGATATCTATTCTATAGTTTGTAGGGTTGTGTATGAGAGTGTCTTAGTATATACTTTGTATCTATTCTCCAAATGTAGATTAATATCTAGTTTTAGTCGAACGATAGGTAGGAAAGAAAGTGCATCCTTATTTTGTCTTGTAAATATGTACTTATTCCATATAAATGAAGTATCCCTGAGTTAGTTTATACTTTCAGTTTTAAGGATGTACTATTCTTTAGTACTCAAGATTAATATCTATAAATAATGTTTTATTCTTATAATCATTGTATTAAAGTAGGTTTCTTATATTTGAATAATACATGTATAGTGTCCAACTCATCCACTCCTTGAATAGTGAAGAATATCTCCCTAATATGCTGATCATTATAAACTATAGAAAAGAAATATAAACCTAAAATTTATCATTGGTGCAATTTAACTATGAAAGGAAACATTTATTTATACATTTGAGCCACTTGCATGTCGGAATGGAAGAAAATTATATGCCTATATTTGTTTGTGCATCTGCTAAACAATATTCCTATTTTCTATGATATTATTCGTATCTATCCCATGTTGTAAAATATTATTTGACAAGAAAATAGTTACCTTAAAGAGTTCCATGGATATAATTCCCGCACCATAAGCATATGGGATACGTGAGTTCTTATCCAACAATTCACCAGTTAATGGATTGCCAATCAAGTAACCCTGCGAATAACTTAAGTGTATAAAATAATGAATGATTCTTGTTCAGCAAGCTTTAAAGAATTATTATAATTTATAGAGAGAAAAATGTATACTAGCCATAGCAATATAACCAATAGTAATAAAATGAATAAAGTAATAAACACTATCTATAAAAGGAATTGCTTTCAAAATATGTCACAAGAAAAGAAAAACAAGTAGAATCATTTTAAAACCTTTAATAGAATTTAACATTTAAATTACACCTTTAATTATAAAATGTATTTTATTGCCACGTCTCATATAGGGAAGGCAAAAAGACTAATTAGTTTTTAATAAACAATAATATAATTATTACAAATAATTAACAAGTAACAAGACTCGTGTATAACCTAGGATTTTCTAGAATAACATCAGCTATTAATATGGATATGTATCAAGATTAGATCCTAATAGTCTTACCTAAAATATGTATATTAAACATGAACTAGCAAATATATTTAAATTTGATTTTTTTTATTCGAAAGTAATATGTAATGTTAAGCTTCATTGGTTACTGCCTAGGAGGTAGATCAAATAGGAGAGACTTTATCAATGCTTCATGATCAAATGGGAGAGATGAAGCATAGCCTTGAAGAGTTGTAGAAAGAGAAAAAATTCATCAAACTCTTAAGATTATGATATTTCTCTTTTAATATTATCTACTCACGTCACAAATCTATAGTATAATAGAGATCCATGCAGCTCACAAAGAGCATCAAGAAGTACCACATCTTCTACTTTAATAAAATCTCTCTCTTCCATAAATATTTCTCCTCTCTCATTTCCATCAAATGGTATCAGAGCCACAACGATATGAAGGAGGCATATGACATCAGGCGATTCCCCAACCAACTCGGTGATCCAAAGGAGGTGTACGAAGTAAGGCGCATAGGTCATAAGGTGGCACCGCAACCAACTCGGTGATCCAAAGGAGGCATACGAAGGCAAAGCTCCAACAAGCTGGCAGGTGTTCCACGAGAGGTGTTGGGAATCACAGTACTCAAAAGAGGATATCACGGCGAGAAAAACAACGCTTTCTAGCCGCTATTGCCTTTGTTTTGGTAAGAATTTTGATCATTGGAGAACTTATATGTGGGTGTTCATCAAATCATAGGAACTGTGGAGCGTCGGAGAGCATGGTTGCATGGACGTAACCAACACAATATTTGATGCACTTCCATAAGAACGTAAGGACACCTAACCTGATTTGCGAAAAAAGAACAAGAAAACCTTGTTTTATCTCTACCAAACAAGAGAGGGTTCGGCGATCGAGGGAATCATGAAGGCAACAACCTCCAACGAAGCCTAAGACCCCTTAGAGAAAAGCTACAAAGACCCAAAATACATGAAGAGGAGAAGAGAGACATTTTGTGATAGTCCACAAACACTATAAGGAAATTTTGACGGCTTTAATATAACTAAGACCAAATCCATCTACAACTATTTTGGTTGCATCATCACCATCACCAACCAACAATGCATTAACGGAGAGGAGAAGAGAGACATAGCAACCATGGAGAAGATTCTACATACATGACCATCTAATATCGATCATGTGATAGTAGCAATTGAGGAATTCAAAGACCTCAAGGAGATTTCACTCGAAGAGTTCATGTGCTCGTTGCAAGCCCATGAGTAATGCATCAACGACAAAGGTGACATCAAATTAACATGCACTCATAGCTCAATTAACCTTGGAATACAAAGAAGAGGGAGAACCTCAAGAAGGAAGATAAAGCCTTGGATGAGGTGACGGTCATGGTCATGGTCGAGGACGAAGTAGTGGTAGAGAAACCTCAAATCAAGAAGAGGAGCAGGATCAATAGACAACTTAAACAAGAGGACATAGTAGAGGAAGATGTAACTACAACAACCAATAGAGGTATAAAAAATCAAACATCTAATGCCTAATTCCATAAGTTTGTCCTTTATGATTATGATTATAGAAAGAAATTTACCTATTTTAAGTGCTAAATATGTTGAATATGATAACAATGACCTCATGGTCCAAAAATGTAATGTGGAAGAACAGCCTGGAAAAAATATTAACTTGGATTCGGGTTATAGTGACCACATATGCGGGGCGGGGGGGGGGGGGGTGAGAAATGTTTTTGATAGTAAACAAAAAAATATTAGCATCATGATTAGATTTGGAAATAACCAAAAAATCCTAGTCATATAGGAGCGAAATATCCTAATATAAGAATGTAATGGAGATCAGATCTTCATTAATAACGTATTTTATGTACTTCAACTAAGATGTAACATATCGAGTATTGGCTTGTTTCAATAGATAGGACATATTGCTCATATAGAAAAGGGGATGTGTGAAGTAAAAGATGAAAAAATTGGCTAATTATTAGATTACCCATGACTATAAACATGATATTTCTATTAAAAATTGAATGATTTGTCCTACCTTGCTTCAAGATCATCGTTGAAAATGAATCTTGGTCTTGGCTTCTAATATTTGGCCATCCAAACTTAGACAGGATGAAGAAGCATAATAGAGGAATGGTAGGCCTACCTATAATAATGCTAAAATTACCGCATGTACGTATATATGTATAGATTATAGTTGCTCGGTATTGTCATGGATTAGTTCTAGTAAGGTCAGTATATGATTGCTTGAATTGATTTGATACTGATTCCATTTAGGCACTGCTAGGGAAGGCTAGGGAAGTATAATGTTCGTCCACGGCCAATATATTGCTGGTATATTGTTCCCACTATTTTGACCCAGTTTGAGGGGTTGTTTTATGTCAAACTCGTACTAGGTTGCCCCAATAGGCCAATATTGTTACAATATTATGAGAGCATTCGTTATTTATTTTCTTACATGATCTCGATATGTGTATTATACCATAAATGTCAATTAGCCTTTTGGTCGAGCCCATGACCACTAGTGTTTTTGGTTGTTATGACATACATGATCGCATATGAGTTGTTTAGAAGGCTACCCATATTTTCATATACTAGACATTATCTAGCCTCGCCAGTTCGATATATATAATTATCACCGAGTATCCATGAGTCAACTTTGCATAACATGTTGTGTAATGTATATGTTATTCTTAGTCCATCATTGAGAAATATTTTACCATAACTTATTCTTAATTAATAAATATGGACTTTTTAACCTATTTTCACTTAGTAACATAACATTATTGAATGTGAATATCATTATTAGATTATGAATTTTATGTGATTTATACAAAGACCGACTAGGGTGACACTTCTTTTAATTTGCATTGTCTGCTGGAAATTAAAAAGGAGGCTTGTGGGGAACAATGTGTTAATGATTCATAATTTTGTAAATATATATTATTGGAGGATTATGTGCTCACTTAATTATGTTATCTCTAGTGATAAAAAAAGTATTATGATTGATTTATGTAATTCTAATTTTCATATTATGTTCCATTCATTATACTTTACCTCTTCTATAAATGTATACTTCTGTCATAGTAGTATGTCCAAGAGTAATCATATATAACAAAGTGAAATAATAGTATGAAGATTCGTATTAGGAAATCCCATGCAACTATTTTTCCATTCAGTCGAGTAGACTATTTATCATATTTCTAGTTATTGGTCTCCACTTAGCTTTCTAATAATTTTGTTTTAGGGTGGACCAATGATAAAAACAACTACACAAGAAAATTTTAATACGAAGATGTTCAATGTTACTTCCCTTTCAACAGTCATAGTCGACCATACTACATTCATGTGTACCAGTCTTTATGAGTTCGATAATATTTAGTTTTTCTAAATAAGAATATTTTTGCCTAACTAAACTACATACCTTGAGATTAAAGAATTGATGACCATTGTTACCTAGTGACAATAGCAACAACATCAGAAAAGTAAGATATATCAAGTTAAACCATTAGAAAATAGAAAATTGTTATTAATATGATACAATGACAATAAACTTTGAATCAAAGGGAACCATATAAATTTTCAATATATTTTCACAACTAAACATAGTTACAGACTGTACCTGTTGCCAATATATTAGTAACAATTGGGATAATCTTTCCAGCGTACGAATCACCAGCAATGTAGAGAGGATTGGAGAGGAATTGTGGATGTTCATAATACCACTATAATAGTCAAAATAGTAAGTATGTTTTAATCATATATATACTATTTATTTCTTGACTTATATATGCTCAATGATGTTCAACTTGCTTATATTCTACCTTCAAAAGGGCCTTATAGATGTGAACCGATGAAGTTGTGTCGTCAACCTCATATGCCTTAGGAAATCTTGAGTATGAAAATCCAGTCCCGACAGGAGAGTCAAGAAAGATAATATTCGCAACCTAAAGTTTTAGATACATTGTTAGCACATAAACACAAACTCCCTTGAAACTTTGGACTAGGATAATCTCTTACCTTTGTCCAAGAATATGGATTATATAGCAAAGATGGTAAGCTCCCATTATAATTTGCATTCACAAATTTAAGTGGACCTGCACATGTTAAATATAAATCAATTAATAACTTTCTTAATTTTATTAAAACTAACTTATCCACAAGAAGTTTTAAATTATACCATTAAGTAAGATTATAGAAATAGTTCAATAATAATCATAGACTTTTATTTTCAATGGTTAATAAGTATAAAAGAAAAACATGTATCCACACATTAACACAGGTAGATACTTGACTAAATCTACATAGGTGTATACCATTAAGTTTAGACCCTAAAGTTACATGCAATTGTAACTTCCTATAAACTATATTCTACTTTTGAAGAAAAAGGACAAAAATGACTAAAGGCATAAACATTTTAGTTACGGTGAGGAATAAATTATAAATTCATACTATAACATAAAAAGTTAATCTAGGTCCATATATAATATATATTATAGAACTACAAATATGTCCTTATACTTGAAGATGGGATCGTGACTCCTTGTGATCTTAATATTGATTCAATTTTTAAGTAACCTTTGGAAACTTGAATTGATTGTTTAGATTAGTGCCTTGGTGGTTAGAAATTATTAGATGGCAAGAAATACTTTTACATTTACGTTTTATTCTAAGTATGACGTTAAGTTTGGCGAAAATAGACTAAAGAGAGAAAATATATAGAATTTTTTGGTAAAAGGGTTTGGTGCGGATTATAAGGTATTGTAAATTATGTTATGAATATTCAGTAAATTTATAAGTGTGTATAAATCATTTATCTTGTTCCTGAATGTGTTATCTTCATGATGCTTCATTAGCATAGCAAATGTTTTTAAAAAAATGATCCATATGGTGCGATCATCGTACAACAATGAAGAGTGCAGGATGTCATAGACTTAAGTGTTTTTTTCCTACACTTTGCTCCGTGCACACGAACTTCCTTCTCGAAGACCCGTGCAAGCCTTCCCCAAACGCTTAGCTAAATCGCTAAGACGAGAATGAGAAAAATATGGACCAAAAGAGAGATTACAATAATAAAAAATTTACTATACTAGAGAGAGTTTATAACTTCTTGGATGGTAGGGAGCAAATGAGCCTCTCACTTATTTATGGGGCCTCAAAGGCTTACATGAAGCTTTTGGAAGAAGAATATTCCAAGGATTATTCTAGGTCCTATATATTTATAAGAAAGATTCTAGATTGTGGTAGAGTCTTCTTGAAGACTCATAAAGTTGACGAGCCTTCCTCTATAAAGTTGACGACTCCCAAGTGGGGTATCGGAACTACATTCGTTGCGATTAGAAAATTCATGCCAAGTATCATCTTGAAGTCATCTAATGACATAGTAGTAAACTGTAGAAGCATGTAAAAGAATAATGAAAGACCTACGCGGCTCCGACAGAAGGATTCCCATGCGGCTCAGGGGTCCATGCGGCTCGAATAGATCCATGCGGCTAAGAAAGAAGCCACGTGGCCTTCAACAGCTCTTCTCTACATTCGGCTGTATTTAATGCCCTGACGGCTGCTCTGACAAATAAACAGCCATGACAGCTCTGACATAAGGACGTAATAATGACTCTGACATGATGGCGTGATCCTAGGAAAGAGGAGAAAATCTCCTTACAGCTGGCAAAATCCACCAAGTCCCGAGGTCACTCCATGCGGCTGCCCATCTGCATGCGGCTGCCTATCTGCATCCTTATGCGGCTGCCCATCTGTATGCGGCTGCCTATCCCCATGTGGCTGCCCATCTGTATGCGACTGCCTATCCCCATGTGGCTGCCCATCTGCATGCGGCTGCCTATCCCCATGCGGCTGCCTATCCCCATGCGGCTGCCCCTCTGCATGCGGCTGCCTATCTCCATGCGGCTGCCCATCCCCATGCGGCTGCCCATCCACGTGCAGCTGCATGTTTCATGCGGCTGAGAGGATCCCCCATATACGGCTCGGCCAGGACGGTCCAGTTGAGACACGTGGCACTCTTCGCTACAATTGAGACACATGGCAGTCTTATCTTCCCTGGAATTATGGGTGCTAACAAATTCTAACAAAATCAGATTTGTTACGATCGTCATAATTGCACAGGTCAAATCAAATCAAGCAAATTGGACACGTGGCAGGCTATTACAAATCACGAATATTCATGGAAATCAACATTTATTGCCCACAGAGATTTGATGCAATCACATTAATTGCTCAAATTCATTATATTCAAGATGAATGGCCCAGATTAATTGATCCTTAACCGCCGACTTCTGAAGGAGGCAATCATTTGCAAACCCTAATGGGCACACCCCATTCCTATAAATAGCAAGGTGCCATTCCCTTGCAGAAATAGGAGGGATAAAATAGGCAGGAGACAGAGAGAAGAGCAAGGAGAGAGCAGAGAAAAGAGAGATCACTACAGAGACATCCATAGATCTAGCAACCGAAGGCGCAAGGGAGTCTCCCCACACGTCCAAGAGCATTTCTTCACCGGAGCCAAGGCTGCATCTGATCGTCCAAGGAGTAAGGCAGAGCTGCCGTCGCTTTTTCGAGCCTCTACCGTCACCCTCCAGAAAAACTAAACAATTGTACTCAGATTGCTGTACCTAGGTTTTCGTCCCTAGGCTTTCTTTGTATGAGCGAGTTTGTATTATGAAGTAAAAGTCCAGTCCTCCGATATAATTGTTCTGTTCTTTTATAATTCATGGCAAACACGATGGCGACTCTGCTGGGGACAAACTTCTCCACGGCTGAGAAGTTGGTGACGCAATCGGATGCAGCCAAACTTGGCTTCATACAACAGAACATGGTCGTCCGCTTCGACCAACAGGCATTTGAAGAAATGCTCTCCGACGGGAGCGCTGGCCCGGTCCAGAAGCGAACCCGCACAAAGAAGATTCGCAGGGAGTGGAGGCCAAAATTATTTGCTCCTCCACAAGCTCTGGACGGTGTACTCTCTGCTGCCCAAGACGGGGAAGGCAACTATCATGCGGCCCCACTTCAAGCCATAGAAAACTCTGCTATCCCCAAGTTCGGCAGAAGAAAGCACTACGATGCTGGACTTGCAGGGGCAAAGAGTGATTCTATGTGCTCCAGGAAGAAGCCGAACAAAGGCACTAGCCGCAGGCTGAACACTCATCCGGCCAAGCTTGCCAGCCGCATGCATGATGTTCATGCGGCCGAAACTGCCAGCCAGAGGCCGAATACCCATGCGGACAAGATTTCTAGCCGCATGAAGAATACTTATGCGGCCGAGACTTCCAGCTGCATGAAGAAAGCCCATGCGGCCACGATTGCCAGCCGCATGAAGACCGTTGATTCCAGCCGCATGCCGTCTGCTCCACGCGGCTCAGGATCAGTCTTCGATCGCCTCTCCTATGGTCCTGATCTCTTATGCTCCCGAGAAAATATGTCTAATTCTCTGCAACACCACTTAGACTCTTCCTACTATGTGCCCTCACGTACTAGAGTGAAGAAGTCTAGGGCAGCGCGAGCTTGGCGAGCTCAGTCCGCTGTCCTGACCTCTGACCATCCGAGCGCTCCATATACTGTTATGCGGGCCTCTGATAGAAAGTTGTACAGAACCACTCGAGTCCAGCCCCCGACGGCAAACGGACAAAGTGGTTCCAAAAAGTCTCCCAAAACCCAGGGAGCAAACATGGTCGTTTCAGACCCATCTGACTTGCGTGAGGCTATCCTCCACAAGTGCAAGGAAAGAGAAGAGGCCTCGGGGTGCAAACAGTCCTCCCACGGACGTCACTGCACCCAAGTCATCATCAACTGTTGTTGCAACAACGCGACGGTACGAGAAGACCGGCAGTCCGTCTTCCAAAAATTACAACAGCCGAGCTCAGGGGATGAGGCGCCTCCCGTCGTCTCTTGCAACTCTACTCAGAAAATTCTCGTCGATGGGAGAGGGAAGAAGATATACGTTTCCAGCCCGAAGATTTCAACCACTGTGACTAAAAAACTGTCGTCTAAATGGTTGTCCAACACCGGAGTTTTCCAAGGTACCCGTTCAAAGACGAAATCTGCTACAGTAGAAGATTCATCATCCACATCACTGGGGTCGTTGAGACTGGGGGTAGCACTTCTTCGAACATCCACGATAATCCGATGTTCCAAGGAGATGAGCCCGAGGAAACAACTCTCCTATCAGATACAGCAGGGTCCGACGTCCCCGAGGACGTCCACGACTCTCAAAATGAAGCAAGCTCCGAAGCTGGAGGTACTATTCCTTCTGAGTCCGAACCAGAGGAGAACATTCCCACATACCCCGATGACTTCTCGGTACAGGGGTATAATTCGGAGGGCACGTCATCCACCGTCCCTTCTACTTCTACTCATGTGAGGACGGCATTCATGACAAACGACGAATAAGATGGTCCCAGTGATCGCCAACGCATCGACACTCTGGAGGCCATACTGCACACTTTGGTCAAATCAGTGGACGAGATCAAAGCAGCCCTCCCTAATCTGCAAGGAGGGACTGCTGGCCAAACAAACTTGGGTCCCGCGGTCAATGCGGACTCGAACTCAGCGGCACTGAACCCGGGCAATAATCCTCCTGAAATGTCGGCTCATACCGCTACAGACGAGGCCAGGGAGGCAAGAAGAGAGGTCCAGGAGCTCTGGGCCATGTTCCATGCCCGAGAAATCTGCCAAGATCTCAGGATACGATAACCGTATCGCGCTGCATGGAGAGATGTTCCCTTCCCACCAAAGTATAAACCATTCTACATCAATCCATATGATGGAAAGACCTCCGCAAGTCGGTACATCACTTACTTTGAGGTCACCACCGACCATCTGCCCCATGATGATGCCATCCTTACACGATTATTCATCGAGGCCTTGGAAGGGGTCGCCTTCGACTGGTACCGTAACCTGCCAGACAACTGCATCCACTCCTTCGCCAGCTTCAAGCGCATGTTCTTGGAGAGATTCTACGAAGTAGGACAGGACGTCATAATGTCCACCCTCATGGACGTCGTTCAAAGGGAGAAGGAGCTGACAAGGAACTATATTGAGCGATTTCGCCAAACCGCAATAAAGTTGCCGTCTGGTAATCTGGATTCCTCCTTAATTGAAATTTGCCAAAAGAGACTGCTTCCAACAATCAGCCTCTGGATGGGCGAAAGTCAATTTAAGGATTGGAAGACGTTTATCATCAGTGCCACTAGCACCGAAGACAGATTGAAGAAGGCTCGCCAACTGGGATTGTACATCTCGGAGGGAGAGGACAAAGGAAAGTGCCCTAATACCAACAACAACAGTGGTGGTAATGCCTCCAACAATCGGGACAACAAGGGCAAGCAGGCTATGGTGGTCGACACAGTCCAGAAACCTGAGTCAAAACCAGCAGACAAGCAATGGCCGCAAATGACCTACTCCTTCGAAGACGGCCATGTCAAGCCCATCTTGGACATGCTCATACAAGGAGATAGAATTCAGCTCCCTCCACCAAGATGGGAACCTCGGCCAGCAGAAATGGAGAGCCCAAACTACTGTCATTACCATCGCTATGTCCACCATGCTACACACGACTGCTACCAACTGAAGCGATACATCCAATATCTCATCGATTCAAAGGCTCTGGCCATTGATTTCGACGAGGTAACCGTGGCAGCCAACATGGTGTCCATACAGTTTGGTAACTTCCTTCCGACAGAGACTCAAGACGGCGTGGTACCCATCCTGCGGGCGACAATGGAGATTGCTAATCTTCTACCTCCTCGAGATCAAGCTACTGGTCTAGTACCCCTTACCACATCACGAGGGGAGGCCATGTGGGTCCATCCAGACTTGGTACCTAAAGTGACTCAGTCCGTACCACTCCCCATTGGCAGAAAGAAGGGTGGAAAGGTCAGATCCTGCCGTACAATTTTGGTAGATGTCGAAGAAGCCATAGCTGTCATCACTCGGTCTGGTGCTCAATCCCAACCTACGCCAGATAACTCGGCTGAAGAACATCAGCCGGCCACTGCTGACGCTCTGGGACCTTCCCAACCTCCGACGTCGACAAGCCTAGGCCGAAGGAGACTCGCTTTAACAAATCCCTCCGAAAAGAGGCACCCCACGGGCTAGAGAGGCCCTACAACTTTAACATCTTGGCACAATTGGCCAACATACCAGCCAAATTGTTATTATACGAGCTCCTGAGACTCTCCAAGGATGTTCGTGCAGCTTTGAGTGATGCCCTCCAGAATGTCGACGTATATCTAGCTCAGGTCAACCTCACGGGAGAGAGCCCGCCTACAAATCTCCAAGACAGCGCTTGCACAGGAGCGATGCCCAACATTGTCTTCACTCCACAGGATATGCTCATCAAAACCAACCTGCACGATCGTCCGTTATATTACACTGGATACATCGGCGACGTAAAGGTGGATCGGATGCACATTGATCCTGGTTCTTCCATAAGTATCATCCCAAAAGTTCTGTTACATCATCTTCGCATTTCTATGCATCACTTGACGCCAACAAGCACCGCCATCAGCGGTTTCAATTCGGGCAGGAGCTACCCGATTGGAAAGATTCGCTTGAAGTGCCAAATCGTCGATCTTCAGTCAGAAGTGACCTGTTACGTCATAGATGCGAACACTTCCTATAATATCCTCTTGGGGCATCCCTGGATACACGATTATATGATCATGCCTTCCACGCTGCACCAGTGCTTCAAGTATGTCAACAAATACGGCTTCGTGAGGACAGAATTTACCGACATCGATCCCTTCAAAGTGGTCGAATCTTACTACTCAGACTCCTGCTTATACGAAAAATCGAAGAGGCACCTTGGTGAAGGAGATGTGCAAGCTCGTACTGAGACGGCCACAGGATCAGAAGAACCTCTGACGATCCATCTCCAAGCTCGCAAACCTGGCAAGACCGCACCCCTTACGGCCGCTCTGCATAAGGATGCAATCAGTCTCTCGGTACAAGAGGGGCAAATGGTAATCCGACTGCCAAGGTCCGGCCAAGCGCCAAGACCTACAACGGAGCCATTGACAATCAGACTGCCTAGAGTCGGCCAGCCACCAACGGAGAAGCTCAATCCCTCTGACAAGCCGATGAAGATACGTCTTCCCGAGAAGAATCGTCACCCCGGTGCAAAGTCGGGGGGTTCTAGCGAGCCAACAACTCCCCGTCCAGCATCGAGTACCAAACTGGGGGTCGCTAGTTTGCCAACAACTCCACGTTCTGCTCCACCAGTAGAACCCCTGATGATCAAGTTGCCCAAGTCATCCTCTCAATCTTCATTTATACATGGGGTAGCCGAAGAAGAACCAGAACTGGCCAAGTATGTGGCTGCTCACACTGATGTTCCATCCGCAGATGATGTAATCCTGTTAGAAAAGATACCTTACTTCATCAATAAAGGGCTATCTTTGAACTACATCGAGCTTAATAAGCTTTGTACAATGTATGCTATGGAGCACGGTATAGGCACTCACCTACACACACAGGTGACAAATGTTTACACCGCAAATCAACTTACTCCCGTGGAAGACGCTTACCGCGTAATCGAGGGAAGGGATCATCCAATCATATTCGGTCGGAAGAATGATCCACAGCCCTTCACCATAGAAGAAATCGATCTCGAATCGGACGTCGGGAGACTGCCTCTCTATCTATATAGCCCCCAATCCAAATATCTCATGCAAAAATAGGGGTATAATCTGGAGACTATGCCAGGTTTGAAGTACGGCACTGGCCGACGATTACCTTTAAAGTCGCCGGTCCCGGCTTACAAACCACAGGACTACTACAACAAGACCCGACGCAGACTGGGGTATGTTACGCCTGCAATGACCCCTGAAAGCTCAGATAAGGAATGCGACTGGCATTCACACTCAACCGGATCACCAACGTCTGATTCGGATATCAGCATCGAGGATGTATTCAGGCAAGTCTTGTCTGTCAATATGGCATTTGCTGATGCTTACGAAGAAGGTAAAGACTTTTCTGAACTCCTCGAATTAGAGCCGTGGGCCCAACAGCTGGATGCACAATGGAAGAAGCGATTTGAACAAAGAGAGCCTCCTACTGAAGATGAGGTCATGCAAGTGGATCTCGGCAGCAACTCTTCTCCAAAACCAATCTTCGTTAGTAAAAGCCTGACAGACGAAGAGCGAGAATCGCTACTAGAACTCGTCAAAGAATATATTAATGTGTTCGTCTGGAACTATGAAGGCATGCCAGGACTAAATTCCGATGTTGCTCTTCACAAGCTCAATATTCTGCCAGATGTAAAGCCAGTCAAACAACAGCAACGACGCTTCCGCCCAGGCATCATGGATGCGATCGAAGCCGAAGTCAACAAACTGATAGCCAGCGGCTTCATTCGTGAGGAACAATATCCGGACTGGGTCGCCAACATAGTACCAGTCCTCAAGAAGAATGGAAAGATTCGAATCTGTATCGACTTCCGCAATCTGAACGAGGCATGTCCTAAAGATAAGTTCCCCCTCCCTATCACAGACATCATGATTGACAACACCTGCGGCTTCGAACGTATGTCATTCATGGATGGTTTCTCGAGGTAAAACCAAATCAAGATGTCTCCCGACGACGAAAAGCATACATCATTTCGAACACCAATAGGCACGTTCTGCTACACAGTTATGCCTTTTGATTTAAAAAACGCTGGCGCCACCTATCAAAGAGCTATGAGCATCATTTTTAGAGATCACTTGCGCAAAACAGTAGAATGCTATGTTGACGACATAGCCGTCAAAAGCCGCTCTAAGGAAGATCATCTGCATGATCTAAGGACAGTGTTCGACCTGATACGAGCGCACAATTTGAAAATAAACCCCACAAAATCTTTCTTAGGTGTATCCAGCGAGAAGTTCTTGGGTTTCATCATCACCTCCCAGGGTATCCACGTAGACCCTGAGAAGACGAAGGCAATCATGGAGATGGGTCCCTCGAAAAATCTTCGAGAACTCCGAGGCCTTCAAGGAAGGCTAGCTTACATCAGGAAGTTCATTTCCAACCTCTCCGGGCGATGTCAGCCTTTCACCCATCTCATGAAGAAGGGCGTCTCATTCGTATGGGATGAAGAATGCCAGCGTGCCTTCGACAGCATCAAAGAATACTTGTCGAACCCTCCAGTCCTGGTGGCCCCGGTTGCTGGAAAACCATTCCTGCTCTATGTACGAGCAATGGAGCATTCCCTCGACGCTATGTAAGCACAAAACAATGATGCAGGCCGTGAGCAAGCTATATATTACCTCAGCCGAATGATGATCGGGCCAGAGCACCGATATACTGCCGTAGAGAAGGAATGCCTCGCCCTGGTATTCGCCATTCAAAAGACGCGACACTATGTCACGGGGCAAACCATACATGTGATATCACGAGTCAACCCCCTCAGGGTTTTCATGACTAAACTAGGGGCACTCAGCTCTCGCCTCGCTACATAGGAAATATTACTGTCCCCCTACCATATGATCTTCGTCCCGCAGAAGGCTGTTAAAGGTCAAGCTCTGGCAGACTTTTTAGCAGCCCACCCAGGCTCGGAGTCGGCCAGAATATACGAAGAAATCCCAGATGAGGTCATCGACTCGCATGCGACCTCTCACGATGGTATATGGTGAATGTTCTTCGACGGTGCTTCAAGGACCGGAACCAAGGGCAACATCGTCGTCGGAGTCGAGGTGGTGCTAATCTCTCCTTTCGGACTGGTGATCAACCGCGCTTACTCTTTCACGGAACCGTGCTCTAACAATATGGCCGAGTACAACGCTTTAGTCATTGGCCTCCAACTTGCAAGAGAGCTGGAGGTAGAATATCTTGAAGCATACGGCGATTCACAGTTAATCGTCAATTAGATCCGGGGTTCGTACGAAGTCCGCCATGAAGACATGATCCCCTATTACCAAATAGCGATCAACATCATCTTGTCATTTGAAGGGTTCTTCATCGAACACGTCCCCAGACTCCAAAATATCGAAGCCGATGCCCTAGCAGGCCTTGCCGCTTCCCTAGCAGTGCCGAACCATATTCATCATTTGGTGGACATGATAGGCCAAGAACTGGTCTGTCCCAAGAATAATGTTAAATTCGTGGCAAGTTATTCCACTCAGACGATCGACGAAGTACCAGACTGGAGACAACTATTGATTGACTTCGTAGTCTACGACATTCTGCCGGAGAATCCAAAGGAAGCCACCTCTATCAGAAGGCGTTCTCTCAGATTCTTCTACGATACAGAGACGAAAATGCTGTATCGTCGATCCTACGATGGATTATTACTTCGATGTCTGTCAAACGCAGAAGCCAAAGAAGCCGTACGCGAAGCTCATGACGGTGTCTGCAGGGCCCATCAGCCTGGCCCGAAATTGTAAGACCGTCTTTGCCGAATGGGCTACTACTGGCCCACGATGGTAGCAGATGCGATAGACTATGCAAGAAAGTGCCAAGCCTGCCAAGTCCACGCGGACTTCATCCACCAGCCATCCAAATTTCTACATCTGACAGTGGCGTCCTGGCCATTCGAAGCATGGGGAATGGACATCATCGGTCCAGTTACTCCACCTTCGTCCTAAGGACATCGCTTCATACTTGCAATCACGGATTACTTCTCCAAATGGGCGAAAGCTATTCCGCTTACAGAAGTAAAGACTTCAAACGTGATCAGCTTCCTCAAGCATCACGTCATCTATCGCTTTGGACTGCCCTGAAGGATCATCCACGATAATGGTCCACAGTTCGCAAGCCACGCCTTCTATCGGTTCTACGACAAGTACCGCATCCAGAATATTGCTTCAACACCATACAATCCGGCAGCGAATGGGTTGGCAGAAGCATTCAACAAAACCATCATTAAGTTGCTCAAAAAGTTCGTATCATCCAACAAATGCGACTGGAACGAGAAGCTTGGTGAATGCTTATGGGCATACCGTCCTACAGTCCAAACGGCCACTGGGAACATGCCATTCTCCCTGGTGTACGGGAGTGAGGCAGTTCTCCCGTTGGAGACTCAAATACCCTCGCTCCGCGTCGCTCTCACTTACCAATTGCCGACGGACGATAACTACCGTCGCCGGCTACAAGAGTTGGAGGCCTTAGATGAAAAGCGCCTCTTGGGTCAGCAACGAATCGAGCTATATCAAGCACACATCTCTGGAGCCTTCAACAAGAAGGTTAAAATCAGAACATTCCAAGTGGGCGATCTCCTTCTGGCAGTTCGGAGGCCGATGGTTATGACTCACAAAATTGCCGGCAAATTCCAGCCAAAGTAGGAAGGGCCATTTATCATTGAGGCTGTATTCTCCAACGGTGCTTACCGCCTCGCGAAACAAAACAGAGACTTGCTCATGTTGCCCGTCAACGGCAAGTTTCTGAAGAAATATTATGTCTAAACCACATTCTCTAAATATCCCAGAGTGTTGAGTTATGTACCCTCCGGTACCGCTAAACTCACATTCTCAAAATTCTTGATTATTGAGTTATGTACCCGCCGGTACCGTTGAACTCGCATTCATAAAATTCTAGATTATTGAGTTATGTACCTGCCGGTACCACTGAACTCGCATTCACAAAATTCCAGATTGCTGAGTCATGTACCCTCCAGTACCACTGAACTCACATTCTTCCTCCAAATACCCCAGATTGCTGAGTTATGTACCCTCCGGTACCGCTGAACTCACATTCTTCCTCCAAATAACCCAGATTGCTGAGTTATGTACCCGCAGGTGCCTCTGAACTTACATTTCGATCACTCTTTTAGATAGTAAGTCATGTATGACCATACCTCTGAACTTATTCTTCTAAAAGGGCTCCTCCCTCAAGATCTACTACCCGCACTCTCAGTACACAAAAAGGGTAACGGATCCACAAATTTCCAAAACGACCACGTCGATGTTACCTCTGAGTCGTTTCACTTTCGCCAAAATAAATCATTCCCTACATAGAACCTCCATGTCCTCATTACCTCTGAGTCGTTCTATGTACCCCTTCATGGAGCCCACTCCTGCCATGTCTCCCTTACCTCTGAGTGGGAAGGCTCCATCGAAGAAAACCTCATGCTTGCCATGTCCTCATTACCTCTGAGTAAGTATGCTGGTTCCCTTTCGACTTATTATCCGTACCCAAAACCGGAGTATGCCAAGGATAATAGATCCAAAAATGTCCTCTCTTGACCACAAATATCCTCCTCTGAGTCCACTCTTGCCATGTCCTCATTACTTCTGAGTAGGAAGACTCCGCGGTAAAACCCCCATACTTGCCATGTCCCCATTACCTCTGAGTAAGTATGTTGGTTTTCTTTCGTCCTATTATCCGTATCCTGACCAGGGTATGCCAAGGATAATAGGCCCACAAATGTCCTCTGCTGACTACAAATGCTGTACTAAGTTTCCTAGTACATGCACACCATTCCTCATCATGCCCCGGGAGCCCAGCTGCTCCATGGCATTCTTTCTCCCGAGACCAGGAACGTCCATGACCATCTTACCGTGGAATTGTTCCAGGTATCCCCATCAAACTTGTTATCCATACCTAAAATCCAGGTATGCCACGGGTAACAGGTCCACAAACAGTCCCCCAAGCGGGGCAAACACCACCATAACACCACAAGCACAACAAGTAGTACAAATAAAGGGTAGAATAAAGCATACTCTTTTATTTGGAAGGTGAAAGTACTACATGTTCTAGGGACAACGTCCCACTTAAAGAAAGGAAAAGAACAGAAACAAAAGAAGGAAAAAAGCAGTCTATGGTTCGGCGGTACATAATTCCAGGAAACGGTTCTTCACCAAGGTGGTCCCCCGTTCAAGCCGCTGCCTAGCTCGGCGCTCAGCCTCCTGGGACAACCGCTCCGTATTATCCAAGTCCATGTGTGCCCGCCAGCCATCCTCCAACTTCTTCAGGGCAAGCTCCAGGCCAGCAGAAGCTCGATTAACTCTGTCAGCCTCCTGGATAATCCGCCCCCTTTCGGTGTGGGCAGCTTCAAGCTCAGACTCCAGGAAAGCTAACTTCCTCTGGAGCTCAAAGATCTGCTCCCGCGTGTCAATGACCCCACGGGAGGCAGCCGCTTTCCGAGCCATAACATCTTTACTCTCGCGGCTCAACTGATCATATCGATCAGACAGATAGCGGAGGTCCTTCAGTATGACCGGCTTGGTCTTATCCCGAGCAGCCTTTATCTTCTCTACAGTAGTTGTAAGGAAACTGTGCTCCTGATCTATAGCAGCAGACAGATCAGTTTGTCGCAGCACCTGAAGCTGGTCCACCAGCTGATCAGCCTCCAGCAATTTTGCCTCCAGAAGCGCAGCTACCCCCGCCCCACCGGGAAGAGTCTTAAGAATATCAATATGACCCTGGGCGCATTGTCGGGCCAAGGCAAAAGAGGTCCCTCGTTCCACAGCAGCCGCTACCCCTCTCTTCAAGTGGCGATAGAAGCTGTCAACCACGTCCTGTGACGCTTCGTCCAGAACCTCTGTAGAGGACGGCGTCAAAGGAAGCGTGGCCGACAACGTCGAAGGAGGCGCGCTAGAACTTGCCACCAGAGAGACAAATTTCGAGCGGAAAGATGAGCGGATAGCGGCTAACTCCTCCTCCGCCACCCGAAGAGTCTGGACACTCGGCAGGGCAGAGAGGTCGACTCTCGGAGCCGCCTGAGCAGAAGAGGACGCAAGGACCATTGTCCCCTGCCCTGGCTGTGCCGCCATCTGACTTCCCGAACTCGAGCCAGTGGGAGGCCCCTCAAGACGAGCCGGAAGGGGAGGGGGTACGCTCCTCTCCGCTAGTTCCCCTTCGGCAGAGCCTGTCTCAACAATGTCAATCATTGGCACCGGAGAGGCAGGACCTGTATGTCCAGAGCAACCATCAATCAGTCAAACCCGAAGGATGTGATGATAGAGCAGATAGACCTCCTCACAAGTTAAGATTTGGCTTATCTTACCAAGGGAGGAGCATGGAGGCTGCAGCTCGCTCGCAACTGCCGTGGTCTCCTCACCCGCGACCTCTAAGTTAAATTCAGCTGGTTCTTCTGCCCCAGCCACCACAAAAAGGGATCCAGCCAGTTCAGCGTCACCCCATTGAAATTCAACTGTCTCATAGACAGGTGCAGTAGAACCCCCATCCCCATAGGTTGAGTTCTCAGCAAGGTGGGACTCCTCGGCCGCCTTCGAAAGAACCCTAGCAGAAATGATAGCGGTGCACATGTCATTGACCAAAGTGGTCAGGGCCGGATCGACCTCAGCGGCCGGTTCTCGAGAAATCGACTCCTCTGACGCCTACAAGAGTAAAGGAAAATGATTAGGCCATAGTACAGGAAAATGAAGGAGAAGATGACTATAATTCGAGTCACCTCAGAATCGATGTCAACATCCTCGATAAGTAGCCGACGGGATCTGACAGCAGCTCGTTTCCTGGAATAAGTCATGTCGATATCAGCATACTCACTCCTGCTCCACTTACGCGAAGGGCTAGGCATATCAGGTGGCTGTTCCACCACCACTTCATCGAACGCAATGGGCAGTTGTTCAGTCGCCACCTCGTCTAGAGGAGGGAGAGAATCATCCGCACCCTGCTCGCCATCTTCTTCATCCGCAGTGGTGGACTCCGAGTCCGACATAGAAACCGTATTCGTCCTCTGTTTCATCTTCTTCGACCCCTAGGGCTTCTCCGCCAAGCCGGTACCAACAATAAAACTGGTACGAGGGTCAAAGTTAACCGGAAACTTGCTCGCAGTGATGTGATAGAGAGCCGCTAAATACAAAATCTTCCCTTGCGTCTCAGCGTCAGGGACCGAGAAACTAGCCCGGGTATAAAAAATATTATAATAGAGCCAGGCTCTGATGCCATCCAGAACACTATTTTCAAAGCCCAGGCAAGAGCTGGGACTCTCTAGGAATAGCTGGCTGTACCCAAACTGGCGGAAGAACCAGCTGGGTAAGTAAGGTTCCAGGTAGACAATATTACGGTTGCGATATACTAAGTGCGAGGGACGAATGTTACGCAACCAAAGAAGCATCCTCTCAGGTAAGAGGAGAGGAGGCCCGGTACCATCAACATGTACACTCTCCACCTCCTCAGCAGAAAAAATGAGGAACAGACACGAAGAAGTTATATCCATCCACCCTCGCCAGCACCCTCCGACAGGCGGGCATAGTGTTGTACTCCAAGGACATCCGGCGGTATTGGAAGATAAAAGCATCATCGTCAGTTACACCATCTTCTGGGCCAGGTCTCATCAAAGACCGACAGTGCATTAATAGCCACCCCATCAGATAGTGATAAGGCAACTCAATTCGCTCAAAGTTCATCGCTGTGTCACGTGCAATAACTTTGGATGAAAATGTACGGAGGCCACGGTGTATACTGCACACCATGGCCGGAAGAAGAGCCAGCCTGACCCCAAATGCCAGCTTCACGGCAGAAAGGATAAAATTATTTTGGCCGATCCTCTCAATGGAACCAGCTCCTCCTGAGACCACGCAATTTCGTAGCCATACCATCAAGAACCCTGCCAGGATTGCCTTCTCCGACAGCGGCTGGATATCCTGATAAAAATAATCAAAGGAATCAGTTTGACTCCCAAACGTGTCGCTCAAGGCCTTCGACTTCTTGGCAGTTAACACCAGATCCTGTATTTGCTCTCGGGTCAGAGGATTCCGGAGAGTAACCCGGCCTAAGGCACCTTGCTGAAAAAGGTGGGAGAGCCAAGCCCTAGTATGCGGAAGGTTCCCTTCCGAGTTACTATCCTTCTTGGTCGTCTGCTGACAGTAACTGTGATGACACAGTAACTCCTGATAGACAGCAACGAAACCTGGATGTCGTTGCTCCAAATATTTGAACTCTTCGTTCGTCGGAGTATATACTTCAAACACTTCATTGCCCCAAGACAGCCTAGAGACGGCGTGCATCTCATGAAGAGCGAGACCCATCTCCCCTTCTGGCGCGAAGAAAGTCCCCATCCGCTGGTTGTACATCTCTAAGGGAGCCATGAACAACTCCTTATTGATGGACAATCCGTGACATGTACCCCGAATGGCGTGGTAGAGACCAACCTCACGCAGGAAAGTCCCATATTTTCGTAAAAGCCACCCGGTCAAATTAGCCCACGAAGGGATGGAGCATATCCAGTTCAAAAGCGAGAGCCGGCCAATGGGATAAGACCCTTTCCGAGCAAGTCGATTCAGGAAAGTATCGGCTTGAAAGAATGAGAAATTGGGACCTTGCGCATTTAAGAAGGTACCCGAGGCTAGCCCCATCATGGAGCAGCTGACCGGTTCCCTGCCCGCGTACGCTAATCTAACATGCTTATTGTAGTGGATGTTACCCACTATCATTCCTGACCGACTCGGCGTCAAGGATTCCTGCATCCTCCTGTCCATCGGCAACATATTGAACCACACCAATGGGAAATGACGCTCCATCTGGGGGATGTGGATCGCCCTCCCGGCAGAAATAAAATTCCAATTCTCGGATATATCCAATACCCGAGGGTTCTTCACAGTCAGGGCGTCCCCGAAGAAGAACGCCGGCTTCAGGTACTTTCCCTCCAATCGCCCTGAGTTCAGCATGGCACAGAGAAAGCGAAAGGGCTAGTTCTTGATAAGAGTCAGCCTCTCCTTAGGCTCGTTCTTGGGCAGTTATTCTACCACCTGCCGAACTAGTTGGTCAAGCCGGACTCCTATAGCAAATTGGGCCTGACCCACTAGAGGTTCTCCCACAGCATTAACTGGAAAATTCACTGAAAAGAGGACAAAAGAAATAAGTTAAAAAGATGGACAAGGAGAACTGATTGGTGTTTTCGAGCTTATACGGCTCCAATTTAAAGGAGTCTCATGCGGCCCAACTCAGAAAATACTTATGTGGCTCCGACCAGCGAAGGTTCATGCGGCAGTGTTCTCATATGGCTCTGTCTAAACGAAGTCTCATACGACAGAGTTCGGATAAGTTTATGCGGCTCATGCGACAAACAAATTTGTGCGAGCCTATGCGGCCCAGTGCAGCTTATGCGGCCCCGTTGACGAAGTGCTTATGCGGCCACAGCAACAATTCTCATACGGTTCGGACATGGAGCATACCCCATACGGCTCGGACATGAGACATATATGCGGCACACATGAAGATGAAGGCTTGCGCATAGAGCATGCTACATAGACACAACAGTTAGGGTTTCAAGCTCACACAGCGTCCTTACCAGCAATAGGGGGTGGACGTCGGGGTGAACTACGGGCACGTCGGCTGGCGTAGAGCTGCCACATTATCTTTTGTCGTCGCAGTCGAAGTATAAGTAGCTTTCTTGCCCTTCGCCGTCGAAGCCGACGAAGACGTCGCCTTTTTACCCTTCGTCGCAACAGTCTTCTTGGGAGCCATCGGTGATCGAAGAAGAGGATGACAGTTAGGGCAGAAAAAGCTTTAGTTGAAGGAGAGAGTAAAGAGATTTCTTCTCTTAATTACTCTTATTTATAGGAGGATAAAAGGGGAGAAGCACGTGGACCGATGGAGCGCTTTGGGTCGTGTGCTGCAGGCAAAACCGACTCCTAGGATTTTGCCCCCTCTCATGAAGGAGATTCATCCAAAAAAATCCAAAATTTAATGAGCCGACTCTTGGGACTCCCCCTAAAAGACGGCTCAAATCAAAGGCAATCAATGCAAATATTTGCACATATGGCATGAAGACGTGGCAAGGAGTCTATGCGGCCAAGCAGCCCATGCGGCTGGAAAGCCCATGCGGCTCAGATGGCCATGCGGCTGAGGAGGCCATGCGGCTGAGACATCCATGCGGCCAGAACATCCTATGCGGCCTGAAGAGTTTTTACATGGCCACGCTTCTTATTCAAAGTATTTTAATTTTGCAAATTGAAAACTTTGAAGGGGGTCTTGTAGAAGCATGGAAAAGAATAAAGAAAGACCTATGCGGCTCCGACAGAAGGATCCCCATGCGGCTCAGGGGTCCATGTTGCTCGAATAGATCCATGCGGCTCAGAAAGAAGCCACGTGGCCTTCAACAGCTCTTCTCTATATTCGGTTGTATTTAATGCCCTAACGGCTGCTCTGATAAATAAACAGCCATGACAGCTCTGACATAAGGACGTAATAATGACTCTGACATGATGGCATGACCCTAGGAAAGAGGAGAAAACTTCCTTACAGCTGGCAAAATCTACCAAGTCCCGAGGTCACTCCATTCGGCTGCCTATCCGCATCCTTATACGGCTGCCCATCTGCATGCAGCTGCCTATCCCTATGTGGCTGCCCATCTGCATGCGGCTGCCTATCCCCATGCGGCTGCTCCTCTGCATGCGGCTATCTATCTCCATGCGGCTGTCCATCCCCATGCGGCTGCCCATCCACGTGCGGCTGCATGTTTTATTCGGCTGAGAGGATCCCCCCATATGCGGCTCGACCAGGACGGTCCAGTTGAGACACGTGGTGCTCTTCGCTACAATTGAAACACGTGGCAGTCTTATCTTCCCTAGAATTATGGGTGCTAACAAATTCTAACAAAATCAGATTTGTTGCGATCGTCATAATTGTCCAGGTCAAATCAAATCAAACAAATTGGACATGTGGCAGGCTGTCACAAATTATGAATATTCATGGCAATCAACATTTATTGCCCACAGAGATTTGATGCAATCACATTAATTGCTCAAATTCATTATATTCAAGATGAATGACCCAGATTAATTGATCCTTAACCACCGACTTCTGAAGGAGGCAATCATTTGTAAACCCTAATGGGCACACCCCATTCCTATAAATAGCAAGGTGCCATTCCCTTGCAGAAAGAGGAGAGAGAAAATAGGCAGGAGACAGAGAGAAGAGTAAGAAGAGAGCAGAGAAAAGAGAGATCACTCTAGAGACATCCAGAGATCTAGCAACCGAAGGCGCAAGGGAGTCTTCCCACACGTCCAAGAGCATTTCTTCACCGGAGCCAAGGCTGCATCCGATCGTCCAAGGAGTAAGGCAGAGCTGCCGTCGCTTCCCCGAGCCTCTACCGTCACCCCCCAGAAAAACTAAACAATTGTAATTAGATTGATGTACCTAGGTTTTCGTCCCTAGGCTTTCCTTGTATGAGCGAGTTTGTATTGTGAAGTAAAAGTCCAGTCCTCCGATATAATTGTTCTGTTCTTTTATAATTCATGGTAAACACATGCCTTCGAGTTGACCATCTTCATCTTGCTTGAATCTTTTTCTAATGGTAGACCTAAGTGACGGATCTCTGCATCCGAGATAAAGTTATGAGTGACATTTGTATCAACTAACACTCGTATGCTCGTGCTATTGATCCTCATATCACTGTAGATGAGCTCCCTGCTCAAAATCTTCGACACTGCGGACTTCGTGTTAGCGGCATTGAGTAAGCACCACGCTCGCATGCGCACTCCTACTTTGTACTCTTCGTCCTCTACCTCCTCGCTTCGGACGATATTGTCATATTTCTTCATATTCTTGTAATCCTAAGCATAATGATTTTCTCCACATACGAAGCACGAATTTATCCACTCGGGTTGGGCCTTAAACGCTTTTCCCTTCGAACGGACCCTCCTTGGAAGAGCTCTCCTTATCTACCCTACTATTATCCTTGGTGGTCTTTGGCTTGGCATTGGCATTGTTGTCATTCCAACTGTACTCGATGAGCCTCTCTACTGCTGCCATGACGGTATTCAAGTCCTCCATCCTCTGTTGTTGCAATTCTTGAGCCACCCACGATTTAAATCTATAAAGGAAGAAAAACAAGTGATCTTCCTTGCTCATGCTAGATATTGCGAGCATCAAACGTATGAACTCCACAACATACTCTTTCACCGTCCGAGTGTGCTTGAGTTGCCGCAAGCTCCGCTTTGCCATGAACTCCATATTATCGAGTAGTACTAATACATGATCTCCTTCTTGAGATCCTTTTAAGTCTCAGTCAAGCACAAACTCTTCTCTATTTCCATGACCTACGATGCCACCATATAGTATCAACGTAAAGTAGAGTAAAGCAATGTTAACCTTCTCGGCCACATCGTTGATGTGCAATGCCCTGAAAGTATCGCTCCATGTTACACAAGAAGTTCTCTACTTCTTTGACATCTTGTACCGAACTGAAGGATTTCGGCTTGGGGATCTTCTTTCTCGGTACTTCCCTACCCAAAGGTCTACCGTTCACAACGACCTTCTCCAAAATGGCAACTTTGATCTTGAGTTCTTCGCAACCCTTCACCATCGACATATTCCAGGGATTATTCTCCTACTAGATAAGAACAAAGGAAGCTTCTAGTACATCCAAAAAGATTATGATGTATCTAGAAGGGTCTGGAGTCTTTTGGAAGATTTTTGGGTCCTTTGGAAGATTTTGGGGCCTTCTAGAAAATTCTACCATCTTCTAGAACATTCTGGAAGCTTTTCACATAACCTTGGTCCGTGGAAGGCTATGCAACTTTGCCTCAAGCGGGATGCAACTTTTTGGACGTTACATTTGATAGGTTATACACTAAAAGTATCACTTTTGTACTAGCTTTATTTCCTTAAATTTTGAATGAGAATCATATGGGCAAATGTTTGCATATTGTATTTGTTGCAAGTGTTAATGTAAGTGTCTGATATTCTATATTATAGATAATATGGTATGTGGTATCATATAGAAGATCATATTATCAGTTTCCTATGAAATATATAAATAGTTCACAACCTAGATGGACTTGGACAATCCATTGGAAAGGTTGCAGTGTAATCTGGTATTAATCTATCTTGACTACAGGTTTACACTAGTACACTTTGTGTGTATTGAACAGGACACTTGAGTTTGTTCTCTTTGTACTGACTACATAAGAGAACAAACACAGTCTTAATCCGAATATAATAATATACATGTATATGCAGTGTGCATTGCTTTGACTCATAAAAGTGTGAGATTCATTATGGGTCAACAACCTCTATAAATTGGGTAATAGTATTATATGTACGATGGGCTGTTGATTATAAAAGGAATTCATATCCCGATACATCGGATTGATGATGTCCCTTTAAGGAGCTCATAAGGATTGTCATGTAAACCTTGCAGATGGATTATATCCGATATGACAAATAAAGTTGAGTGGTACTACTTAAGGATAGAAGATGTCGATCAATATATTTGTCAGTAACTTAATTTGATCGATGGATATTCGATATCTTAACATGGGGAGCCAAACGAGCATATAATAAAAGGAGCCCACAATTATAATTTAGAATTAGGAAGGTAGTGCAACAATAGCCCTTTAGTGGACCGAGCTATTGTTAATGCGCCTGGGTTGTGTATTCGGGCTGAACACGGGATACCCAGATCCATTAGGAGACCTAACCCTAATTTTTTCTTATGGTCCCTATCGTAGCCTTATATATATCTTTTATTCTCTGGCCATCACGGTCTCATAATAAATATGAAGCTTTCTCTAAATTCGTGATTCACGTAAGGAGAGGAAGGGAGGGCTGCCAAGAAGAAAAAAAGGTTAGGAGGTCATCGCCCACACGACGTCCAACCCGAGGAAGGAATACGTGATCTTGGGGTCGTGACTGCTCGAGGTTGCTGGAAAGTGTCTTCTTCTTCCCCTCGCAGGTATAATTTGTGAAGCCCAGTTCTGCTATGAAGGGTTAGAACACATCTTAGATTTGTTAAACTTACATCGATCAATACGCACACCAAACTTGGGGTCCTGGGAATCCCTAGTTCCATCAATTGGTATAAAAGCCACCTTGGATCTGCTATTGATTGATACATCTATGTTGTCCAATAAAACTTGTATTGTGTAATAGTCGGTAGATGTAGATCGGTTCTAACTCGGTTTTGCAGACATCCTAGATCCAATTATTATGGTCCAATGAATGTTTTGTTTGTGTTGTTTTAAACTATGGACATGTCGTTGATGTTATTGTTATTGTGGATATAATTCAACTCACGAGAAAAGATGACCATAATAGTTAAGGACGGAGCAGGAAAGATGACCATAATAGTTGGATTTTTTTCTTTTGTTTATTGTCATTTTACTTTTTTTTATTATGCATGTTTATTATTATATGGATGTTTTTATAAAAAAAACTAGGCCTGCATTAATAATCAACAACATGGACATAATATCAACTAGTAGAAAAGCTTTTATTTTTAAATAACTAAGTGGGAGAGAGAATTTATTAGTACAAATCTCATGGTCTCCATTACTAGTTTGTAGGTGATGTAATTATACTTGTGTGTTGGCTTTAGTGCCTTCCTCCATATCAGATGAGTATAATTATGGATCACCAGTACAAACTTTTTTAGGGATAATTATAGAAAGTTACCTAGTATGTGTTCACTTCTCCATCTGAAGGAACTCATTACTAGGTAATGGACTTAGTATTAAGTACTGGTATACACTTAGATACAAATAATGGTATCCTCCCCATCGGAGCCACTACTATTATTTGTATGACCAGAGCAAGACCAACAGATTAATTTTATTTGTCATAAAGTTATGTTGACATGATAGCAAAATTAATAGGAAAAACCTACTTGAATAAAGTTGAATTTGTATACGTCCACTATCGTGCCATGCTAAATTCATGGTGTTCAAGGTGTTGGTGAATTTCGTATTAATATTTTGAAGGAATCAATATTTAATTAATTCAAAAGTTTTTTGCCCTATATAAATTTTATTTATGTAATTCTCAGGATTTCAAAAATGGGTTCTTTCAATCCACTTATGGTGATTCTTCAAGAAAACAAACTTACTAGACCTAATTATATTGACTAAGAACGTAATTTGGACATTGTCCTGACATCTGAAGAGTACAAATATGTACTCAATGAGGAATGCCCACCTAAGCCTGATTCTAATTCTGATGAAAAGGTCAAAAAGGCTTATAAGAAGTGGATAAAGGCAGATGAGATGGCACGGTGTTACATTCTGGCATCTATGTCAAATGTATGACAACCTCAGCATCAGGCCATGGCCACAGCTTATGACACGATGTATAACCTCATGGAACTCTTCGAACATGAGAGTAGAGTAGCTAGGCAGTTTGTTATAAAGTATTTGATGAATACAAAAATGGCTGAAGGTACGCCAGTAAGGGATCATGTTCTCAATATGATGGGTCATCCGAATGAGATGGAGATCCTTGGAGCTGAAGTCAATGGGAATCTCAGGTCGATATCATTCTCGGGGCTCTGCCTAAAAGTTTTGATAATTTATGTCTTAACTACAACATGAACAAAAGGTTGTATAGTTTAGTAGAACTTGCGAAAGAGCTACAGGATGCTGAAGTTCTCTTTAAGCAGAGTGGTCATATATATGTTTCTGAAAATGCTTCTACTTTTAAGCTAAAAGGCGATAAGAACAAGAATAACATTTAGAAACAAGCAAACTCAGCAAAGAAGGCCATGGGACCTCAAGGCACTGTGAAAAAACCGAAAGGCAAATATTTTAAGTACAAAGGGTCAGGACATTGAAAGAGTGACTGTCCACTTCTCAAACAAGGGAACAAAGAAGTTATATATCATTTACTAGTAGTTGAAACATATTTAGCAGTGTTATCTACCGGCACCTGGTGTATAGATACATGAGCCACTAATCATATCTGTAATACATTACAGAGTTTCCGAAAAACTAGGAGGCTCGGTGATAGAGAGATATGCTTGTTCATGGGTGACGCTACAAAAGTAGCGGTCGTTGCAATAGAAGATGTTAATTTATCTTTTGGTAGAAATAAGTCTTTGACATTGAGAGGTTGTCTTTATGCACCTTCACTTAGAACGGATTTAGTTTCTGTTTCCATGTTAGTTAAGGATGGATATTCAGTTTATTTTAATGATAATATTGCTATTAGAAAAAATAAAAAATTTATCTGTTCTGGTGCATTAGTTGATAATTTGTATGTCATTAATCCTATTTCACCCATAATACAACTTATGGAAATGAATAATAAGTCATCTAACTTAAATAGGAGAAATGAACCTTTTTGTATGAACCAAACATATCTTTGGTACTTGCGATTGGGGCATATTAACCTAAGAAGGATTCAAAGACTGGTTGAAGATGGACCTTTGAGTTCATTGGAAGTGGAGGTACTACCAGTCTGTGAATTCTACTTATAAGGTAAAATGGCCAAAAGACCTTTTACGACGAAGGGGTATATGGCTAATGATGTATTAGAATTGGTTCATTCTGATTTGTATGGACCCATTGCAACCACCACTTTTCTAAAACAAGGGTAATTTTGAAACTTTTGTAAATTGATCATGTTAATGATTTATTGGTGAATTTAGATTATTTTTATACCATTTAATTAGATGTATTATGATTTTAGCATTTTGCTAGTATAACCTTAGAGCTACTTAGCCTAGAGACTGACCATGACCATGGAGACCTAACCATGTGATTAGATTAGCTAATTACCAGTTTTTAGGCTAAGGGTAATTTAGTCATTTGTGACATTTGAATTAATTTGAATTTTGATTAATTAATAATGTGCTAATTGAAATATTAGGCCTTAACCTAGAATTGTCGTAATCTAGATGTTAATCATGAGCCTAGATATTTCATTAGTAGCTTCCAACTAGATGACAAGGTTAGTAATATCTAGATATTATGGCTAACTAGATATTTAGCTTCAAACCCACTTGTCATGACCACCCAACAGGATAATTAGGACTAGCCTAATTGAACTTTAGTTAGTCTCTAGCTAGATTAGAAGAATTAGTTAGAAGGCTTAACTAATTCTTCTAATTAGGAAGAGAGGTTTAATCCCTAACTTGTCATGACTAAAGATAGGGGTGTAGTGTACATTTTCCCTTGCCCAAAACCCTAATCCTAACATCATATGGCAGCCCAAATTTTTATAAAGCCCCACTTCATCTTCTTCCTCTTTCCATTTTTATTTCAAGCCCGAATTTAGAAGCTTTTTTTTTCCTAAATTGCTCCTACACCCAAATTTTCTCCAAATTGAGCCATATTCGTTTCATTCTCTCCCCCTTGGAGAGAAGAAGCCTCTATTGGCTAGTTAAGAAGGGATTGGAAGGATTTGGAGTCTTGAAGCTTGGTGGAGATATAGATCTAGGAATTTTACATTGGCAATCCATCTTCCTTTTGGTATGAGCTCTCTAAACCCTTCAATTTAATTCCATTAGTGTAACTATATTCATTTTGGACCCCATTTGCATTAGGATACCATTAGAGAGGAGTTGAGGCTCTCCTCTTTCTATTTGAAGGTTTTTTCCATTTCATTTTGATACAAATTGGGAGAAATCGAATTTGTGGCCACCAAGTGTTCGATACATGTCCCCAAAGAAACTTTCGTGTCCTTTTTGAGTCGAGATTGGATGTTTGTGTCCTAAATAGATTTCGGTATATACATGTGTTTCTTTTGTCCCAAAACAACCAAAAAAATTTATAATATTTATCCACGTTTTTAGTAGCAATAGCAACTTAGAAATGTCATAACTTTTAGCTCAGAACTCCGATTAATCTTCGTTTTCTTAAAAGAACCGTATCGAAGTTAACTTTCCAAATATATATATTAATAGGCCAAAATCAATCTACAATTTTCTGTAAAATTGTTTGAGTGTCAGTTGTACGAAAGACGAATGCGTTTCGGTGTTTTCGCGATTTTGGGAGTTGCGGACACGAAAATGTGACCCGTTTGAAGTTTCAAAAAGCAGACACGAAGGGCTACGACATACTTTAAATCTAGAATTTAGTGAAGGCCTAATTGGTACAATATTGATTTTAAGTAGAAAAATGACTATACGACATAGGCATTTTGTGTAACCTATGAGCCTATGTAGTATAGATATTAAGTGAATGTAGGTATCATAGGTTGTCGAGTATATGTATGATATAGTACATATATATATATATATATATATATATATATATATATATATATATATATATATATATATATATATATATTTTTTTTTTTTTTTTTTTTTTTTTTATGTAGTATAGATATTAAGTGAATGTAGGTATCATAGGTTGTCGAGTATATGTATATATATATATATATATATATATATATATATTATATATATATATATATATATATATATATATATATATATATATATATATATATATATATATTTTATGTAGTATAGATATTAAGTGAATGTAGGTATCATAGGTTGTCCAGTATATGTATGATATTAAGTGAATGTAGGTATCATAGATTGTCCACTATATGTATGATATAGTACATATATATATATATATATATATATATATATATATATATATATATATATATATATATATATATTAAAAAAAAAAATATATATATATATATATATATATATTAAATATATATATATATATATATATATATATATATATATATATATATATATATATATATATATATATATATATATACATTATTGTTAGGTAGTGTGTGTTAGCTAGTGTGTGTTAATGTTGATACAAATGGTTATCAAGTGAACAAATTATAGATAAGTTATGTGTCAAGGTATTAAAGTTTTGGACAAGATACTAGGGTGATACTTGGGTACCATGAGGATATTGGTATAATGACTCTCAAGTATCATGAGTAAGGATAAGTGAGTATTAGGACTTGAGTAAGGTATCATATTTGGTATCAAGTATTAGTATTAGAGTTAGTTGGATAAGTATCTAGGAGGATAAGGTACTTATCAAGTAACTCAAATATTGGGTATTAGAATTAGGTAATAGATAATATTAAGATGTCAAGTGCCAAGAATAGGATGAGTGGGTCCATGTGTGTATGATTGGTAGGGTATAGAAGCATATGTAGGAGTGTGCATCGGTCGGTGCTCGACCTATTTGCTCACAACCAAAGTCGAACCGAAGTTAATCGGTTTGAAAATAATCACAGCCGAACCAAACCAACTAATTGGTCGGTTCTGTTTTGAAACCGACTGACTTGGTTCGGTTTAGATCGGTTCGGCTGATCAGTTTTGATCAGACAAAAAATTTTAAGTATATAAAAGTGTTTTACAAAGTAAATTCACACAAAAATAAACCCTAACCAACTCCTGTTTGGAAGATGTTTGTATGAAATACCAAAGTGGACAGTAATCTTCTAAGTAAATCACTTGCATAATAAATTTCTTCCACAAATCCAAAATGATTCTCGAAAATAGACCAGAATCCTAATAGACCTATGAATCGAAGAACGACATAGATAGATATGTTGGATCGGATATAAACTTAATTTTATACTCTTACTAACTGGGTTCGGTTTGGTTCGATTTAAGCAATTTTTGAAATGACCAAATCGTGAACCGAACCAAATAGATCGGTTTTTTAAATTACTCAGTCAAACCAAACCGACTGGACCATCGGTTCGGTTAAAAATCGATCGATTCAGTTTGGTTTGGTTTGATTTGTTCGATTTTATCCAAATATGCACACCCCTAAGCATATGATATCTTGGGACAATTTTGATAGGTAATGAAATAGAATGGTATATTGATATATAGGTATATAATATAGCTAAAGGGTAAATATTGAATATGGGTAAAGGACATATTGGTATATGTTATGCATAGATAAAGATAATGGTATATGTGACATGCATTGGATACATCTATGAATATATAAAGGATAAATTGGCTAAAGTAATCTTAGATTGTAGGTGACTAGTAGGGATGTAAGATACATATATATATATATATATATATATATATATATATATATATATATATATATATCCCTAATACTTACCTAAAATATATATATATATATATATATATATATATATATATATATATATATATATATATATATATATATATATATATATATTATATATATATATTTTAGGTAAGTATTAGGGATATATATATATATATATATATATATATATATATATATATATATATATCCCTAATACTTACCTAAAATATATATATATATATATATATATATATATATATATATATATATATTGTATAGTGGTATGGGGTTTAGATATATGTTATATGATGTATATAGCTATATGTAGTAACCTAGTTTACTTTGTGATAGTCTTGAGATTAGCCAAGATTTGACCCAATAGCTTTAAAGGACTAGTTTGACCAGAGTTTGACCAAACCATAGAATGTGGACCTAGTTTGACTAGAATATTGACCAAGGTTGACGAAGGGTTGACTTGACCTACATTGACCTAGAATCATGTAGATTGTATTGTATACTTCAGTTATTTCATATTGAACACATCATATCCTGTGTTGCTCTAAATAGTACTCAGTTACTCCTGTACGGACATCTATTCTCATCAATCGTTCAGGATCTCAGGCGTGTACATTCTCTGATCGTTTCATACTTGTTAGGGTCTATATTCTTGCTCTGGACTACTTTACTTGATGCTGACACTTGTTATCACGGATTGGTACTATATGGATCTTTTCATGCGATGTTATCTCCTTAGCAGATACATCGGATATTTCATGTTCGTGTTCTTTATCATGGCCATCGTGTACTCCTTGCATTCGTGTTATTTATATACAAATCGTGTGAAATTGTGTACTCTCATGTGCTCACATGATCTTCGTGTACAAACTAAACTTCGTGTACAATAACATAACTTGACTGGATCCTTGTGTATTGATCGGGGACGTGAGAGTAGAACTGGTTATGTGATTACTCTATTAGTTTACTCGTGTATAACCTCTGTAGATTACTCGTGTATAACATCGTTCCGGTTACATAACCATCTTTTGCTCTAAATCACTTATAGTCACTTACAGTTCTTACTTTCTATATATATATAGTTTTCCAGATATATCTCTTACTACTCATGTACATCTCTTACCGTACTTCATGTATACTATTCTATTGCTTGTTTTACATTTCCTTTCTTGATATGAACTGCATGAGAGTTATGTGCTCGTTCATGTCCTGACTGGACCTGTTGAAAATATTACAGATGACACTGAGAAGTTCTATCCTACTTATTACGGAGCAGGCCTAGATGACACTTATGAGTTGGACCCATAGAAGGATCCAGCTCTAGCTGAGGAGACCATCCCTATAATCTAGGATAGATAGCTAGACTGTTTATCTTATTTCATTATCTTTGTATTGACATTCTGAGTTGTATTATATTTCTGGATGTTGAGATGTTGTGTCGTTTAGACACTTAGACTTATTTCCTTCTATTTGTATGTTCTCTATTTGAGATTCATATCTATCATATCGTGCTACTTCTATCTTAGAATTGTGATTGAGATGTACCTTCGGTATTGTCCTTCGATTGGAGAGTATATCTTGTGTAGTTACATTTATACTGTGTTAGATGTATGTGACCTAGGACAATGTTCTACCATCGACACTGCGGCGTAGGCTGGACGTACCCACTTCACATACGTGACACCCATGACTATCCAAGCTAGAGGTGGCTTTGAATATTTTGCCACATTTATTGACAATTATTCAAGGCATGGATACATTGATTTGATGCGTCGTAAGTCTGGGTGTTTTGAAAAATTCAAAGAGTACAAGGCTGAAACGGAGAAATGTCACAAAAAATATATCAAGTTATTACGTTCAGATCATGGTGGCGAGTACCTTTTTGAAATGTCCCAGCAGAATGGTGCAGCCGAAAGAAGGAACAGAACTCTTATGGAGATGGTTAGATCAATGATGAGTTATTCGGATTTACCACATTCATTTTGGGGATATGCCTTAGAGACAACCGCTTATATTTTGAACATAGTTCCTTCTAAGTCAGTACCTCTTACTCCTACAGAGCTGTGGATTGGGCGTAAGCCTAGTCTGAAACATGTTCGAATTTGGGATGGTCCAGCACATGTGCCGAATGAAAAAGCAGATAAGTTAAAATCTCGTACAGAAGTACGCTTGTTTGTAGGCTATCCAAAAAGAATAAAAGGAGGAGGTTTATTTTATAGTCCTAAGGATCAGAAGGTCATTATTAGCACCAATGTCCGATTCTTAAAGGAAGACTATGTGATGAACCATAAACCCACAAGTAGAGTTGGTCTATAAGAACAGGGAGGTGAGACACCAAGTACTTCAGTACCAACAGTACAAGAGGATGAACCACAAGTAACTGCACAACGTGTCACAAATGTTACACCACAACCGATAATGCCTCGTCGTAGTGAGAGGATTGTGATACAACCTAATAAGTATATGTTCTTGGGAGAGTCGTCAGACTTTATCCCTTATGAACAAGATTATGATCCATGTACCTACAATAAAGTACTCCAAGATAAAGATACAGAGTCTTGGCAAAAAGTACTGATATGTGAAATAGAATCTATAGATTCCAATCAGGTCTGGGAGCTTGTAGAACCACCCGTTGGTATAAAAGTCATTGGATGCAAGTGGGTCTATAAGAAAAAAAGTGGATTAGACGGTAAGGTTGATACCTTTAAAACTCGGCTTATTGCAAAAGGTTTTACTCAAAGAGAGGGTATCGATTATGAGAAAATATTTTCGCTAAAAGCCATGCTTAAGTCTATCCGGATTCTTTTATCTATTGTAGCTCATCTCGATTATGAGATTTGGCAAGTGGATGTCAAGACAGCTTTCCTGAGAAAGACATCTATATGAAACAATCGGACGGGTTCATTGAAAAGGGCCAAGAGCATCGTATTTGTAAGTTCAAGAAGTCCATTTATGAACTTAAGCAAGCTTTCAGGTCTTGGAACATATGTTTTGATCAGGTGATAAAATCCTATAAATTTGATCAATGTCTGGATGAATCATGTGTATACAGAAAGTGTGACAAAACATGGTGGTATTCCTAGTACTTTACGTAGATGACATCTTGCTCATTGGAAACAATATGAAGGTGTTATTTGATGTAAGGGTATGGTTATCCAAACAGTTTGATATGAAGGACTTGGGAGAAGTAGGTCACATTCTTGGGATCAAAGTTCTATGAGATTACAAGAAAAGGATATTGGGCTTGTCCCAAGCTTCCTATATCGATACTGTACTAACTCGTTTTAGCATGCAAAATTCTAAGAAAGGTTTCTTACCTTTTAGGCATGAGATTGCTCTATCAAAGAAGCAGTGTCTGAGGACACCTAAAGAGATAGAGAACATGAAAATAGTTCCTTATGCTTCAGCAGTAGGAAGCTTAATGTATGTAATGCTATGTACGATTCCAGACATCTGCTTTGTCGTTGGCATGGTCAGCAGATATCAGTCTAACCCAGGACAAGAGCACTGTACTGCCGTAAAGCATATTTTGAAGTACCTGAAAAGGACTAAAGAGTATATGCTAGTTTACCAGGTAGTTAGCTTAGTTTCCTTAGGGTATACAGACTTAAATTTTCAATCAGATAGGAATTCCAAGAAATCTACCTCGAGTTATGTATTTACTTTGGAAGGTAGAGCCATTGTGTGGAGGAGTATCAAGCAAAAATGTATTGTTGATACTACCATGAAAGCCGAGTTTATGATAGCCTATGAGGCAGCCAAAGAAGTGGTTTAGCTCAGAAACTTCTTTTTGGACTTGGATGTGGTACATAGTTTGGCTAAGGCTAATACACTTTATTATGATAATAGTGGTGCAGTTGCAAAATCGAAGGAACCACGAGCCCATAAGACAGGTAAATACATTGAGCACAAGTACCACACGATACAAGATTTCGTAAAAAAAGAAAAAGTTGTTGTGATCAAGATAGCATCAGCCGACAACCTAGCTGATCCCGTTATAAAGTGCTTACCAGCTAAGGCTTTTGATAGTCATGTTGAAGGAATGGGAGTCAGATGTGTAGCAGCATAATTTTAAGTATAAATGGGAGATTTGTAACAGTATACTGAAAAGTGATGCTTTGAGTATAAGTGGGAGATTGATAGGGTTATATACTAAAAGCATCACATTTTTATTAACTTTATTTCCTTAAATTATGAATGAGAATCATATGGACAAATGTTTGTATATTTATTTATTGTTAATGTATGTGTCTGATATTCTATATTGTAGATAATATGATGTATGGTGTCACACAGAAGATCATATTATCAGTTTCCTATAGAATATATAAATAGTTCACAACCTAGATGGACTTGGACAATCCATCGAAAATGTTGCAGTGTAATATGGTATTATTCTATCTTGACTATAGGTTTACACTAGTACACTTTGTGTGTGTTGAACATGACCACTTGATGTTGTTCTCTTTGTATTGACTACATAAGAGAACAAATACCTATGTTATTATGGATGCTTGTGCTCGTAATCCAGATATAATAACATACATGTATATGCAGTGTGCATTACTTTGACTCATAAAAGAGTGAGATTCATTATGGGTCAACAACCTCTATGAATTGGATAATAACATTGTATGTATGATGGGCTGTTGATTATAAAAGAAATCCATGTCCCAATACGTCGGGTTGATGGTGTTCCCTTAAGGAGCTCATAAGAATTGCCATGTAAACCCTGCAGGTGGATTATATCCGACATGACAAATAAAGTTGAGTGGTACTACTTAAGGATGAAAGATGTTGATAAATATAGTTATCAGTAACTTAGTTTGATCGACAGACATTCGATATCTTAACATGGGGAGACAAACGAGCAATTAATAAAAAGAGCCCATAATCATAATTTGGGATTAGGAAAGTAGTGCAACAATAGCTCTTTAGTGGACCGAACTATTGTTAATGGGCCTGGGTTGTGTGTTCGGACTGAACACGGGATACCCAGATCCGTTAGGAGACCTAACCCTAATTTCTCCTCATGGTCCCTACCGTAGTCTTATATATATCCTCTATTCTCTGCCCGTCATGATCTCATAAAAAATAAAAAGTTTTCACTAAATTCGTGATTCAGATAATGAAAGAAAAGGAGGGCTGCCAAGGAAAAAAAAGGTTGGAAGATCGTCACTCACATGACGTCCAACCCGAGGAAAGGATATGTGCAGAAGATCCTGGGGTCATGACTGCTCGAAGTTGCTGGAAAGTGTCTTCTTCCCATCGAGGTATAATTCATGAACCCTAGTTCTGCTATGAAGGGTTAGAGTACGTCTTAGATCTGTTAAACTTTCATCGATCGATACGCACACCAAACTAAGGGTCCTGGAAATTCCCAACTCCATCAACATTCTCCTCCACCTAAGGCGTTGACGTCCTCGTCAACCATGCTCACTAAGAAATACCCGGACCTCGGCCTCGAACTGATGCAGCGTATCAGCACGTTCCTAGCTAGACTCTCCATGCGGCATGCCCTTCCATTGGATGAGGTAATCCACATATGGAGAAACGTCTCATCGATGGATAGTCTTCTTGTTGAGCACGACTTCTATTTCCTTGTCGAAGGACATAGTCATGGTCGTCGTGGGTCTCTTCATAACTCTTTGCCAGCATCCTTCAAGTCTTCATGGTATGGCTTCAGGTAACTTGCATGGAAGACTGGATGAATCTTCAGCTTGGCAGGGAGCTCGAGCTTACAAGCCACCTTGTCTACTTTCTTGAGCACAAGGAAGAGACCTTCGAACTTTCGAATCAGTCCTTTGTGCACTTTGCAGAACACTTTGAATTACTGCGACTGAAGCTTGAACATCACCAAGTCCTCCTCCTTGTACTCAACCGGCCTTCACCTCGCGTCGGCCCATTTCTTCGTCTTCCTCGCAGCCTTCTCCAGAAATACTTTAGCAATTTTTGCCAGTGCCTTGAAGTCTGAAGTTAACTGGTTGGCCGCGAGACTTCTACTCGAGGATCCCGCACTCAACGTGTACAGGACAAGCGGCTTTCATCCCACAACCAACTCGATTGGACTACTATGCGACGACTCGCTCCATTGAAGATTATAGCAGAACTGAACGACGTCCAGGTGATGCACCCAATCCCGCTAGTTAGCACTCACAAAGTGCCACAAGTACTCCTTGAGTAGAGAATTGACCCACCCCATATATCAGTCCATCTACGGGTGGAAGGTGGTCGAGAAGTACAAGTCCGTTCCCAGGATTTTGAACACTTTCGTCCAGAATTTCCCTGTGAAGCAGGGATTTCATTGCTGACTACGTTCTCCGAGATTTTGAACACCCCCTCTACTGTGCTGTCTGTTGATTCAGCAAGGTCGCATACTTTAAGAACCGGTCTACCACCACGAGAATGGACCCAAGCGAATCCACTTATGGCAGGGTGGATATGAAGTCCATCGATATGCTCTCCCACAGTCGGCTCGGCACGGGGAGAGGCTCAGCAGGCTCCGAGTTTGTGATGATCTACCTTGTCTTTTTGGCACACAAGATAGGTGCGCACAAAGTCCTCCACATTCTCGCACATATGAGGCCAGTAGTAGGCGACCTCCAGCAACGCTAAGGTCCGCTTATGTCCTGGGTGTCCGGCCTACTTCGTATTGTAGCACTCCTTAAACAAAGTCTTTGTAAGCTACTCTATTTAGACACAACCACCCTGTCTCCCTTGATATAGAGAAGCTCATCCTTCATCCAGAACCTTCTCGTTTTGCCCTCCTGAACGAGCTTCACTATGGCCTGTATCAATGGGTCCTCAACGATACCCAGTCGGACATGGTCCAGAATATTCTCTTAAGGAAGCACACCGTTGCGAGCTCAGCCTTTCTGCTGAGTGCATCGACAACCTGATTTTCCTTGCAGGGCTTGTTTGCCATGACAAAATGTTGTACGAACTTTTTGTATTTTAAACGTAAAAAGAGTACAATCGAAAACAGGAGATCTAAGTACAAAATTTCTGAAAAAGTGTGCCGGTGGAGATTGAGTACTGTAGCGGCTCCTTTACTCCGTTGAAAATCTAACGACGAGTTGAACTTGCTTTGGCTTTCTAGTGCTGATGATTGAAACTCTATGGTTACCAATCAAGAGGATGCCAAAGTTGAAGATTTCGAAGCCTATTTATCGAAGGAAAACTCCTTCTATTTATAGGGGAGCACATATACGATGTGCATAAGGATTGTGCAGATACGCTGTACGGATATATATGGGAGAATCTTGAGGCAGTCACAGTGAGGGCTACTGCTGAGCTAACACATGACAGGCACGGGGATCCTTCTATCAACATAACTGAATAAACGACAAGTGGCATGTGCTTATTTGTCGATCGGATGAACTTGAGCAGATTCTGTTCCTATCCCCGAAGTTGGATTTTATCTTATCTTAAAGGGCCATTGGTTTAAACAAACCAGTTGGATATGGCTCTCGGCAAACTGATAAGATATTGCTCTTATCAACAGAATCAAATTATGTCTTATTTTAAGAGCAGTGGTTCAAATAAACTGACAGGGTGGTATCCTAAAAAGATATACACGCCCATCTGGCCACGTAGAACCATGTCACTTCGTAGGGCTGTACCGCTATACGAGCTACACTTCTGACGGAGCATTCATGCCACTGCGCTTCTAGGCGATGAGCGGGCTTACGCTTTAGGCGACGGGGTCACTGCGCTTTTAGGGCAACCAGTAGACTGTGCTTAAGGCAACAGAGTCCCTATGCTTTAGGACAACGAGTGGACTGTGCTTCAGGCAACGGAGTAACTGTGCTTTAGGGCGACGAGTAGACTGTGCTTCAGGCGACGGAGTCACTGTGCTTTAGGGAAACGAGTGGACTGTGCTTCAGGAAATAGAGTCACTATGCTTTAGGGCGACGAGTAGACTGTGCTTCAGGCGATGGAGTCACTGTGCTTGAGGGCGACGAGTAGACTGTGCTTCGAAGATAAGGGATCTACTGCACTTTTGTGCGATAAGTAGACTTAGTCTTGCAGACGGCTGCGTGTCTAAATTGAAGCGAGGGCACTGTGTGAAGGAGTGAGCTAGCTGAGCTTCTGAATCGAAGCAATGGCGGAGTGAGGAGGCTGTGCTTCTAAATCGAAAGAGCTAGTTTCTGTCAAAATCTATAAGAGCAATTAATGACTGCTCTTCTTGATGGACGAGTCGGCCGTCCTCTTCTTTAATTGTCGCCGTCATTTGGGGAATTCAGGAAGTCTGTGGCCTAGGACTCAGTAAAATAAACCTATTAAATGAGGTTCATTATGCTGAGTTTCAGGTTCATCCATTAATTCGGGGGCCTTCGACTGACGGCTACAGGACATGTTGGTTGGACCACACTCACCCTATATAAAAGGAAGCTTTTCTGAACGGTTGTGTCTACTATCTCCTAACATTTCCTCCGTCCTGCTCGATCCCAATTTAGCTTCGAACGGCTATTGGTCTTGCACAAATCGGCTGTTGGTTGTGGATCCCTTCATTCTAAGAAGCTACATCTTTGAAGAAGAACGGCTACTGTGTTTCGAGATGCACTTGAATGTTCAACGTAAGGAGTTCAAACCTAAACAACATCTTGGAGGTATTCGAGATCCAAGCTATCGAATTTGGATTGGTTGCCAATCGAAGAGCCATAGGTTGTGCTCTACCCTGCTCAATGGCGGTGGCACGGCCTGTGCTATGGACTGAGTTCTTGCTTGGGGCAATAGCTGCTTCAGGAAGTGGCTCGCTCTGACAGCGCTGCACGTCTGGGGGCCAGCACGTTTGTGAAGATTAATCCCCTTGTATGGCGCCTGTGAAGATTAACCCTCTTTTAGATCTCTAGATGCTTTAGTTCTTTTCATGATAAATCTGTAATAGATCCTTGTAGGCATGATTTAAAAGAAGCTTTTTTCTTGTAATCATAGTGAATCTGTAATAGATTCTTGTAGGCATGATTTAATAAAGAGCTCTTTATGAATTGTAGTTTCTGATCTTCTGTCTGTGCT
>JANAVB010015399.1:2900876-3113376 GCA_029216955.1 Iris pallida | reverse complement strand
CTAATAATGGTTAGACAGCAGCGCACTGTCGTCAATTATTTGAGAGTGGAGAATGAGGGTTCACTGCAGCCAGCAGCGCATTGGCGAAGCACAACCCATAGAAATGAAATCATTCCGAAGAATCATAGTCTATGGAACATTGCTAAAACTATGTCTTCGTTGACCCTTTTTAGACCTTGTGACTATGTAAGGTAGAGTATCCGATAGCCCATCACGTTTGAATCATGGAACCAAGAGTTTGCCATAGCCAGAGTATACGGACGAGGCATAATTCTCGGTAAAATGACTTCAGACGTGATTACCAGTTTATGATACTATAGAGAATAGAAAGATGCCCTGTGTGTCCCATAAGATCCAAAGCCAATACTAGTGAAAGCTCGCTAAGTTGAATAGCGTGTCTCCCAACCTAGCATTCCGTGGTCCTCGTGATCTATTAACGAGGAAATTGACTGACATTAATAGATTTACCTAGAATATAGAATTTAGAGTTCCATAACCCATTAGTCGACCAAGGCCTTATAGATAGAAGATAGTAGGATACCTATATAAGCAATAACACCAGGTAAGGCTTTGATTCTTTCAAAACTCGAACCAATTGTGCCTCATTTCAAAAAAAAAAATCTTGCATATTTATATTTTGACTCTCTTGACCAATGTTGCTATTACAGCCTAGTTTTGCAAGCTTACTCTTTTATCGAGCTTGATTTAAGACACATGTTTATTGGGGACGCCCGCTAACATATTGTCTAAATAGAATCATTGTATTACGGTCTGATCAACCATGATGCATTTGGTTAGCTCTTCTTCTAATTACCCTACGTGGATTGAGATGTAGACGTCTCTAGGATCTCATCCGCGACTGCTTTGACAATTTTTCTTAAATTATACATTCGCCTTTGAATCACGTAGTTGTATTCGGTGACATCTCTCTTGAACTCTTCATTGTTTTTGTCTTTCAGTGATTGGAAAGACGAAAGCTCGTAATTGATAGGTAGATACAGAGTATGCCCCATGGCTATGATAGTTGTATACGCAAGTGTAGCTACCATCGGCCAGCCTTGTGACTGGAACCTTGCCTTGAGTTACTCGTTCTCCTTTCGACACTAAACCTACTATCTTGATCTTTAGTCATTGGAGTCAGAGAATGATTAGGATCTTCCCTAGATCAAATGCCAACCTAGGAGACTACCTATTCTCAAGAGACCAAATACTGTGAGCCTCTAATCATTTGTTTGAAGCTTGGTTTAACTAGGACCCTCGTAACAATAGTCTGGCAGGTTTGACACCAATAGAAATTTACGACTCATTTGTTAGAAATCTCTTCATATGACGTGCCTTGGAGCTGGTTACCTCGTCGATAACTCTTGTATACTATGGATGTGTATGTTCCTCTATTTTATCGACCATGTGTTATTGTACACCCTCGTTTCTCATTTATTGAGGAATGATCATTGACTTGACTTACATCTACCATTTTCCGTTACATCATGCCTTATTCTTTATTAACAAGAGTCGAGGTACAATATTCGGACTTTGAAATTCTTCTAACCTCATTATCCCTAAAACCATATCCTAGCTTCTAAGGTGGGTAGACCGCAAGCCTTTTAAATTTTGATATACAAGGATTACCGATTGATTAGAATAAATTCCATTAGGATGATAGATAGTGCCCCATAGACTCCCACTTTCCAATTAGATCATTTTTTGTCCCCGGCCGTGTCGTTAATATTCGGAGCACGAGACCGGTTGTTACCTCCCAGCAAATTTTATATGCAAGATCTAGATGAGTCCACCTTCATCTAGGTATGTCATGTCCCACTCAAACACGTCCCCTTGTGCTCTATTTTTATGGTACGACTTTTAAGTCAAAATGACTAGCTATAACCCATACCATGATACCAGTATACTTCCCGACTAGCAACTAGCTCAACCACTTGGGTTGAAACCTATTCCAGGTCACCCTAATCTAGTAGGAATAGTTTTATCATTGGGATCTTGTCCATCCAGTATAGATTGAAATTCTAGATTCATCCAACCAGCGAGGGATGTCCAAATAGAGAACCCATTAAGACCCAGTAAAATCCATCAATGCATACCACCATAATTGACTATAAAATCGAACCAGTTGAAATGGGTCCCTATACCTACTGTGTTGTCTCCACGTCTTAAAACGTGTAGTCATTCGTAACCCTTATTCCATCTACCTGGAAGTCGCGACACGATCTTGTGTTGTATTATATCCCTTGCTCGTGTGTTTAAATAACCACGAGAAAGATCCCAATCGTGACTTCTCAAATTCCGTCTATGCTGGAACCTTCTTTAGAATATAGAGAACGAAACTTCTGTATTGCACGAATTGCAAGCCCCTCTAAGAAACGAAAGGTTTTTCGATTTAGCAATTTACTAGACTAGAGTAACCCAGTCTAGCAAATAAGTCAATGGTTCAGAAACATTTTCTTTGCTGTGTCGTTGGATACTCTCTACCGCTCTTGAAACTTCATATTTGCTCTCGGTTATTTTCCTTATCTTCCTGTCCTCCCCATTTCATAGTGATGAATGGTCATGCTTATTAGAATTTATCAATATTTCTTAGCTACTTGTGTAAATCTGTTGCCTGTTAAATTTTGGGTTGCTTAATAGATAGGAGAGGATTATAGATGCCATAAGCAATAGATAACTATTGATAGCAATTTTGGTAATTAGTGGGAAGATTGTAAAGCTTTAGCGACAAGAGACTTGATGGAGTAGTGGGACCAAAGATGGGTAGAAATTCTCAAGTAATCGTAGTTATAAAATGGCTAGAGAGGGTTATAAGATATTTTGATTAATTATTTGACGAGATTAAGGTTAGGGTAGACCTTCTTTTGAATATTTAAGAATAATTATGAGTTAGAATTTCGAGGACGAAATTATTTTTAAGGTGGGTAGATTTGTAGCTCCCCTTCCCGGAAATTCTTGAAATATTTTTTTTATATTATTAATTACTTTATTTAAATGGTGATTTTTTTAGTATTGGAATAATTTTACCCAAGTAAGGGTGTGTGGTAAAGATCACCCATTGGAGCAATTTTTATTATTTTATTATTATTAAGGTTATTTTGTGGAGATTTAATAAGCATGTTCATTCCATTTAAGTATTATAATTACTATTGAGTCGATTTATGGTAAATTAAATTTATATGTATTTATATGTAGATATAAATGTGCTCTTCTATATATGGATAATAAGGATATTGGTATTTATAATATTGATTTAAAGTATTTTAGGTTTTGTGAGTTTAAGGATATAAATATATATATAATAAATATGAGCTATATATATTTTGTATAATAGATATATATATATATATGTGTATGTATACAAATATAGGTATATACGTGGATATAAATACAGGTATATATGTGTAAATAAATGCAGATATATATATATATATATATATATATATATATATATATATATATATATATATATATATATATATATAAAATATATATATATATATATATATATATATATATATATATATATATGTGTATATATATATATATGTGTATATATATATATATATATATATATATATATGTGTATATATATATATATATATATATATATATATATATATATATATATATATATATATATATATATATAATATATTTAAAATATATATATATAAAATATATATATAAAAATATATATATATATATATATATAAATATATATATAAAAAATATATATAAAATATATATATATATATATAAAATATCTATATATAAAATATATATATAAAAAAAAATTATATATATATATATATATATATATATATATATATATATATATATATATATATATATATATAGGTTTTAATTGTTAAATATATATAAGTTTTAATTGTTAAATAAGAAAAAGGAAAGGGAATAAAATATTTCAGCCCAACTGCTCACAGGCCCGGCAACCCCTAGGAATTTCAGTCCAGCCCGCAGGCCAGACAACTCCAGGCCGAGACCACCGTTTGGCCGACCTCACCAATTATATTACTCAGCCCGAGAGCTGAGAAACCAGCCCGAGCGCTCCTGTAATAATCGATATAGATACAGAGAGAGGGATCGAGAGCGAGAAGTCATCGAAACCCTAAGCCCTAACACCGCCGACATGCTACACCTGGACGCGCGCCACCGTCGCATACGCGCGCACGCGCCGCGCGCGGCCACCGGCGGCCGGCCAAGCCGCCGCAGAACGCATGTGCGGGGCCTGGGGCTGAGGACCAGGTCAGCAACAGTAGGGGCAGCGACCCAACTTCGCGATGGCGGAACTCCCTCCACGTTCGTTCGTTTCATGAACGAATTTCTCCGGTATGTCGACTACCTAACCGACTTCTTTTCCTTTCAAATAGTTTGTTTTATTTCGCTTTGTTCGCGACGGAAAACGAGTCCCAAAATCGAGAAAAATCTCGATTTTCGGAATTTAGAAACTGTCCCGAAATCCAAAGTTGGCGGTCGATTTACGACCAGAATATTGTGAAACTTGGAAAACGCCTTGAACAGACTTGTAGACAACATAACCGAAATGGAGACCCTATTTTTCGTTTAATTTCTAGTTGGTTACTTTTTGTTAAAAGTCAATTCGAAAATCAGGAAAAACTTGACAAAAACTGTTTTGAAAACTAGAAATTCTTCCGATCCAACGTGTGTCCAGCCATTCCGGACGACGTGGTCGCGAACCGAAAGTATCGAAAGGTGCGTAACATCTTTATGGTCGTGTGGGCTTTGACGGAATTCAAATTGGTCGCGTGTGCGCGACGAATTTGATGCGTATCCGTCAAAATTTACCGTATCGGCCTCTGTGCAAGTTTTCCAATTACTTCGTACACGCTCGTCAGATCGAGACAAAACTTATGCCAACAGAACCGTATCATTTTTCTGGTCCTGTATGCCAAGTTTGGTCCAATTCTGAGACAGTTGAATCGGAAGCTGTTTTGCGGGCCCCACGGTCCGACTCAACGGGCGATTTTGTGCACGGCCCGCCGGAATCCAACTCTAGACATACAGTTGGGTTCGTATTGAAAAATTGGACCTGTTGACATATAGTTTGATGAATTTAGTGACCGTGGACTCTGGCACGATTTTCGGTGCAAAGCGGGTCCAACGGCGGATATCGTTTTTGCCCGAAATTATCGTTTTGCCCCTGTGTCCAGAATTGGACTTAAGGACAGGCGATTCTAGCTAATTTGACTATTCTGAGAACGTTGGTAATGTTTATTTCAGCATCTGGAGACTTCTGCATGTGTTGACTGATTGTGGCTCATTGAGTGGTATAGTATTATTGGTTTCTCCAGCTAAGGACCTCAGGCAAGCGCACTTTCTGATTGCTTTCCGATTCATAGTAGTCTTTTTATTTCATGTCTATACATACATATTGCTGCTTGTTGACACGCTCGTCAAACGGAGTAGTCGAAAGGAGAAATATCTTAGTAGACATGTGGACTACCCAGAACTATCCCATAAGTCTATTCTTGAATAATAGCAGCTGAACACGACACATGCAGTATGCCGGATTTACCTCCTAGCCGTTCACATATCGAAAAGGATATTTCACACTATATAAGTAGTTATCTTTTATTTATTTTTCCTTTTCTTCTCCACCGTTCATATGTTATTTTTATGTCTTGTTGATTCTATTGTGTTCTCACATTGCCGTCGGTTTGTGTACTTGTTCCATTCCTGACTAGAAACCAATATTTTTCAGGTTTAGCTGTGGCTTCACTTAGCTTGGGAGATACGGGTGTACTTACAGACAGAAACTTAGAAATTAGATAGAAGTTATATCATTTTTATTAATTGTAAAACTTTGTATTTTTCTTTAAATGTAAATGTTGTAAATCTTGTAATTGTTGTAATAAATCTAGAAATGTGAATGAGCAATAAATGTTATTCTTTTGTGATTTTGAGCATCATGGCCGTGACAGCGTTCTACCGTCGACTCTGCGGCGTAGGCTGGCTTAGACATGTCTCGTATCCGAAAAGCGGGTGCGGGTCGTGACAAGCCCGCATACTTTCGTCGTATAATGGATCGAGGCAAGTTGTCTCTTCCGTTTGATGCTGCAAGATGCTAAAACCTTCGTTTCTTTTTTTTGGTGATCAGTTGGACCTAGAAAATACCAAGCTCTTGGAGATAACTGAAAATTGGTATTTCGAGAACTACGATATTCCTCTGTATGTTCCTTCCGTCAACCGCCACCTTCCGCTCTCGACTTTCTCTTGTTTGGCTGAGAAGTGGAAACTGACCCCGAAACGAGGGGGTTTGATGACTGGTCATATTAAAGTAGAAGAGTGCTCTAATCAGAGGGACTCTTTCAAGAGTGTACCCGACGGTCCATCAGCTACACTGCGGGTATTACTCCCTGGTCGTCTGTTTGTCTTTTTACTTGTAAACTTTTTCTCGTACAAGAACGAGGATTCTTTCAGAGGTAGTATGACGTGAGGGGATGGAGATAACTCCGTTAGGGATAGGGTGTTTACTCAGAGATAATATGGACATGGTAAACACGAAATCTTTGGTGGTAGACTTTTTCTTACTCAGAGGTAATATGGACGTGGCAAGGATAGACTCTACGGGTGTATATAATGACTCAGAGGTAGTATGGATGTGAAAGGTTCTATTGATAAATATGACAATTATGGTAGATTGTCATGGAAGAGATGTCTACTCAGAGGTAATCTGGACATGGTAGGCACACCTTCGCTAAGGTATTGAATAAAAATTCAGAGGTAGTATGAACGTGAAATGTATTCTAGATAGTTATGACAACACAAGGTCATCATAGAAGAGACGACTACTCAGAGGTGATATGGACGTGGTAGTCGTGAACTTCGCTAGGGAGTAGGAAGACAATTTAGAGGTGATATGGACGTGCATTATTTTTCTACTAGGGAGAAGTATAGATGGGGTGAATTCTTTTAACCGAATCCATGAATACCCATAGGGGATCTGGGAGCCTATGCTGGTTTGAACCTCAGACATGTTAGGTTTGGCCAGTCGGTATGCACCATTGGAGTAGACCGCCTATATGACGAATGGTCCCTCCCACTTGGGCTCGAATATCCAAGCTGTCTTGTGAGTCATTACCATCGGTCTTCGAACTGATAAGACAAGGTCACCCACTTGGAATGTTCTTTCCCAAACTTTCTTATTGAAGGCCCAGAAAATTTGAGCTTGGTAAAGCTTGATTCGTTGTTGAGCTAGCAAACATTTTTCATCCAATGCCTCTAACTCATGTAGCCGTCGGCGTTGATTATCTTCGTCAGTCAGCTAGTTGGTGATAGCTACCCGTAAGGATGGGATCTGAATCTCCAGGGGAAGCACTGCCCCACTTCCGTAGATAAGAGAGAATGGTGTGTTGTCCGTGGGTGTTCGAACGGTTGTGCGGTAAGTCCACAGACATTCGTCCAGTTTCTCATTCCAGTTACGTTTATTAAAGAAAACGACTTTCTTGAGCAGCTTGACGATAGTTTTGTTGAATGCTTCAGCTAGTCCGTTTGCTACAGGATTATAAGCCGTTTATGCCACATTCTGTATTCGATTCTCATCACAGAACCGATAGAATGCGTGGCTCACGAACTGAGGACCATTGTCGTGGATGATCTATCGAGGAATGCCGAAGCGCTATATGGCGTGATGCTTGACAAAGCTGGTCGTGTTTACAAATGTTTACCTCGGCCAGCGGTACTGCTTTCGCCCACTTAGAAAAGTAGTCGGTGATGGCAAGTATGAACCGGTGTCCACTGGAGGATAGTGGACTGATTGGCCCAATGATATCCATTCTCCATGCTTCAAACGGCCAGGCGGTCGTCGTAGGGTGCAGGAACTCCGAAGGTCGGTGAATGAAGTCAGCATGCAACTGACATATCCTGCGCTTCTTTGCGTAATCAACGGCGTATGTTATCAAAATAGGCCAACAGTAGCCCATGCGACGTAATCGGTCTTGCAACTTAGGACCAGGATGATGGGCTCCGTAGGTGCCATCGTGTGCCTCCCTGAGTAATTCTATCTTGGACAAACATCGCAGGAGAAGCCTGTCGTATGAACGACGATACAGCATCTTGGTAGCTGTGTTATAGAAGATCCGGAGAGAGCGTCTCTTGACAGAAGTAGCTTCTTTCAGGTCTTCGAGTAGGGTCCTATAGACTGCATAATCGTGACGGTGTATTGGGTTCCCACGGGAGCTGCCAGAGAGGCGGTAAGGCCAGCAAGTGCATCGGCCTCCAAGTTTTGCAATCGAGGTACATGTTCTATAAAGAACCCTGTGAAGGTAGAAATGATCTCGATTGTTGCCTGGTGGTAAGGGACCAGATCTTTGTGTCGAACCTCGTACTATCCTCAAACTTGGTTGATAATTAGTTTTGAGTTGCCATAGGCCTCGATGTAGTCCATCCCTAACTGTTTAGCAAGTTGGAGTCCGATGATGAGAGCATTATACTCTGCAACATTATTGGTGCACGACTCCATGAGAGAATATGTGCGATTGATGACTAGACCGTCGGGAGTGATGAGAACGACTCTGACCCCTGCGATGATCTCGCTCTTTGGCCTCGTTCTTGAAGCACCGTCAAAGAACATGTACCAAACTGGATTGTCTGAGACGACATTGGACTCTAAGACCTCATCGGGGATGTCGTCCTAGAGTCTTGACGTCTCTGGCACAGGATATGCTGCTAGACAATCGGTCAATGCTTGGCCCTTGACTACCTTTTAGAAGACGAACACCAAGTCATAAGGAGTCAAAAGTATTGCCCAAGTGGCTAACTGCGAGTTTAAGGCCCCTACTTTGGTCATGAGGACCCTGAGGGGGTTGACTCAGGAGATGACGAGCATCGTTTATCCGGCCACACAATGTCGCATCTTCTGGATGGCGGAGAGCAGAGCAAGAAATTCCTTCTCTACAGGATTATACCGATGCTCGACTCCAATCATAGTCCTGCTGAGGTACTAGATTGCTTGTTCGTGGCCTTCGTTGCTCCTCTGGGCTAGCAAAGCACCGAGTGAATGGTACATGGCTTGGACGTATAGCAAAAAAGGCTTTTCCACGACTCGTGCCACCAGTACTGGAGGACTAGTAAGGTACTTTTTGATGTCGTCGAACGCGCGCTGGCATTCTTTGGTCCATACATAAGAGACCCCTTTCTTTATTAGTTTGGTGAAGGGTTGGCATCGACCAGAGAGATTTGCTATAAATCTTCTGATGTATGCCAGACATCCTTCTAGACCTCGAAGTTCACGGAGATTCTTCGGAAGAGCCATGTCCAAGATTGCCTTAGTCTTCTCAGGGTCAATGTGAATACCCTAGGCCATGACAATGAAGCCTAGGAACTTGCCACTGGAGACTCCCAGAAATGACTTGGTCGGGTTCATCTTTAGTTGATGTGTCCGTATTAAGTCGAATACTGTTCTCAAGTTGTCCAACTGACTGGATTTCTTTTTGCTCTTAACGGCAATGTCATCAACATAACATTCTACTGTCTTTCGGAGGTGTTTACGAAATATGGTGCTTATTGCCCGCTGGTATGTTGTTCCCGTATTCTTCAACCCGAAGGGCATAACTGTATAACAGTATATTCCTTTTGGAGTCCGAAATAAAGTATGCTTCTCGTCTTCAGGAAACATCTTAATTTTTTGTAGCCTTAGAAACCATCCATTAAGGACATACGCTCGAAGCCACAAGTGTTGTCGATCATCACCTCGGTAAACGGGAGGGAAAACTCGTGTTGGACAGGCCGAGTGGAGATCACTGAAGTCTATGCAGATCCGAATTCTCTCATTCTTCTTAGTGATTGGGAAAATATTGGCCACCCAATTTGGGTGCTGTTCTTCGCGAATGAAGCCACTCTCTAAGAGTTTCTCGACTTCCTCATCGATAGCATCCATGATGTTGGGGCAAAAATATCGCTGTTGCCGTTTGACAGGCTTAACTTCGGGTAGGATGTTGAGACGGTGGATGGCGACTTGCGGGCCTAAACCCGACATGTCTTCGTAGCTCCATGCAAAGACATCGATGTATTCTCGGATAAGCTGTATTAGAGATTCTTTGTCTTCTCTTGTCAAGCTTTTGCTAATGAAAATGGGTTTAGGGAAATCTCATCTCCTAGCTCGACTTGGACGACTTTGTCTTCAGTCGGAGGTTTGCGCTGTTCGAAGCCCCATTCCCATTGGTAGCCAAGGCGTTGAGCCCATGGTTCATCTTCGAAGTATTCAAGCATTTGGTCTTCATCCTCAACTGGGAGATCTGCGGAGACCATATTAATGGACAAAACCTTCTTGAGGGCTTAGCCGATACTGGTATCAGAGTCCCAGGTTGAGGAGTTCGAGGAATGTAAATGCGTCGAAACCTCTAGTTCATAGCTCTCCGATGTTGTTGTGGGTGTAACGTAACCCAACCCCCGGCGAGTGTGTTGGTAGTAATTTTGGGACTTTTCTTCGGGGCACGAAGTTGTAAGGAAAAGCGTCGGCCTTTGCCATAGTTTAGTCCTCTGTCACTATTCAAGTCGTAACCCATTTTTTGGATAAGATTTTTGGGTTGAGTAGTGTAACGGTAGAGTTACATCTTGCCTTTATCGGATTCTGCTTCTGCCGGAGCCAGTAGTTGCGGGTGCTCCAATCTGCCGAAGATAATGGGTTCCTCCTCCTTCTTCTTTGCTAGAACCAAGAAGTAGGCATCTTGAGAAGGGACAACTCGGCTTGCAAGATTGGCTGTTGTCATTTGTGTTTGCAGCATATATAGAGCGTTGTCTAAGAAATACCTAGTGTTCCAATGTGCACAAGAGTAATTCAAAGACAACTTCCAATTAATGAAATATGAAATTTTATTCCGAGGGATGACATCATCTAAAGAGTGTGCCTCAGTATTGGCGCATACTAGTCTCCTAACCCTTTATCCATGAGCACCAGGGCTGTTGCGGGAGAGGTGGAGGACGTTTCCTCTTCAGCTTGACTACCAAGGGCACTACAGTCGGAGGTTCGTGTGACCTCGGAGTTGGCTTTGGAGCCTTCCGGGGGCTCCTTATTTGTATAGGCTCCTGGCCAGCCTCTAACATGATCGATGATGATCTAGCCGGAGCTTTGCCTCGGAGCTTGACGACGAGGGGAGCTAACGTCTTGGAAGGTTTCCCCTTTAATCGAACCTTCGACGCTTCTTCAACGATAACTGCGCTCTCTGCTTCGTCATCGGCGTTATTGGCATCGTCGTCCCATTGGACTGATTTGTACAGATCAGCATCTGTACAGTACGCTTCGAGTACTCGAAAGGGATCGATATCAGTAAACTCGTTCTTGGTAGTCCCGTCATTGGCCATATACTTCATGTATTGATGGAGAGTGGAGGGCACGATCTTGTATTCATAAATCCATGGTCGTCCCAGCAGTATGTTGTAGTTTATGTCGGCATCAATAACATAGCAAGTAACGTCAATCTGGAGATCGCCTATTTGATATTTCAGGCTGATCTTGCCCCGGGGTTCACTCTTTCCAGTGTTGAAACCGCTGATTGTAGTGTTTGACGCGGTCAGCCGATACATCGGGATCCCCAAAGCTTGGAGTAAACTCTGAGGGATGATGCTGAGATAAGAGCCATGGTCGATGTGGATGCGATCGACCTTAATGGCACCAATGTACAGGGGTCGGTTGTACCAGTTGTTCTTCAGTAGCATGTCCTGCTGAGTGAAGGTGATGTTAGGGATCACCTCGACCACACTGTGACAATATGGACATTCAGCAGGGTTCTTCTTGGGCGGTTGCACCTGAGTGAGGAAGGAGTCAGCATTTTGTAAAGCTTCGCTGAGGGCGTCTCGAGTCTCTTTGGAGAGACAGAGAAGCTCAAAGAGTGATAGTCGAGCCAGAGTATTAGCCAGCTATGCCAATATGTCGAAATTATAGGGTTTGATTGGCCCTACTGCCAAGTCTTTTCTCAGAGACTTGTCAAAGTGAACCTCTTTCTGCTTCTGTTTATCTGCAACGGGCGCTTAAGATGGGCCTGCTTTCGATGTATCGAGGGTGTTGTCCGTGACGGATGGAGGTGTTTCTTCCTCTGGAGCTTAGTTCTCTTCTCGCTGGTGAGTCGAGCGAGTGGTAACCAGGGTGTCATCAGTCGTCGTAGAGATCATACGACACGACCTGACCTTCTTTTCCTGGACAAAGCATGCTACAGGCGTCATCATGTCTGGAGTAAGATCAGGATGGATCCATATTACCTCACCTCGTAGCATCATAAATGGGATGAGGCCTTGGGCGTTGTCACAGGCAGGTAGAAGATTGACTACATCCATCGTCGCTCTCGAGATGGGGACGACGCCGTCTTGAGCCTCTGTTCTCGGAAAACTTCCAAACTGGAGAGTGACTATGTTGGCGGTAACATTCTTCTCTTCGTAGTCTAATAAGATGACTTTAGCGTCAATGAGGTGCTGGATTTGTCTTTTCAGCATGTAACAATCACGCGTCGAATGGTGGACATACTGGTGGTAGTGGCAGTGTTTTGGATTGTCCACATTTCCCACTTCATCGGGACACTTAGGTGGCGGGAGCTGAAGTTTGCCACTCTTTGACAACATATCGAAGAGTTCTGGTGTGTCTTCGTCGTTGAAAGAGTAGGTCTCTTTCGGCCTCTGCGCTTCGGTCGGCTTTGGGTTTGCTGATGTCGAACCTTTGGAGATGTTGATAGTCATGGCTTGCTTCCATTTTTTGTCTTTGTTGTCGGATGAGCGCTTCCCTTTATCTTCGAGAGAGGGGAAGTTTAGTCCCAGCAATTGTGCATCTTATTCTTTTCTTTGAGCTACATCTGCCTCTGTGATGAGAGGCGTCCACTCTACGCATGGAGCACTATGCCACAACCTGATTACAGGAAGCATGTTCTTGCGGTAGGAGTCCATAAGCATGGGCTTAGGTATACCAGAAGGTAACCTTAACACGGCCTAGAGGAAGCGCTTAATGTATGAGTGCCACGGCCCTTTCTCCTTCTGAACGATGTCTATAAGAGTTGACATCATCATGTCCATTCTTCTATCGTAGAATCGATTAAGGAATAGGTTCTTCAAGTCTTCGAAGGACGAAATGCAGTTGTCCCGAAGGCTGCAAAACCATTCGTAGGCCACCCCCTGCAGGGCTCCTACGAATATATTGGTGAGAAGGGCGTCATCCTTTGGTATATGCCCCATTATTGAGGCAAAGTATCTCAAGTATCGGCGGGAAGACTCCTTTGCATTGAACGACGTAAGCGTCTACGGATTATATAGATCACATTATCCCATTAAGCAGGATATGGCTGCCGAATCCCCATCTTTTGGAGTGTTGCTCGCCTTTCTTTGGCATCATAGCGAGCATGCAACTTTTGATGGCCTGCTGTATTTTATTCGATACTGTAGGCCCGGTTGTCGATGGAGTAGATGATGCTGGCACTGCTTTACTTGCCATGGGAAGCACATTGGACCCACCGTTAGCCGCTGGGTCTGGAGCATGAGTGGAGATAGTGGGGGTCAATCTCTCCTTGATCTCCAGGACGAAAAAAGCTAAGGACTTTATAGTAATATTTAACGTGTTTAGGCTCTCCTCGAGAACCTCTATACGTTTCTGCTGACTAGAGCCTTCGCTGCTTTCCGTGTTATTGTCATCTTCGGCCATAAACACGGATACCATGTACGGATGGGTAGAAGGGACAGTGGATCTTTCGCTCTCCGGTTCATGGGGCTGAGTCCCGTCGTCTTGAGGGTAAACTGGTAGGTTGCAATCATCTTTCGACTCATTGTAATTGCTACCCCCCAGCTTTTTGGCTACCTGCGCCTGTAGAGGTATCTGTGTCATACAACCCCTAAGTGGATTGGAAAGCTGGATTGTCGTGAACGGTGGGGGGTTGGCTACCCCCAGTTGATGTTGCATTCGCAGCGTCATCTCCTTGCGCCAAGGATCCAGATCTGGTACATGTGCTTTGGAAAACACTCGTACTAGGCACTATCGTCTTGCTACCTCCAGGCCGGTTCTTTGGCTTGTTAGCCGAAACGGAAGGGTTCTTGAGAAGCTTCTTGAGAGACGGAGAACTTCGTGCCGTATTACATGAAGCAATATGGAGTTTATTCTCCTTTTCGCTAGGTGCCATCGGTTGCAGTCTTTGGAAGACGGAATGTCTCTTTGGTGGCAACGCGGCTGTTTGGCAGCAGCAACAGTTGATGGTGATCTGGGTACAGTTGTGCCTTGATTTAGACAGGCACTGTACCACAGATTCCTCCCTCGCTTTACGCTTGCAGGGAGTTGTTGGAGTCTCCAACCCTACACTCCTTTCGTGTGCACAGGGAAGCTGTACGCAGGAGTGTGGATAAGGAGCTAGCTTTCCTCCTATGAGTTCCTATACGTGAAGTACGCTCAGGTCCTGATCGGAGAGTTGCTGATGAGGTAGACTCCTTTGTGCTTAAAGGAACATTGTTCACACGAGTCTAACTCGATGGTAGGTACCATCTGGCTTGAATCATGTACATGAGCGCTCAAATAACAGCAGGGTTTTACCGATCGAGGCATGGAAGCACTCAGACCAGTTTTGTACCGCTTTTAATTGGCTGCGCGCATGACTGTCAACACGGGCCTTTGGTCTAATATTGACATAGCACTTTGATCGTGTGATGCGAATGCTGCCATGGATTTCTTCCTACTACCCCTTGAAGGGGCATAGCACTTTGGCCGTGTAAGGCACATGCTGCCTTAGATTTCTTTGTGTTACCCCTAGAAGGTGCATTACATTAAGAATCTAACATAGACTTACCCGATGGGTTAGCGATTCTGTCAAAGATAGAAGTCCTCGGCTGTACAATTTCCTCCCTCCGGAGGTGGGTCCTTACACGCTTCTTTCGACGTTATGCCTTCGTCAGGCCCGCCATATAGGAGCCGTAATACTCGCTGTGTTTTCCTAAGTAGGAACTGAACGAGGCGCCATGTCAGCAGCAGCCAAAATCTTCTTCAGGGCTTCGTCGGTCAGAGGTTTCTGGAGCGCAGTCCCCTCCGTCGTGCTGCTCGTCGCAGCCACCTTCGGCACCCAGGTGCATCGAGTCTTCTTCAGTTTTACGAGCCGCTTCGAAGGACTCGACTTCTTCTTAGAAAGGTGATCTTCAAACGCCTGTTGGTCGAAACGTACGACCAATGTCTTCTGAGAAGATCCCAGTAAGTTGTTATCAGATTGTGTTACCACTTTCTCGTTGGAGCAGAAGGAAGTTCCCAGCAGAGTCGTCATCTTGTTTGACATAACAAAAGGTTATACGAACTTTTTATATTTTAAACGTAAAAATAGTACAATCGATTCCTAAACAGAAGATCTAAGTACAAAATTTTTAGAAAAGTATAACGGTGGAGATCGAGCACTACAACGGCTCCTTTACTCCATTGACGATCTAACGATGAGTTGAACTTGCTTTGGCTTTCTGATGCTGGTGATTGAAACTCTAGGGTTACCAATCAAGAGGATGCCAAAGTTGAAGATTTCAAAGCCTGTTTATTGAAGGAAAACTCCTACTATTTATAGAAGAACACATATGCGATGTGCATAAGGATTGTGATGATACGCTGCACGGGAAGATATAGGAGAATCTTGAGGCGGTCACGGTGAGGGCTATTGTTGTGCTGACACGCGGCAGGCACAGGGATCCTCTTCTATCGAGATCTTTGGGGAGTTATCAACATAACTGAATAAACGACACGTGGTCTGTGATTATTTGTCGATCGGATAAACCTGAGCAGATTCTGTTCCTATTTCCGAAGTTGGATTTTGTCTTATCTTAGAGGGCCATTGGTTTAAACAAACCAGTTGGATATGGCTTTTGTCCGTAAGAAATACTACGTCCTTATCTATGGTTTAAACAAACCGATAAGATATTGCTCTTATCAACAGAATCAAATTCTGTCTTATCCTAAGAGCAGTGGTTTAAAAAAACTGATAGGGTGGTATCCTGAAAAGATATACATACCCATCTGGCCACGTAAAACTATGTCACTTCGTAGGGCTACGCCGCTATGCGAGCTGCGCTTCCGACGGAGCTTTGATGCCGCTGCGCTTCTGGGTGACGAGTAGGCTTGTGCTTTAGGCGACGGAGTGACTGCACTTTTAGGGCTACGAGTGGACTGTGCTTCAGGCAACGGAGTCCCTGTGCTTTAGGGCTACGAGTGGACTGTGCTTCAGACAACGGTGTCACTGTGCTTTAGGGCGATGAGTAGACTGTGCTTCAGGCAAAGGAGTCATTGTGCTTTAGGGCGACGAGTGGACTCTACTTCAGGCAACGGAGTCATTGTGCTTTAGAGCGACGAGTAGACTATGCTTCAGGCAACAGAGTCACTGTGCTTTAGGGCGACGAGTAGACTTGGTTTCGAAGATAAGGGATCTACTGTCACGCCCCGCTCCGTGGGAGCGATCGTCCTCGCTAAGGCGTGATACCGTACGAGTCTAGATTGCCCTCGTGCAAGGCGGGTTCCATAACGACCTATTACAGCGGCTGCGATGGGGTCGTCGCACAGAAGTCCCAAGCAGAGATATTGAATAATAGCAGCAGAAATTTAAAGCAAAACACAAGTCATTCAAAATACTCTTTATTGATATTGAAACAAAGATTACAAAGGGGGGCATGAGGCCAATATTACAATCACTCAAGCTCCCTCTTCTCACATTATAAGTCACTCAGCTCTCTCTCTCTCAGTACTTGTCTTGAGTAGGCCGGTGGAAGCTTTAGATAGTCGATATCCATACATTATGTCCCGTATAAGTCTAGACTCCACGCGGCCGTACGCCTCGAATCGCCAAGGAACTCCGTGCATCGACGCATCCAAACGAGCTCTGCGCCACGAGCTTCTACATGTTCCTACATATAAACACTGTGTAGGTGTTAGTACCCAACTGTACTTGTGGCGTGAGCTCCTCACCCACCCATACAAAATCGACATGTTCATTTACTTTTGTGTAATATAGTCCCTTTATGATTGTCTTTCTACTCTTGCCTTAGGATCAGTTTTAGGACAGACGTCTTGGCCTATTTTGTGTCTCTAGACCATCACGTGCTTGCAACAACAATGCCAACACATATTTTGCCTTTAGACCCTTCTCGTACCAACAACGTTAACCTATCATGTCGTGCTTACCTTTCGGCACATAATCAGAGACCCGACTACAAGATGGTACCCAATTTCCACGTGACCGTGCTTGTAACACCCAGTTTTCCAGATGAGGGTAATTTTAAAATTTTGTAATTATAATTATTAATTATTTATATTTGATTCACATTATGATTTTTGGTAATTTTTAATAATTTTTAAACTATTTAAAAACTGGTTTAAGTCATGACTTGTGACTTTGATGTGCTGCCAGTGAAACCTGGAGACTGCATGACCTAGAGCCTAACCATGTCATTAGGATAATTTAGTTATCATTTTTAGCCTAGGGGTAATTTGGTCATTTTGACTTAATTGAATTATTTGATTATTTATTGAATTGGTGAATTCTAGTTTGACCTTGACTTGTTGAGACCTAGTGGACTAGCCTAGAAGCTAACCCTAGCTATGGTAACCCTAGTCTAGCTTGAGTTAACTCATTTTAGTCATTAGAGATTAGTTTTAGAATGAGAGGATTAGTTTAAGTGAAACTATTTCATGATTTGTGGTTTTAATGAAAGGACTTGTGATTAATGACTTAATGACTTGTGACTTGCCCCATGGCCCATGATTTGACACCCTAACCCTAACCAAACCCTAAGTGACCAGCCACATAGGGATCCCCACCCTATATAAACACTTATTGATTGGTTCTTGCCTCTTTTATTTCATTTCAACACATAGAAAAAGAAAGGTATTTTTTCCCCCTTCAAAAAATCCCCATAAATTCATTTTAATTCCTTTTTAATCCTAGTCTTTTGCATTAGGTTCTAATTTCTGTATGTTTAATATTTCTGGAGGTTAATCTCAGTTTTGGGTTCATTTGAAGCATTTGGCCATTAAGAAGAACACCCCCCATTTGGAGCTTTTTTATGCTTTTTGTACCTATAGGTAAAACTCCACAAATTGATCTAAAATTCTGTTTTCTTTGCATTTAGGGCTAGATCTAGGAGTCCCCTAGCTGTCCCTAAAGTTTGAGCCAATTTCGTGTCCGTTTGGTGTCCGTATCGGACACGTGTCTATGTGTATTGCTAAGTGTTTGATGAATTACTTGAATAGATTAAAACATTGTAATTTTGAAAACTAATTTCATGGATTTGTAGCACTATGTGTGTTCTTTAAATTCGTGTCCTACTGAGCACATTTTTGGACACGTTTCGTGTCCAAAATTGGACACACATGCACGCACGAGGACACCGTGCATTGCCCTGCTGCTCGGGGATGACACAGGATACGACACGACGATTCAGGTCATAATTTTTGGTGGACACGTTCGTGCAATCACTGACGTCATCCCCACAAAATTTCATGTTCAGTGTGCTCGGAGAAATCAACCGCGCACCGATTTTGTACTACTCGTGCATGCTGTCCGCATCTCCTGCATTTCCGGGTTGACACAGGACACGACACATCACTAGGACACGTGGAACTTGACGAGGTGATGGGGCCCATGTTTGACTAGACCCTCACCAAGTTTCGTGGCACTTGGTTGCGAGTCGAGGAAGTTCTCGAGCTCGTATTGAAATTCCCTGGCACGCACACACGCGATTTCGAGCCACTGATACGGCCTCATATCGACACGTCGACGACACTTGGACACGGGGCAGGGTATTCAGTCCCTAGCCCTATGTTCCCTCGACACGAGTGCAAGAGTACGTGGTGCTTCGAGCACTGTGTCGGGCCTACGAAGGCTTGACATGGCTGCACGAGACAGCCTTATCTGTCGGTCATGTCAGTGGGCAATTCGATTCTTGGACACTTCGTGTCCCAATTCCTGGACACAATGGACACGTGTGTCACACACACTCGACCCCCCCCCCCCTCTGACACATGTTGTATGTTGATTGTGAACGTTTTGGGTCGAATGTACATGTGTATGGACTGATTACATTTTTCCAGTTTTGACAGTTTCGTAATCTGGTTTTCAATGTGTTAATCCATTTTCCTTACTGATAACTTATGTGTTGATGTGGTTAGTTGACCTGGGTTAGTGTTGGGGGTTGGGTTGAAGTGGTATTATAATTTCGAGATGATTGTTTGATTTCGAAATGTGCATTCCCATTTAATCACTGATACCATGTGTTTTGTTCTAAAATCCTGAGTTTGAGTTCTGTTTTCAAACCAAATTTTGATGTTATTTGCCATATTTTGATTCATACATATGTATTAGCTAACTCTGGGATGGGTTTGTATGTTAGATTAGTTTGTTACCAAGTAAATGGGATTTTGGACTGCTAGATGAAGAGTGGACTAATACGCGTGTGAGTATTTGAATCCTGATTTTAAACCTTTCCTTCTTAAACTAATTTTTGGATGTTAGATTGCAATGTTTAATCCATATTGCATTATTTTAGCTGACTGATAAGGATTGGTAGTTGGCATGGGATGATAGGGGTTTTCGAATTAGTGTTGACAGTTAGCTATTATGAACTGTCAATTCCTGAATTCCTGAGAACCTATATGCTAACTGTCATTGCCATTTCTTTTATCACACAGTCAAATATTGATTCAGTTTTCTGCTTCACATAGACACCAAACCCTGTTACAAACCTACATCCACATGTTATAGCAATGTGTTAACTGTCACTATTTTTAGTTTTTGCTAAGATTTGCAAATGGTCATATCTCCTTTACATTGGTTGACAGATAGGTTGAATGTTATATTCCTTATAACATGTCCTGAATTCCTGAGAATTCCCTTCCTTCTGCCTACTCTAAACACTGAACATTCTTGAGATTCACTCATACACACATTTTCATGTACATATACACACACAATCTAAAATAAACTTTCACAGGACACACACACACCCACATGGCTGAAATTAGCACTGTTTCCCTATTTGAGCTGAGAACCAACTTGACACTCCTTCACACTCACACAATATGAGAACAGTCCCATATTCATTACACACATATGCAACCTATTACACCCACGTATGTATGCATGTTGATTTCATAATGATAGGCAAACATGCTAGTTAATGAGGTTGTTGAATGAATGCATGAAGGTATATATGTATGGATACATGATGACATGAATAAGTATGAATAAAGGTAATATAGAATGCAAGAATGCTAAATATATATATATATATGTATATATGTATATATGTATGTAGGTATGCATATATGAATGTATGAATGAATATATATGCATGAATGATGATGTATTAATGCATGTATAAATACCTTAGCCTATGTGTATATATATATATATATATATATATATATATATATATATATATATATATATATATATATATATGTATATATATATATATATATGTATATATATATATATATATGTATATGTATATATATGTATATATATATAAAAAAAAAAAAAAAAATATATATATATATATATATATATATATATATATATATATATATGAATATGTGTTGCTTTGTGACCTTGTGATTTTGCTGGGATGCTTGTCTAGGCTTGGTTAGGCCTAGTTAGACTGACTGGACTAGGATTGACCTAGTTTGACTAGAGTATTGACTTGGGTTGACCCAGAGTTGACCAAGTTTAACTTGGGCCTAGTTTGACCTAGACAGTTGACCAGGTTTGACTTAGAGTTGACTTTGACCTAGATTGACCTAGAAATCATGTAGATTGTATCATAAACATCATTCGTCTTATTTTGAACATATTATAACCCATACTGCTCTATTTAGGACATTGTGACTCCGGTACAGACATCTGATATTACATTACTCTTTTCAGAGTATCAGACAAGTACATTCTCTGATAGTTCTTCCATTTACTTGTCGTTTACTGTACTTCAGTTGTAGCTAGTTCTATTTGATTCTATATTACAAACACGATTTGATATTACTGGATCCATTTCATGCGACACTCACTTATTCGTGTCTGGCCTCTATTTCTGGAACCACCTACTGGAACCACCCTGGAATCACTTACTGGAACCATTCGTATACTGGCTGGACTTATACCTATTTTCGTATCGGGTTATGGATTCACTTGTACTTCCTGGGCGAGGAAATATTGGAATAGGCATGTGAACATACCCAAATACTGGAACCACTCCCTTGGAATTATACTAGAACATAGCCATCCCATACTTGGCCGAGTGTGCGGTGTGCCGTATTACCTACAGTCGTTCACATGTCGATCCCGATATTTTAAAACACACTGTTAGAGTATAGACTGGACTCACCCTGGAATCTTTGATCACTGACTGGACTCACCTTATACTGGACTCGTCTTGTACTGGAATCATCTGGTATTGGATTTACATTGTCTGGACTTACACATGACTCTTATTATACTGTCTGGACTTATATCATGCTACTCTAGTTCAGCTAGATTATATTTTACAGTCTTCATTGCCATGTTTCTCTTCTTGTTTAGCTACTTACTTTCTTTGTACCTTACTGTTCTCTACATCACTACCTGTATAAAACTGCCATGATTCATCAATATAACCGTCTATAACTGCTTTATAGTTCTCTGTCATTTACTTGGGATTTCTTGATAAATTATACTCGTTTCTGTCCTGACTGGACCTGTTGAAAATATTACAGATGATTGCCCTGTGGACAATTGCCCTACTTGCCTTGGAGCAGGAGATGGCTTAGCTACCTATGGTCCCGACACTCAGGAGTGATCGGAAGACTAGCTAGTAGACTTGGCTTAGTTTTTATGTTTTAGAACTTGAATTGTAATAACTTGAGATACGAGTTTGTATTTGAGTTTGTCTGAGATATTATTATTTAGTAGTTTATAAATGTTGTTGTTTAGTCTTTAGTTATAAACTTCTGTGTTATCTTATCGTACTTAGACTATGATTGAGATTTTATTATATCTATACTTGTCCTCCGTTCGGAGTTGATCATGACAAGTACATTATATAATTGCGTGAGTTATTGATTAGATAGTAACCTAGGACAGCGTTCTACCGCCAACACTGCGGCGTAGGCTGGGCGTTGTTACGTGCTCGTACCCTCACAGTGGGTGCGGGTCGTGACACATTTTTAGTGGTGGCCCATGCAGGTCGAGAGTCGCATTAGTGCGATATCGCGGTAGTACGACGACTTAGTTGTACTGCTGCGAGCCTGCTATAGGATTGAGAGATAGGCTTAAACGGAGAGGTACTCAATCACAGTTAGGACTACTTGAGAAGATTCCTGGATGACCTTTGAGAATCTCATTATAAACTATCTCAAAATTCGATTCTGACAGTATCTGTCTATTTTCCTTGTTCATCGTTGAATTTGATTCTTGGTATTCACTATTGACTTGATTTTCTACCAAGATAACATTGTAGGCTAGGTTGCCCCAGTCATGGAATCTAAAGTCTTCTACAGCCATATCAGCTGGTTGGGCGATGAGATAGAGTCTGATTTTGGATGTATTTCTCGGGTGTGGGAATTTAAAGTTTTTGCAGCCAAGCTAGTGGCAATGCAAAAATTTTATATACCATAATTCTAGAGTTATGTACATTAGTTGTGGACTCTATGGATTATCGCAGCCATACTTACTAGTGTGATAAGGATTCTGGTAACATGGTTCTGGATAGACGAGTATGATTATCAGATTGCAGAATAGATACCATATAGATGGTGTCCTAGTATAATTGAGTGGAATATCAGGATGGATATTACTTGAGTGTCATGGATTAGATAGAGGGAACTAGGCCACCTTTAGCGCGGCACTATGCCCTGCACCATCAAAGGGATACATCCCGGAGGGGCAGGGTTGTTGCGCTGGCAGTCGAGTAGACTGACGCTACGGGTAACGGGTTAGCAGGTCTGTCTTTTCTGATCTTCCTTCCATCTTTTTGTGTGATTCTATTAGTACCTGCCAGGATATTGCTTGTGATTGCTAGATAGTGTAGCTACCCTGTTCGAGACTGCAGAATAACGACTAGTTGGATTAATGTTATCTATCGACCTTGATTTGATTGGGGTTAACCTAGGAAGGGTGCGATCATTTTAATTTCGAGGACAAAAATTTTCTAAGAGGGGTAGGATTGTAACACCCAGTTTTCCAGATGAGGATAATTTTGAAATTTTGTAATTATAATTATTAATTATTGATATTTGTTTCATATTATGATTTTTGGTGATTTTTAATAATTTTTAAACTATTTAAAAACGGGTTTAAGTCATGACTTGTGATTTTGATGTGCTGCCAGTGAAACCCTAGAGATTGCATAACCTAGAGCCTAACCATGTCATTAGGATGATTTAATTATCATTTTTAGCCTAGGGGTAATTTGGTCATTTTGACTTAATTGAATTATTTGATGATTTATTGAATTGGTGAATTCTAGTTTGACCTTGACTTGTTGAGACCTAGTGGACTAGCCTAGAAGCTAACCCTAGCTATGGTAACCCTAGTCTAGTTTGAGTTAACTCATTTTAGTTATTAGAGATTCGTTTTAGAATGAGAGGATTAGTTTAAGTGAAATTATTTTATGATTTGTGGTTTTAATGAAAGGACTTGTGATTAATGACTTAATGACTTGTGACTTGGCCCATGGCCCATGATTTGACACCCTAACCCTAACCAAACCCTAAGTGACCATCCACATAGGGATCCTCACCCTATATAAACACTTATTGATTGGTTCTTGCCTCTTTTATTTCATTTCAACACATATGGAAAAAAAATGTATTTTTTCCCCTTCCAAAAATCCCCATAAATTCATTTTAATTCCTTTTTAATCCTAGTCTTTTGTATTAGGTTCTAATTTCTATATGTTTAATATTTCTGGAGGTTAATCTCAGTTTTGGGTTCATTTGAAGCATTTGGCCATCAAGAATAACACCTCCCATTTGGAGCTTTTTTATGCTTTTTGCACCTATAGGTAAAACTCCACAAATTGATCTAAAATTTTGTTTTCTTTCCATTTAGCGCTAGGTCTAGGAGTCCCCTAGCTGTCCCTGAAGTTTGAGCCAATTTCGTGACCGTTTGGTGTCCGTATCGGACACGTGTCTATGTGTATTGCTAAGTGTTTGGTGAATTACTTGAATGGATTAAAACATTGTAATTTCAAAAACTAATTTCATGGATTTGTAGCCCTATGTGTGTTCTTTAAATTCGTGTCCTACTGAGCACATTTCTGGACACGTTTCGTGTCCAAAATTGGACACACACGCACGCACGAGGACATCGTGTACTGCCCTGCTGCTCGGGGCCAACACAGGACACGACACGGTGATTCATGTCATGATTTTTGGTGGACACGTTCGTGCAATCACTGACGTCACCCCCATAAAATTTCACGGGTTCTCGTTCAGTGTGCGCGGAGAAATCAACCGCGCACCAATTTTGTACTACTCTTGCACGCTGTGCGCATCCCCTGCATTTCGGGGTTGACACAGGATATGACACATCATTAGGACACATGGAACTTGACGAGGTGATGGGGCCCATGTCTGACTAGACCCTCACCAAGTTTCGTGGCTCTTGGTTGCGAGTCGAGGAAGTTCTCGAGCTAGCATTAAAATTCCATGACACGCACACACGCGATTTCGAGCCACTGATACGGCCTCGTATCGACACGTCGACGACACTTGGACACGAGGTAGGGTGTTCAGTCCCTAGCCCTATGTTCCTTCGACACGAGTGCAAGAGCACGTGGTGCCTCGAGCACTGTGTCGAGCCCACGAAGGCTTGACATGGCTGCACGAGACAGCCTTATCTGTCGGTCCTGTCAGTGGGCAATTCGATTCTTGGACACTTCGTGTCCCGATTCCTGGACACAATGGACACGTGTGTCACACACACTCGACCCCCCTCCCCTCTGACACATGTTGTATGTTGATTGTGAACGTTTTGGGTCGAATGTACATGTGTATGGACTGATTACATTTTTCTAGTTTTGACAGTTTCGTAATTTAGTTTTCAATGTGTTAATCCATTTTCCTTACTGATAACTTATGTGTTGATGTGGTTAGTTGACCTGGGTTAGTGTTGGGGGTTGGGTTGAAGTGGTATTATAATTTTGAGATGATTGTTTGATTTCGAAATGTGCATTCCCATTTAATCACTGATACCATGTGTTTTGTTCTAAAATCCTGAGTTTGAGTTCTGTTTTCAAACCAAATTTTGATGTTATTTGCCATATTTTGATTCATACATATGTATTAGCTAACTCTGGGATGGGTTTGCATGTTAGATTAGTTTGTTACCAAGTAAATGGGATTTTGGACTGCTAGATGAAGAGTGGACTGATACGCGTGTGAGTATTTGAATCCTGATTTTAAACCTTTCCTTCTTAAACTGACTTTTGGATGTTAGATTGCCATGTTTAATGCATATTGCATTATTTTAGCTGACTGATAAGGATTGGTAGTTGGCATAGGATGATAGGGGTTTTCGAATTAGTGTTGACAGTTAGCTATTATGAACTGTCAATTCCTGAATTCCTGAGAACCTATATGCTAACTGTCATTGCCATTTCTTGTATCACACAGTCCCATATTGATTCAGTTTTCTACTTCACATAGACACCACACCCTGTTACAAACCTACACCCACATGTTATAGCAATGTGTTAACTGTCACTGTTTTCAGTTTTTGCTAAGATTTGCAAATGGTCATATCTCCTTTACATTGGTTGACAGATAGGTGGAATGTTATATTCCTTATAACATGTCCTAAATTCCTGAGAATTCCCTTCCTTCTTCCTACTCTAAACACTGAACATTCTTGGGATTCACTCATACACACATTTTCATGTACATATACACACACAATCTAAAATAAACTTTCACTGGACACACACACACCCACATGGCTGAAATTAGCATTGTTTCCCTATTTGAGCTGAGAACCAACTTGACACTCCTTCACATTCACACAATATGAGAACAGTCCCATATTCATTACACACATATGCAACCTATCACACCCACGTATGTATGCATGTTGATTTCATAATGATAAGCAAACATGCTAGCTAATGAGGTTGTTGAATGAATGCATGAAGGTATATATGTATGGATGCATGATGACATGAATAAGCATGAATAAAGGTAATGTAGAATGCAAGTATGCTAAATATATATGTATATATGTATGTAGGTATGCATATATGAATGTATGAATGAATATATATGCATGAATGATGATGTATAAATGCATGTATAAATGCATGTATAAATACCTTAGCCTATGTGTGTATATATATATATAGTATATGCATATATATGAATATGTGTTGCTTTGTGACCTTGTGTTTGTGCTGGGATGCTTGTCTAGGCTTGGTTAGGCCTAGTTAGACTGACTGGACTAGGATTGACCTAGTTTGAATAGAGTATTGACTTGGGTTGACCCAGAGTTGACCAAGTTTGACTTGGGCCTAGTTTGACCTAGACAGTTGACCGGGTTTGACTTAGAGTTGACTTTGACCTAGATTGACCTAGAAATCATGTAGATTGCATCATAAACATCATTCGTCTTATTTTAAACACATTATAACCCATACTGCTCTATTTAGGACATTGTGACTTCGGTGCAGACATCTGATATTACACTACTCTTTTCAGAGTATCAGGCGAGTACATTCTCTGATAGTTCTTCCATTTACTTGTCGTTTACTGTACTTCAGTTGTAGCTAGTTCTACTTGATTCTATATTACAAACACGATTTGATATTACTGGATCCATTTCATGCGACACTCACTTATTCGTGTCTGGCCTCTATTTCTGGAACCACCTACTAGAACCACCCTGGAATCATTTACTGGAACCATTCGTGTACTGGCTGGACTTATACCTATTTTTGTGTCGGGTTATGGATTCACTTGTACTTGCTGGGCGGGGAAATATTGGTATAGGCATGTGAACATACCCAAATACTGGAACCACTCCCTTGGAATTATACTAGAACGATAGCCATCCCACACTTGGCCGAGTGTGCGGTGTGACGTATTACCTATAGCCGTTCACATGTCGATCGCGATATTTTAAAATACACTGTTAGAGTATAGACTGGACTCACCCTGGAATCTTTGATCACTGACTGGACTCACCTTATACTGGACTCGTCTTGTACTGGAATCATCTGGTATTGGATTTACATTGTCTGGACTCACACATGACTCTTATTATACTGTCTAGACTTATATCATGCTACTCTAGTTCAACTAGATTATATTTTACAGTTTTCATTGCCATGTTTCTCTTCTTGTTTAGCTACTTACTTTTCTTGTACCTTACTGTTCTCTACATCACTACCTGTATAAAACTGCCATGATTCATCAATATAACCGTCTATAACTGCTTTATAGTTCTCTGTCATTTACTTAGAATTTCTTGATGAATTGTACTCGTTCCTGTCCTGACTGGACCTGTTGAAAATATTACAGATGATTGCCCTGAGGACAATTGCCCTACTTGCCTTGGAGCAGGAGATGGCTTAGCTACCTATGGCCCCGACACTCAGGAGTGATCGGGAGACTAGCTAGTAGACTTGCTTAGTTTTTATGTTTTAGAACTTGAATTGTAATAACTTGAGATACGAGAGTTTGTATTTGAGTTTGTCTAAGATATTATTATTTAGTAGTTTATAAATGTTGTTGTTTAGTCTTTAGTTATAAACTTCTGTGTTATCTTATCGTTCTTAGACTGTGATTGAGATTTTATTATATCTATACTTGTCCTCCGTTAGGAGTTGATCATGACAAGTACATTATATAATTGTGTGAGTTGTTGATTAGATAGTAACCTAGGACAGCGTTCTACCGCCGACACTGCGGCGTAGGCTGGGCGTTGTTACGTGCTCATACCCTCACAGTGGGTACGGGTCGTGACAGTGCTACAAGTCTATTGTGTCGTGCCTCGCAAACTCGGTATGACTTAATCATATTGCCGCCTCGCGGCCCTTGCTACTTTAATCACCAACTGACCCAATCAAGATTTGTGGACTAAGTGTCACTCGACTTTGCCTTGCGACGTTTCCTGACTTTAACTCAAGATGACTCAAATCCAACTTATGCAACTTATATGCCGACAACTTAAGACTTGACGCTACATCTTGTGCCGAAGCATGGTGTCTACGTTGCAGCCAAATCTTAGGCCCAAACATTGTCTTTCGATCGTGCACGCATTCGACTCGACTCATTGATATAGTGCACACAATACTCGACTCAATCCAAAGGCATACACGCAGATTGCCGCCCATGCCGACTCATTTTTATGAACTAGTCAATAGCACCCAGCGCTATCTTGGACACCATAGCTTTGTTAGACGGATGTCCCTTGCCAGCGCGAGTAGCGAGCTCTGTTGCAAGTCCCCGCCTAACCTGTACTGCTAATCATGTCTCCATCGAAACGGTCCCATTGGCCGCCTGGGTCGCCGTTCCAGAAACATTATCTCACCTTTTACAATTTGTCCAATGACCATGCAAGACTCGACTCAAACTGACGTCTCACACAGTCATTCTATTCCTAGTATTACCATCTCTTTCAGGGCCAAGTTCAATACTTCTCACCTCTGAGACTGCCTCGATGACCCATGGTCACGAGCCTTCTTCTTTCTTGCCCTACAATTTCATTCAACTCAGGAACAACTATTCGAAAGCCCTTCTTTCCAAACTCCAAATGAATCAACCATGACCCGTGCCTTAGAAACACTAAGTCCGTGACATCCTGCCTTACACCAATTGATGTTCTGGATGACACTACCGCCCAAGACATCTATACAATGGGCCTTACGGTCGTGGAACCAAGTAATTTTGACAACCGTAGAAAACATGGGACAATGCTTAGAAAAAACTTTTATAGCCTATCATAACTCAGCCTAACTTAATCGTGCAACAACTTGACGAGCAAAAACTGTGTCTAGCCTTGGACGATGGGACCGTACATACTTTATGAAGCGTTCATGCGGGCGACACCTATGACTTAGGCTAACTCTTAGCTTGTGGCGAAGATCAACTTTTCCTTCTCCCAAGCCACGGGACGAAGGACCGAGTGTCATTTTAAAGCACGCCGTGCACCAACTCTAAGCCGACCATTGGACCTTTCCATATTCAAACTCAATTCGACCCGTCAGGATTATTCACTTATCTATGTGGATTCGTCTCTTTTATTATCAAGCCTATTTGTGCAAGTTGAAAACATGCGATTTATTATGTGAAGGCTAAGATGAGGCGAGTTCACCGAAACTACCCCACCTGAGCGAGGAGTCGCCTCGACCGAGCGGGCCTTCGAGTCACCGTTGTAAGGCTAAGTCCGAACGTCATCGGCGTTCCGATTCCTCAGATTGACTGAGCGGGACGGCCACTACATCATACACCACCCAAAAAAAGTTTCGTCCACAAAACTAACTGAGTACACTTATCGACTTATAACTTGATTAAACTTCCTACGTTTTTTGCACACATTTCTCCTATGCGTTCCCTCAATCCGAGCCACGCTCGTACTACCATCAATCTTTTCTTTGAAACACTATTTCAAAATTCTCGACACTTTTCCATTTCTCTAGTCTCACTTGATTCAATGTATCACTTAGTTGGATCGTGCACATATTCCAGGCGTCCCCAAAATACATGCATTTCAACCAAGCCTCGTCATAGCGAATTCTGCCATTACCACTCGAGTCGGATCGTGCACATATTCAAGCATCCTTGATATACATGCATGTCATCCGAGGCTCACGAGTGGTATTTTCATATTCCTGAATCATTCCATTCATCAATACCAATATCCCAACCAATCAATCCTCAAGATCAATGGCACTAATGCTAACTCTCGCAACATAGACGTCTCGCCTAACCGCTAGGCCATTTTTTTTTCTAGGCTAAAGTCAATCCGTTAGTATTGGAATCATAGTTCCCAAACAATAATATCAACACTGACCCCATCCTAAGGTCAAACCAAAGTTGATAATATAGAGTTTTCTACCAAGCTCGCATCACTCTAATTTCTAAACATTGAACATAGATTCCTACTCACATTCCGACATTCGTCGCATGGGGTCTGAGTCATTCTGCAAAGCCATCCTATCGTAAATTCACTCAACCAAATCTTCGACACATCAATATCGCTCGACCAACAAGCCATTTCGCATAGTCTATCTCTTCGAACACGTTCGACATAATCCACCTACCAATCCTTCTCAAGTCAAGCACGCTACGATACGATTCATCGCTAAACCATAATTCACATTTCATACTCCCTAAGCCATTTATCCCAATTCACGTAATCGATCACAAGGTCGTCTGACTTAACATATGCCATGCCCCGATCTCACACAAGTCCGATTATCTACGGTGGGTATAAAATCACCATACAACGCTCCCGCGGGATAATCATCCTCGTCGGGACGTAACTCTTATTTTGTGTCTAGAATAATTCATTCTCGATGCGTGGATTGTACCTACTCAATCCTCAAGTTTCATTTAATCGTCCGACTAATCCTCGAATCCACCTTCACATCAAGCCGCAAGTCGAGACAATCTAAATTGCCACGTCCTAATTTTTCGAGTTCGATCATTCCCGCGACATGAATCACCATGTCAGCGCTCACGCGGATTGATCGCCCCAAATTCGACGTGACGCATTGCGAGGAGTCGCCTCGACCGAGCGGGCCTTCGAGTCACCATTCAAGGCTAAGCCCGAACACCGTCGGCGTTTCGATTCCACCGATTGACTGAGCGGGACGGGCACTACATCTACTGCACTTTTCGAAGATAAGTAGACTTGGTCTTGAAGACGGAAGAGCCACTACGCATCTAAATTAAAGCGAGGGTGTTGTGTGAAGGAGTGAACTATCTGCACTTCTGAATCGAAGCGAGGGCACAGTGAGGAGGCCGCGCTTCTAAATTAAAGGAGCTAGTTTCTGTCAAAATCTTTAAGAGCAATTAATGACTGCTCTTCTTGATGGACAATTCGGTCGTCCTCTTCTTTAATTGTCGTCGTCATTTAGGAAATTCAAGAATTCTATGGTCTAGGACTCAGTAAAATAAACCTATTAATTGAGGTTCATTATGCTGAGTTTCAGGTTCATCCATTAATTCGGGGGCCATTAACATCCCACGCGACATATAGGTTGGACCACACTCACCATATATAAATGGAAGATTTTCTAAACGGTTGTGTCTTCTGTATCCTAATATTCCCGTCGTCATGCTCGATCCCGACTTATATTCGAACGATCGTTGGCCTTACACAAGTCGGCTGTTGGTTGTAGATCCCTGCATTCCAAGAAGCTACATCTTTGTAGAGGAATGGCTACTGGGTTTCGAGATGCACTTAAATGTTCAACGTGAGAAGTTTGAATATGAACATCATCTTGGAGATCCTTGAGATCCAAGCTTTCGGATTTGGATTGGTTACCAATCCGAAAAGCCACAGGTTGTGCTCTGCCCTGCTCAATGGCGGTAGCACGGCCTATGTTGTAGACTGAGTTCTTGCTCTGGCCAATAGCTGCTTTAGGAAGTGGCTCGCTCTGACAGCATTGCGCGTTTGGGGGGGCTGTGCATCTGTGAAGATTAACCCCCTTGTATGGCGTCTATGAAGATTAACCCTCTTGTAGATCTCTAGATGCTTTAGTTCTTTTCATGATGAATCTGTAATAAATCCTTGTAGGCATGATTTAAAAGAAGCTCTTTGCTTGTAATCATGATGAATCTGTAATAGATCCTTGTAGGCATGATTTAATAAAGAACTCTTTATGAAATGTGGTTTTTGATATGTCTGCGCTTTTGGGTACCTGCACTTTTGTGAAACCTTTTGTAACGAGAATACTACCTGCGCTTTTGATATGTCTATGCATTTTCATGCTTCTACAGGGCTTACCATACCCAATCCAATACCCACCTCTTCTTGCACGAAGGAGCACTTCTCCCGCCTGCAAATGCTCGATATGGTCCTCCATCGTGTTTGAGTACACGACGATATCGTCGAGATAGACCACGACGAACCAATCCAGGTAGGGATGACAAAGCTTGTTCATCAAAGTACAAAAAGTCATAGGAGCATTTGTTAGACCAAAAGGCATAACTAGAAATTCATGTGCCATACCTCGTGACGCATGCCATATTTGCCTCATCCGCTTCCGCAATCCGGACTTGATAGTATCCCGAGTACAGATCGAGTTTAGAGAAGTATCGTGCACCTACCAGCTTGTCGAACAAGTCCGCCACCAATGTAATAGAATATTTGTTGTTGACGGTCACCATATTTAGTGTACGATAGTCGACGCACAAACGAAGGCTTCCATCATTCCTTTTCTGAAATAGTACCGATGTGTCATACGGAGCCTTTGATGGTCTGATGAAACCTGCGTCTAGCAGATCTCTCAGTTGCCTCTTCAAATCGTTGAGCTCGGACGGGGCCATGCGATATGGGGCCATGACGAACGGCTTCGTGCCCGGCTCCAATTCGATGGCATGGTCTATCTCCCTCCAGGGAGGTAGCCTCTTTGGCAACTCCTTCAGCAGGACGTCCTCGAACTCCACAAGGACGTCATCGATCTCAGGCAGAAGATCCCCCTGTACGAATGCCTCCTCCATTTTGAGCACCACGAGGTAGGTCATCTCTCCATATTGCATCCCCTTGTTGAGTTGTATGGCGGAGAGAGCCTTCCCCTTCGCCAGCTCGCCTTGTTCAACAGTCACCATGCATGGGAATCTCTCCTCTATGATTTCGATGACTTCTAGATGAGGTATTGGAACCGCCTTTACCGATGTAAGGAAATCTACCACAAGGATCATGTTGAAGTCGTCTAGTGGTACGGTCGTGAGACTGGTGACACCCATCCAGTCTTCCACTTGGATCTTGACTGCTATGGCCACCCCTTGCACAGGGCGGGCCTCCGAATTAATCGCCTTCATCATGCTTGAGTCTTTCTCTAGCACCAGATCCAAGCGTTGGACCACCGTGTCCGAGATGAAGTTGTGGATCGCCCTCGTATCGACCATCGCTCTCGTTTTGTAGCTGTCGATTTTTCCGTCCATATAAATTAGTTTTTGACTTGGGGCTTTGGTCACGACCGCCTTGCTCTTCAAAGCATTGAGTAGGTGTAAGGCACCCATGTGAGCCCCCAACCTAGGCTCTTCGCCCTCGGCCTCCTCACCTTGGACTGAATTCATCCTCTTACCTTTATTGTTGTAGTCGCGTGCGAAGTGGTTCCCTCCGCACACGAAGCACTCGATCTTTCGCTCCGTCGGAGGCTTCGTAGGCTGTTTGTCCTTCGACCGGGCTCCATTTTCATTGTTCTTCATGTCTCCTCCACCATTGAACTTGGTGGTGGTCTTTGGCCTTGGGCTTGGGGGTATCGCTCTGTCGATACTCCATCAGCTTCTTGGCCGCTGCAACGGCCGTGTTCAGATCTGAGACGCGTTGCCTCTGCAGCTCTTGTACCGCCCATGGTTATAGCCTTCTAGGAAAAAAAACATGCGATCTTCTTCGCCTATACTAGAAATATCAAGCATTAGGCGGGTGAACTCCGCCACATAGTATTTGATGGACCCAGTATGCTTGAGTTGTCACAAGCTTTACCTCGCAACATACTCCATGTTCTCCGGGTAGAACTGAGACTTGATCTCCTTCTTGAGATACTTCCAAGTCTCGATCGAGCAGATTCTCTTCTCTTTCTCGATGCACCTGTGACACCACCACAATATAGCATCATCAAAAAAATAAAGAGACGTCGTATTTACCTTATCGATTTCATCCTCGATACGAACTACCTTCGGGTACTGCTCGATGTTCTAAATGAAGTTATCTACTTCCTTTATGTCTCGTACGCCACTGAAGGAGTTGGGTTCTAGATACTTCACTTTCTGGGCCGCCTCCCTCCTCAGAGTCGCACCACCAGCAATGGCCTTCTCGCAGATCGCCGCCTTGGTTTTTAGCTCCTCGCGTAATTCGGCAACCTGTGCATTGGTAGCCTTTCGTTCCTCCTCGAACTCGGCTTACATCTCGTAGAGTTGTTCCCGAAACAGTGCCATAGTATGGTTGACGTCCATCTCCAACCCATGGGCGAACTCCTCGTAAGTCGTCTGGTTTTGCTCCACTTGAAGCTCGATATCCATCATGCCTTTCTCTAATATCTCCATACGGGATGCCAACTCGCCAAGGGCACACCATCGACGGCTCCTTCTCTTGCCCTTCCTCGCGGGCTTCGGCTTCTCCTTAGGCGATGCTGGTTGCTCCTCGTAGCCGATCTTGGAGGACGACATCGGGATAATCAACCATTTCTCTGATACCATTTGTCACAGACTTAGTATTTTAGGCTACACTTTGACCCGTACGGCGCACTTTCTTTCTCGAAGACTCGTACAAGCCTTCTAGAATCCATTTAGCTGGATCGCTATGACAATATTGAGAATAATGTGGAGCAAAAGAGAGAGATTAGAAGTATAAAAATTTTACTATACTTGAAAGAGATTACAACTTTTGGTGGTGGAGAACAAATGAGCCTCCCCCTCCCCTTATTTATAGTGCTCATAAAGATTACATGAAAACTTCTGAAATCGGTATATTCCAGGGATTATACTCCTACTAGATAAGAAGAAAGGAAGCTTCTAGTACGTCCAGAAAGATCATGACGCATTTAGAAGGGTCTGAGTCTTATGGAAGATTCTCGGGTCCTTTGTAAGAGTTTGGGACCTTCTGGAAAGTTCCACCATCTGCTAGAAAATTTTGGAAGCTTTTCGCATAACCTTGGTCCATGGAAAGCTATGCAACTTTGCCTCAGAAGGGGCACAACTTTTCGGACGTTACACATAGCTTCTTTATTGAATTCGTTCTGAGCCATGTCCTCAATTGATAGTTCCATCGAATTCATTAATTGTGTAAGCAGTTGACTGTTGTCCATCTCCCACTCGTATATAGGATCATTCACTGTCTCTCACTACCACATTTCTAGATAAGGGTATTTTTGTCATTTTATATTATTTACATAGTGTGTATTTTTTATTTAATTAAATGTGATGGTTGTATTATTAGTAGACTAGCCTATTTATTGGACCTTTGGTTAGTGAACCTATATGGACTTGTCATGACACTTGGACCTATATTTTAGGTTGGACACAATTAGACTCATTTAAGTCATAATATGTCATGAATATGATTAGAACTAATCACCTACTTAGGCTAAAAACTTTTATAGGTTAACCAAACCTTCATGACAACTTGAGAGGGCATTTTGGACATTTCAAATTGATGAATTAGGACTTATATGACCAGACACTTTAGGGAGAGAGGTTTCATTCTTCTACCTCCCATTTTAGAGCTCAAAACCCTAGTTTTGGTGCTCTTCCGAAAACGCATCCATTCCTCCACAAAATCCCTCCAAATTTTGGAGCTTCATCCAAGGAGCCAATGAGCTTGGAGACCAAGGAGCATAAGAAGAGGAGGCCAATAGTTTGAGGGATTGTGTCCTACTTGACACTTGTGTCCACTTTGGGTGTTTCATTGGGAATCAATCTCCCAGTAGATAAACTACTTGTAATTTTCCCTGGTTTAGACACTATTTCTTGTATGGCATCATTAGAAACTCGCGCATGGACTAGGGATACCCATAGGAGGAAGAACATGACTCTAATGTGTTGATCCAAACTGGATCACAGTCTACCTAATCTTGATAATTAACAAAGACGATATCTGTTATAATCCAACTTGACACATCAAGCTCCAAACAGAACGCATCACATATCAGTTCAAGACAGACATCTTCGACAGTGCTGCTGTTACTTGTAATCTGAGTGTATTTTTTCTTTTATTGAGTCTAGGCTATTGTAAGTTGAGTCGCACTGAGTATCTCAACCCTAGACTTAATACCCAAGCTCCACCAAACAAACTCTAAAACCTGCAAAGCCCAAAAAGCCCACTTGAACTTTCTGTCCCCTAGGAGACAGAGTTCGGGCCGAACACTGCCCCACAGAGAGTTCGGGCCGAACTCTGTCCCCTTAATTTTAGGACCTAATTTTTAGGGTTTGCTGGTTGCTAGTTGTCCAACGTCTAAATATTTGAATATTTGGGATAGAGTTCTGGCCGAACTCTGCCTCTCTGGACTAGTATATATAGGCCTTGATTTCTTTCTTTTTCAATCATCCAATCTCATCTTCTCTTCTTCTACAGCCTATATATTTAAGAGCTTATTCTTCTCATCTAACTAGCCATAAAACTTCCCAAGCCCCCAAGGTGCTCAGTACGAGTCAACTAGAAGTACTCAAATTAAAATGATACGGTTAATTAACTAGAAATGATTCACCTAGAGCATTGGAATGGGAGAAATTTGGGTTTCAGGCATTCTCGGTGACTAGGCCTGACCATAAATAGTTATACAACTCTCCATCATGTGGGGAACATTTCCAACTCACCGTCGAGTGATGCACTTCCATATTCAAATATGTTATTTGGCTCACCGTTAAGTGATGCCCTTGCCTTCTTGCCAATCTAGCTAGTTATTGGTCTAGCCTAGACAGTCTGCATTGCATGTCTTCCCAAAACGTAAACTTACATGTTCTACTAACCAGGATGGCGATAACCCTAGTTAGTTAATGATATCAAGTTTTAGTGCATGATTAGCCAACATAGTTTGTATTGCAAGAGTTACTTCTAATATTTCTCCCATGTCTTGTCCAATCCTTATTTTGGTGTATTTATTTTCTTATATTTATTTATTGTCTTTATATGATTAGTATTTGGATGTTGATTTTTGTTTACCGTAGAGCTTCCCTTGTGGTACTTGTTATGGTGTTTATCTCACTGGTTTTCTTTGGCCGGATCTCGTAGTAGAGCCAAAGGATCTATTATATCTCCTGCTCGATGGTTCACACCAAGAGAACCATAACTCGAGCACCTGAGTAAGTTTCTGTCTTTATCTTCTAATTATTCATATTATATTTTATTGGGACGTTTAACCACCAATCATGTGTTAGCTCATGTTCTGGAATCATGTTCCTACCTGCAAATATTATGGTTGTACATATTCTAGACTAAAGCTAGACATGATCATATATGATTGTACAGTCTTGCTAGTATTCTTTTTTACTACTAGCTTCATGATCATCTGTATATTGATAATTGAGACGTTTATTGTTATATCTATGATAGTCATACTTCTTTCTGATTACTTGCTAGTTTGTGATTGGGACACTTAGGACTATTTGACCTAGCTTGCCCTATGGATTATAGAGTAATCACCATGTCTTATACAACCTTGATTATATCTTGGGGTAGAAGAGTACTCTAAGTTACGTAGTTGTCTTAGTATCACTCTCGCTCTCCAATATTCTTATTTTGGGACATGAAATTAATGCAACCATTTCACAGAGATATGTTAAAAAAATTAAATGCGGTAGCATCGACCAATTATTTAGAGATCTAGGTACTTTACTATTTTCGATGAAAAGAAAAAGTATAACTTTCTTTAAGAAAACTTTTATAACTTGTGTATAATAAATAATTTTTATTAAAATAAGATGTAATTATACAAGGAATTCAAACACAAGAAAAAAAAGAGATGGAGATTGTAGTGGTGGAGGCTTTATCGACGCATGATCGTTTTGCTCCGATGAATATCAATGCAAGGATGGAAAGTTGCTAAGTGCTTATGATACTCTCAAACGTTGTTGGGGCAGAGTGATGCAAAGGTTGCTTGGAATGCTAACCCTGTGTTTGGGAACATTTGTGGGGAGGGAGAGGAAAATTTGAGGGGAGGGAAAATGGAGGAGAGGAAAATGAAAGTAAAGTTAATTTTTCCTTCCTTTGTTTGGATGGACAAAAAGTAGGGGAAGGAAAAGTTTAAAAACAATTTTTTATTTGTTTATAGATAGAGGTACAATTACTTTCTCCTTGATATTCTCAAATGATGATTTAATATTAACTTTTTGAGGGGTGATGGGGGTAAATTCACTCAAATTTCTCTCATCTCTCTCCATTTTCCTCCCACTTTTGTAAGGAAAATTTTTTGGTGGGACCCACCTATTTTTTCCTCTCAAATTTTCCTCCCCCATTTTCTCCTCCTTTCCAAACACCATAATTTACAAATTTTTTCTCACTTTTCCCTCAAATTTTTCTTTCCTTCCATTTTCCCCCCTTCCCAAACAGTACCTAAGGGATTGTGAGTTGGTTGCACAAAAACCGAGAAGAAGCTAAATCGGCCAAATGGCTAACTTTTGCTTTCTGTACGGATATAAGCAGTTCTCTGTTTTGCTTATTTCTGCACAGGCTCCACTGGCATGGAAATACAAATTTTAGCGGCCCTCTATCTTCTGGCACACAACTGATACGAACGTCTCACTATCCACAAGATATGTGTTTGACGGTTATTCTAAACAAAGTTAATCACAATAATTGCGCCGCTGCAATTATGGATTTCTTCTCAAACTCTGTAAGGAATCCCATTAAAAGCAATAATGCTAAGTCTACTACCAAATCCTTACAACCCTCTTACAACCACTCACCCATTTGCTGACATGTGGGCCATGGCCCACATGTCAACAATGGGTGAAGGTTGTAAAAGGGTTGTAAGCATTTGGTTGTAACTGTAGCATTACTCCATTAAAAGTGCGTAGTTTCGGGATTCGCAATAATTGCGCCGCTGCAATTATGGATTTCTTCTCAAACTCTGTAACGAATCCCATTAAAAGTGCGTAGTTTCGGGATTCGTAACGACTGTCATTACTTCTCGTATTTACTCAAAAAATGTAAAAAGATTTTTAACATAGGAGCGTCCCACGCGCAAACTTAGATTTCAGCGTGGAAACCTCCTATGCTTAAATTGGAATTTCAGTATGACAGCGTCCCACTCTGTCACCAGATTTTTGCGTGGAGGCCTTATATGCAAAAAATATTCTTCATGTAGGGATTGCTTATTTTTTTCGCGGGGAGCTTTTCATATTGTGTTTAGCATAAAACAGGGGCTTTGCCCCCGTACCCACACAAGGGGCACGACCCCCTCGACCCCCATCGGTTGACCAGGTAATGGAAGACGCTAGGGTGGGGGGCGCTTCGTGCCACCTGTCGGGTGATATCTTATGAGAGCTTCGAAGAACATAGGACAAAACTTGGTCAGTTTTAAGTGCCAACATTAACAAAGCAAGCAAATAATATGTATGGTTACGATCAGATTCAACATATCATGGGGAGCTGCAAAACCCCTGAAGTTACAAACAAGCCTACAGTAATTTATAAGGACAACGCTACTTACATAACACAAATTCAAGAAGGATTTATGAAAGGAGACATGACGAAGTATATTTCACCAAAATTCTTTTTTTTCTACCAGCTTCAAGAAAAGTGATTGACGTAAAGGAAATAAGGTCTTTAAAAAACCACGCAAATCTTTTACTACATCACTCCTAAAGTCAGCATTCTAGAAGCTATTGTATTATATTAACATGAGAAGACTTCCTCAAATAAGCATATTATTATATACATTAAAATTGTTTGGTATGGATGTAATATTCTAATGTATTAAATGAGGGGGCAGGGAGTGTTGGGTATGCACTGATACCGCTAATTGGGATGGAGATAGCTTACCCACTTAACGTGGGAGCTACAATGAGTTGAAGTTTAGCTTACCCGCTTAACGTGGGAGCTACAATGAGTTGAAGTTTAGCTTATCCGCTTAACACGGAGGCTAGAGAAAAGAAAAGAAAAACAAACATACAAAAGAGAGAATTAACGAGGTTCGGCTATGTGCCTACGTCCTCGGACAACAATAGTTCTTTTCTTTCTTCTTCCACTAAGAATAGTGGATTACAGAGTTACAAACTCTCTCTTGGATACACTCAAGAGGATCTCTCTCATACACAAGTATGGAAGACACTTTGGTGAAGAAGCACCCGAGGTAGAAGCACCGCCCGGAAGAACACCGCAAGCAAGGAGCACCAACACTTCTAGCACCAAGATCACAAGGGAGGATTAACCCAAACATCTCCCAAACCATCTTTATAGCCATAAGGGAATGAACCTTCTCCTCCAAGATTCATTCATGAAGATGAATGAACCTTGGGAACTCCACAAGTCTTTAGACTTTCTCCAAGGTGAATGAACCTTGGGAACTCCACAAGTCTTTAGACTTTCTCCAAGGTGAATGAACCTTGGGAACTCCAAATCCTCTCTCCAATTAAGGAGGGACCACCCAACAATTTCCCCCTTCCCGACTTAAGTGGAAGGCTCCGTCATACCAGCTGCACTTCTGCAAAAGATGTGCTTGTCTTTAGGTAAAGATTTAGTCATCATGTCTGAGCCGTTGTCATTGGTATGGATCTTCTCAATCTGAAGTTGCTTGGATTCCACCACGTTACGAATCCAATGATATCTCACGTCAATATGCTTTGTCCTTGAGTGAAAACTCGAATTCTTGCTCAAATGGATAGCACTCTGGCTATCACAATAAAGAACATATTCTCGTTGTTCTTGACCCAACTCCTGTAGGAATCTTTTCATCCACAGTAGTTCCTTGCATGCTTCTGTCGCTGCGATATATTCTGCTTCTGTAGTCGACAGAGCAACACACTTCTGTAACTTTGACTGCCAAGACACAGCTCCCCCTGAAAGAGTAACCAAATATCCTGAAGTAGATTTTCTGGAGTCAAAATCTCCAGCCATATCTGCATCTGTGTACCCAATCAACACAGGCTTGTCATTTCCAAAGCACAATCTCATTTTGGAAGTACCTCTGATATCTCAAAATCCACTTCACCGCTTTCCAATGCTCTTTTCCCGGATTGGATAAGAATCTGCTGACGACACCAACTGCATGTGCCATGTCAGGTCTGGTGCACACCATCATATGCATAAGACTGCCAACTGCTGAGGCATATGGCACCGATGCCATCTCTTCTTTTTCTTTGTTGCTTGTAGGACACTGTCTTGAGTTGAGCAAAAATTGATTAGCAAGTGGAGTTGCTACAGGCTTTGCCTTGTCCATGTTGAACTTCTTCAACACCTTCTCGATATAGCGTTCTTGTGATAACCACAGCTTCCCATTCCTTCGATCACGGGAGATATGCATACCAAGAATTTGCTTTGCTGGACCTAAGTCCTTCATTGCAAAGGACTTGCTGAGCTCTTTCTTTAACTTGCTGATCTTGTCATTGTCACGACCTACGATCAACATATCATCAACATATAGAAGGAGTATAATCAGTTCACCATCAGAGTACCTTTTGACAAACACACAATGATCAGAAGTGGTCCTCAGGTATCCTTGCTTGGTCATGAAGAGATCAAACTTCTTATACCATTGGCGTGGTGCCTGTTTCAGTCCATACAGGCTCTTCTTTAGTCGACAGACTAGATCTTCTTTTCCTTTGACTTTGAAACCCTCTGGCTGCTCCATGTAGATTTCTTCTTCAATCTCTCCGTGAAGGAATGCAGTCTTCACATCTAGTTGTTCCACTTCTAGATTTAGACTTGCAGCCAAGCTGAGCACTACTCTGATAGATGTCATCTTCACCACTGGTAGAAAATCTCTTCATAGTCAATTCCTTGCTTCTGACTAAAACCTTTCACAACTAGCCTCGCCTTGTATCTTGGTTGTGATTTGTTTTCTTCTGTCTTCAGCTTATACACCCATTTGTTCTTGAGTGCCTTCTTCCTTTTGGTAATTTTACCAAATCATAAGTGATTCTCATGCAAGGACTTCATTCATCTTGCATGGCTTCCAGCCACTCCTTTTTCTCGTGTGTCACGGCTTCTTGATAGTTTTCAGGTTCTCCTGCATCTGTTTGCAATACATACTGTTGTGGACTGTAGAGGCTGTTAGGCTTGGTTGTCTGTTTGATCTTCTCAGATTCTTCAGGAGCTTGCTCTTCTTGAACATTTTCATGTACAATATCATCATCATGATTGTCCTCGACATGATCATGGATTTCAGCTTCATTGTTCTCGACCGGATCTCCCTTTGTTCCCGGGGTGAGAAACTGGATTTAGGTTGACAGGAAATTCCCTGGAGCTATCAATTTTCTCCCTTCTGAAATCTTCAATAGTTTGATCTTCAAAGAAGACCACATCTCTGCTTCTGACAATCTTCTTATTGACAGGATCCCAGAGTCTGTAGCCGAACTCTTCATCTCCATAGCCAAGAAAAATATTCTTTTGATTTGACATCAAGCTTGGACCTCTCGTCTTTAGGAATGTGCACAAATGCTCTACACCCAAACACCTTCAAGTATTGGTAGGACACATTTTTTCCTGTCCAGAACTTGTTCGGTACATCACATTGAGTGGAGCTGATGGAGACAAGTTGATTAAGTGAACTGCTGTCATTAATGCTTCACCCCAGAAACCCTTTGGCAGCTTGGAGTGAGATAACATGGTTCTGATCCCTCAACGATCGTTCTGTTCATCCTCTCCGCCAACCCGTTGTGCTGAGGGTCTTTGGAACCGATCTTTCATGTCTGATCCCATTATTCTTGCAATAGATTCTGAAGTCTCCTATGTACTCTCCACCATTGTCAGTACGGATGCACTTCAGAGCGTACTAGTCTCACGTTCAACGCTGGCATGAAACTGCTTGAACACATCAAAGACTTGATCTTTGGATTTGATTGCATATGCCCATACCTTCCTGGAATGATCATCAATGAAGGTGACAAAGTATCTTGCACCACCAAGAGTGTTAGTAGTCATAGGCCCACAAACATCAGAGTAAACAACATCCAGTACATTGGGTTTTCTAGTTGCAGCCTTATAATGAAATGAAACTCTATGTTGTTTTTAGCCAAACAATCAGTGCAGGTTCAAGAGGTGTACCTTTCGATTTCAGCAAGGTCAATACCTCTCTTTTGGCTAGAATTTGCAATCCTTCTCACTCATATGACCCAGTCGCTTGTGCCATAACCCAATCGTTGATCCTGATTGGTCGATTGCTGCATTAACATGCTGATTGTTGATCTTAGCATATGTCGTATAGAGTGTGTTCTCCTTCTTCCCTCTAGCAAGCACTAGGGAGTTTTTGCTGAGTTTCCATTTGCCTCCACCAAACACATTGGTGTAGCCTTCATCATCCATTATGCCTGTCATTTCCGTTCCCAGAATACATATTCTAAATACATGTACTGCTGGAATGTATTCATTTAATATTTATCATGTATTATTCTGTAATTAAATTTCTTTAATTTTCTGTTAATTAATTTTCTGCAATTTTATTTCTGCACTTTACTTTCTGCTTTTATACTCTGCTTTAGCTTTGCTATGGGTTCGGCTCAGATTGGTTTAATTATGTTGGTTCATCATGAACCGAAATAAACCCCCACCTACCACCACTCCTTCATTTAAAGCCCATCTCCTTTCTCTCTTCATTTACTTCACTATTACTCTTCTTCTTCCTCCTAACTCTCCCACCAACCTAGGAGAGCAAGGCAAGTGCCAACTTGCTTCTTGATGGATCCCTATTTTTATTGTTCCATCATCTTCCCTATTTGATTCTAAGTCTCTTTAGCACTTAGCATTTTCAATTTCCATGGCTTATTTATTGTAGATCTAAGTTTGATATATTTTCGGTTTTTCTTGGTTTTGATCTCTAAAACTTGGTTATTTTCGAAAACTAATAGTTCTATTTTGTAGAGAATTCAATTTCATTCAGTTTTGACTTTTGTTTCGCTTGATTTCGGCTTCGGATGAGGAAGTTATGGCCATAGCAAGTTTTTAGGACTTTCATGGCTGAACTTGCTGTTTGGGGACGATGAACCCCATGCGCCGGGAACCCCATGCGCCCGGGAGGCCATGCGCCGGGAGGCCATGCGCCATGAAGTCCCCACAGGGCATGAGATTTATTTCCCATTCCTCAGGCGCATGAGATTATTATTTCCCAATTATTTTTCACAGCGCATGAGATTATTTATTTCCCAATCATTTCATCAGGCGCATGAGATTATTTATTTCCCAACCTTTCCCACAGCGCGTGAGATTGTTTATTTCCCAATCATTCCTCAGCGCATGAGATTTATTTCCCATTCCTCAGGCGCATGAGATTATTTATTTCCCAATCATTTTCCTCAGCGCGTGAGATTATTTATTTCCCATCATTTTCCACAGCGCATGAGATTATTTATTTCCCAATCATTCCTCAGGCGCATGAGATTATTTATTTCCCAATCATTTCCCACAGCGCATGAGATTTATTTCCCACAGCCGCTTGAATCTTTATTCCTCAGGCGCATGAGATTATTTATTTCCCAATCATTTCCCATAGCGCATGAGATTGTTTATTTCCCAACCTTTACCACAGGCGCATGAGATTACTTATTTCCCAATCATTTTCCACGGCGCATGAGATTATTTATTTTCCAATCATTATTTATTTCCCAATTTTATTTCCCGAATTTGACATTAATGAACATGGATTGTTATCTTAATTAATTATTGATCATGCGTTCCTAGATGGAACTAAGAGACTGGCTAGTCGTCTTATTGAATTAAATGGAATAAGACACGTTCATAATTGCAGTCGATTGGCCAATCCCGAATATTGACATATAGATACATGTATGTAGGGTGTGAAATTATGACACGCTGACATAAGACTCAGTCCAAGCCATACGCTCAAAGCCATATGCTCAGTCAAGGCCATACGCTCAGTGAATATTTTATTATTTTCTGGGTTAATAGTACAGCATATATTTCATAAAGGATGAATCTGACACTTCGTCTTTCATGCAATGAAAAGAGCAACCGTCGTATAGGATTTCGAAGAGTTGGTTTTGTCTTTTACGAGGACAGCTCAGCAGATCATTAATGCAAAGTTATTATTACTGACAGTCTGTCAGCCGTCATATCTGCAGTCACGACGCTCGAGAAAATCTTTTGACAGTTATTAGAAGATATGGCGTATCAGAGAAGATTGATGATGGCCACGTGGCCATTTCTTCAGTGAGCGTATGAAGTCTATACGACTCCTTCCTTCTTCAGTGAGCGTATGAAGTCTATACGACTCCTTCCTTCTCCAGTGAGCGTATGAAGTCTATACGACTCCTTCCTTCTTCAGTGAGCGTATGAAGTCTATACGACTCCTTCCTCATCAAGTGAGCGTACGACTCTTGTTCAGTTAAGTGAGCGTACGACTCCTTTCTTCTCCAGTAAGCGTATCAGCTTTATTTTGTTTCTACATCATCCAAGTCAGCGTATAACTCTCCTTCAACGAGGCAGTGTATTACAGCAACCATATCCAGGATTACAGTCAACACACGTTCTCACGTGTCCTGTGCCCAGTTATCCACTTCTCTAGAAGTTATGCAACGTGGCATCCATGCCATCAATCTTTCCTGAACATGCTCCACTACTTTCAACCGCACGCTAATGTGTCTCCATCAGAATTAGCCACGCGTCCCTGCAGTTATGCACACGTCAAGTAACTACCTGAGCGTATGCTTAAGGACAGTTATCCTGAACTCTATAAAAAAGAGTTTCTTCATCTTCATCAAGGACTACAGTCAATTTCAGAGAGAACAGAGAGATTGCCCAGTTGCTGTCCAAGTTCTTCAAAGTTCGAGTATTCTTCATCGCATCGTCCAAGGGATAAAGTAATCGTCTTCTAGATTAGATTCCTACAATTGTAATTTTCTCAGATACAAAATAAATAAAGTGAATTTATTTATGGAAAATAAATTGGCGACTCTGCTGGGGATCGAACCCAGAATCTCTGGTCTTGTAGGATGTGGAAAATTATGACACGCTGTCATTTTAATCCATACGCTCAAGGCCATACGCTCATCTACAGGTCATACGCTCAGTAAATATTTTATTATTTTCTGGGATGACAGTACAGCATGAATCTGACACTTCGTCTTTCGTGCAATGAAAAGAGCAACCGTCATATAGGATTTCGAAGAGTTGGTTTTGTCTTTTACGAGGACAGCTCAGCAGATCATTAATGTAAAGTTATTATTACTGACAGTCTGTCAGCCGTCATATCTGCAGTCACGACGCTCGAGAAAATCTTTTGACAGTTATTAGAAGATATGGCGTATCAGAGAAGATTGATGATGGCCACGTGGCCATTTCTTCAGTGAGCGTATGAAGTCTATACGACTCCTTCCTTCTTCAGTGAGCGTATGAAGTCTATATGACTCCTTCCTTCTCCAGTGAGCGTATGAAGTCTATACGACTCCTTCCTTCTTCAGTGAGCGTATGAAGTCTATACGACTCCTTCCTCATCAAGTGAGCGTACGACTCTTGTTCAGTTAAGTGAGCGTACGACTCCTTTCTTCTCCAGTAAGCGTATCAGCTTTATTTTGTTTCTACATCACAAGTCAGCGTATAACTCTCCTTCAACGAGGCAGTGTATTACAGCAACCATATCCAGGATTACAGTCAACACACGTTCTCACGTGTCCTGTACCCAGTTATCCACTTCTCTAGAAGTTATGCAACGTGGCATCCATGCCATCAATCTCTCCTGAACATGCTCCACCACTTTCAACCGCACGCTAATGTGTCTCCATCAGAATTAGCCACGCGTCCCTGCAGTTATGCACACGTCAAGTAACTACCTGAGCGTATGCTTAAGGACAGTTATCTTAAACTCTATAAAAAAGAGTTTCTTCATCTTCATCAAGGACACAGTCAATTTCAGAGAGAACAGAGAGATTGCCCAGTTGCTGTCCAAGTTCTTCAAAGTTCGAGTATTCTTCATCGCATCGTCCAAGGGATAAAGTAATCGTCTTCTAGATTAGATTCCTACAGTTGTAATTTTCTTAGATACAAAATAAATAAAGTTAATTTATTTATGGAAAACAAATTGGCGACTCTGCTGGGGAAAGCTGTCTCCTCCAACGAGATAGCAACAACTCAATGCGATACTTCGTCTATCGGCTTGACGAAGAAGACGATGGTTGTACAATTCGACCAATCGGCTTATGAAGAAATGCTCAAGGCGAAGGAGGGCCGCACTGCTTCCTCCACTCTTCCTGCTACCAAGAAGAAGGGACGCTCCGTCTATGCCCCTAAGTCTTCTACAGCAGTCCGAGACGCTTCTGTCGCTTCTCATGCTGACAAGAACACGTCTTCAACTTCCATGAAGCACACTTCGGCTTCTCGGAACACGGCAACAGTGGCTTCTCCTAGTCACGCTGACAAAGTTGGTTCTTTAACCAAGTCAGCGTGTACAAGGAAAACCATCTCTGGACATGTCAAAGTCCCTTCTCCCTCTACTCTTACGACAGCAGTCGGCTCTTTAGCCATTGATGACTCTGAGCGTATGGCATCCAAAGGGCAGCGTACAGCGAAGGCAGCGTACAAAAGCCAACATCAGGCAGCGTACGCTAAGCCAAAGCCAGCGTATGCTAATAAAAAGGCAGCGTATGACCAGAAGTCCAAATTGAAGTCAGTGTATGCTAACAGATACAGTCCTTTGACTGTTTCTCAAAATCAGGCTGGGGGTTCTCTTCCTCAGAACATACAAATGATCCCCCCTCAACTTGCACATCTTGTGCCAACCAAGGAGAAAGACTCTTTAGTCAACTCCTCTACTCCTAAGGTCTTTACCTCTGGAGTTAATTTGACTAGTACTCTTACTAAATCAAACAATAGAAAACGCCTTTTGGCTAATTCCTCCAAAGGTGGATTATTACCGACTCCTAGTCAGAATAATACTCATCTTCCTTCTCTCAAAATTTCTCGGTCTGAGAAAGGCAAATTACAAGTATCCAAGACTGATATCAAAGTCAAATCTCCTACGGATCTTCGTAACAAGCTTAATCAGAATCATCTCGGTTCCACTGAGACAAGTATATTAGACCCTGATGCAGAATATGCCAAGAACTATGTGGCTCAAATTAATCAGTCTTTATACACTCAGGAACCAAGAAGACAGAAGAACAAAAGACAAGTTTCTACACAGAAACTATCTTCAAGTACTTCCCAATCTGTTCCTACAGATCTCCGGGAGTATTTGCAAAATAAACGGAGAATTGATACTCCATCAGGCTATGATATTGCTCATATTTGCCATGAAAAGCATGGTTGCAACTTCCAACCTCGAGTTGTAATTCAATGTTGTTGTTCACCAAAAAGACAATCTGTTTTCGAACGGATTAAATATGAACCAATGTTGGATGAAGATGAACCTCTTTATGCTTCTGTCAACATGACCTCCAGAAATATTGGGAGTAGCATACGGTCTGATGCTATATCAGACTCTGAAGATGGTGTTTATCTCGGCACCCGATCCAGGACCGGAGCCTTGACCAGAGCCTCTTCTTCTTCTCATCCAAGTGGTAATCCGGAGATCACAGAAGACTTCCTTGGAGAGTCCAATTTTCCAGTATTGACTCCCGTAAAAAGCCCCGGGAAAGATACTGATTCACACAGTGATGATTCAGAACAGACTGTTTCATTATCTATTCCTCGAATGATTACCACTTACATGACAGAGGGCGATCATGAACCTTCAACTAGCACCGAAGCTCACGAACAAAGAATTTCTTCCTTAGAACAACAGTTGCGAGCTATGGCAGATACGTTGAATGCTATGCACACTCTTATGCAAGCTCAGCATCAAACTCAGCAAGTCCAACAGACAGCTCCTCCAGTTATATTAAATACTCCTGTGGTTCCAAACCCGGAACCCTCTACTATTCCGGGGGTACAATCTAATGTTCCTGAACAACCCACTCCAAGTCAGTCTGGAGCTGGGGGTGGTACATATGCTGCAGTCCCTCCTCCTAATTACACTCAACAAGTTACAACTCCCCAATCTTCTGGAATTGTTTCTGAAGAGTTAAAGAACCTCCGAACTCAATTCGAGGCATTCAAACAGAAGGATGGTTTGCAAAGGTTAGGTATCAAGCAACCTTATCCGATAGAATGGAAGCAGGTATCGTATCCACCAAAATACAAACCTCCGACCATCACTTTCTATGATGGGACAACCTCCCCAAGCCAGTTTATTAATCATTTTGAAGTAATGACTGATCAACTGCAACCAAGTGACGCCCTCCTTACTCGGGTGTTCATTGGATGTCTCAAAGGAACGGCTTATGAATGGTATAGAAGTCTCCCTGATGGGTGCATTACCTCATTTGCCGGTTTCAAGCAAATATTTCTTGAACGATTCTATGAAGGGCTCAATATATGACCATGTCAGCCCTCATAAGAATTAAACAGAAAAATAATAAAACCACCGAGGACTTCATTGAAAGATTCAGAAGAGAAGCCCTCAAAATGCCTCTCGGAACTCCCGATGCTGTTACCATCGATACTTGCAAGTCGAATCTCTTACCAATTATCAGCATGTGGACAGGGTCTACTCAGTTCCAAGATTGGTCTTCTTTCATTGTCAGTGCCAAGGCTGCTGAAGTCAGTGCTGAGACCTTCAAGGGTCTGGGGGTACAAATGGCTCCCAAGGAATCAAATCAGAGTGCTAGCAATAGTACTCGACCCAACAACCGCAAAGGGAAAGAAGCTCTTGAAGTCAATCTCCAAAGCAGTAGTCAAGAGGTAAAGACTACCCAAGCTACTCCAGCTCCAACAATCAACAACAGAGATCTCCTCGGTCGAAGGAAGAATATTCTTTCGACGATGATGATGTTTAGGGTATCTTTGAATGCTTACTCAAAGGTAATAAGATTCAATTGCCAGAAATTAAAAAGCCTGATAAAGCCAATAAGACAGATCATCCAAAATACTGTCCATATCATAGAATGCTGGGTCATACAATCCGATCTTGCTATGTATTAAAAGGGAAGATTCAAAGTCCGATGAAGACGAACGATCTGAGTCTTCTGATTCTCTCTCTTGGGATTCTGACACGAGTATTGGCGATCTCCATCGTTCTATTCTATCCATCAATATGATCTCTGTTGATGGCCCGCAGGAAAATGATGAAGATGAGGATGATTTTGAAATATCACCCGAATCAGAACAATGGGCTCAAAGATTAGATAATCAATGGGAATTCAGGTTCGAGCAGAGGGAACCTCCTACCGAAGATAAACTGATCCAAATTAATGTTGGTGAAGAAGGTTCTCCTAAACCAATATTCATCAGTGAAAGTCTTTCAGAAACAGATAAGCAAGACATGATCAAGCTTATTCGTGATTATATTGATGTCTTTGCCTGGAGTTACGAAGATATGCCAGGACTAGATCCGAAGATTGCAATGCACAAACTCAATATCATGTCAAATGCTAAACCGGTCAAACAACAACAGCGACGATTTCGTCCAGACATCATGGATGCAATTGAAGCTGAAGTCAACAAGCTTATGGCTTCTGGATTTATTCGAGAGGAACAACATCCTGAATAGGTGGCTAACATCGTTCCTGTCCTTAAAAAGACTGGCAAGATTCGGGTCTGTATAGACTTTCGTGATCTCAATGCGGCTTGTCCTAAAGACGAGTTTCCTCTTCCAATTACTGATGTCATGATCGACAACACATGTGGTTTCGAACGAATGTCATTTATGGATGGTATTCGGGATACAACCAGATCAAAATGTTTCCAGATGATGAAAAACACACTTCCTTCAGAACGCCGATCGGTACATACTGTTATACAGTGATGCCGTTTGGTCTCAAGAATGTAGGAGCAACATATCAGCGAGCAATGAGCACTATATTCTGCGAACATCTCCGGAAAATAGTCGAATGCTATGTTGATGATATTGCGGTCAAAAGTCGGCGAAAGGAGGATCATATCCAAGATTTGAAGACTATCTTTGATTTAATGCGTCAGCATCAACTTAAAATGAACCCTACTAAGTCCTTCCTGGGCGTCTCTAGTGGTAAATTTCTCGGCTTCGTCATTACCGCTAAAGTATACACGTGGATCCCGAGAAGATCAAAGCCATTCAAGAGATGCGTCCTCCACGCACCTTAAAAGAGCTACGAGGATTTCAAGGAAGAATTGCTTATATCAGGAGATTCATTTCTAACTTATCAGGACGCTGTAGACCATTCAACAAACTTCTGAAGAAAGGTGTATCTTTCGTCTGGAACGAAGAATATCAAAAAGCATTTGACGATATTAAACAGTATCTCATGAACCCTCCAGTTTTGGTACCTCCCGTCTCGGGGATACCATTCCTTCTATATGTTCGAGCCATGGATCATTCTCTTGGTGCATTACTTGCCCAGAAAAATAAAGATGGCCATGAACAGGCTATTTATTATCTCAGTCGCACGATGACGGGTGCTGAACCGCGTTATTCTCCAATCGAGAAAGAATGCTTAGCATTAATGTTTGCTGTTCAGAAAATGCGACATTATATTATCGGTCAAACGATTCATGTCATTTCCAGAGTGAATCCCATCAGGATTATGATGAAGAAACCTGGTATTCTCAACTCCAGACTAGCTAATTGGGGAATCTTGTTAGCTCAATACGATATGCATTATATTCCTCAGAAGTCAGTTAAAGGACAGGCTCTTGCTGATTTTCTGGCTGCTCATGCAATTCCAGAAGATTCTAAATTATGATGAGATTTCTGATGAAGTCTTGGATTCAAATCTGATTTCTGAAGAAGTTCCTACCTGGTGTCTATTCTTTGATGGAGCATCTAGAATAGGTCCTAACGGCGATATTGTCGCTGGTGTTGGGATTGTTCTTGTATCCCCAGAAGGACTAACTATTCAGAGGGCTTATTCTCTAGATCAATCATGTTCAAACAATGTAGCCGAATACAATGTATTACTCATTGGTCTTCAACTTGCTAAACATCTAGATATTTAATATTTGGAAGTTTTGGAGACTCCAAGCTTATTGTCAATCAGATCAGAGGAACGTATGAAGTTCGTCACCAGGATTTGATACCTTATCATCGAGCAGCACTCTCTATAGCCTCATCTTTTGAAGGTTTCTTTATTGAACATGTTCGACGAGCCTATAATGCAGAAGCTGATGCTTTAGCTAATCTTGCTGCTGTATTAGCTATACCAATCAGACGTCAGCAAGTGATAGTGGTTTATAACCGAGAACTATTCTGTGTTGAGAATAATTTGGCTTTGGCTTTTCCCTATAAACCAGACGAAGATTTTTTAACCTTGATGCTGGATTAAAGTTTGACAAAATATCCTCGTCTTCTTCCGATTCTATTATGGAATATGTCTTTTATAATGAAACAGAAGCCACAATTGAAGACTGGAGACGCCCGTTTCTAGATTTTGTTTTGTATGATATACTTTCTGATAATCCGAGCGAAGCAGTGTCTATTCGACGTCGATCTCTCAGATTCTATTATAATCATACGACGAAAACATTATATCGTCGGTCTTACGACGGTCTTCTCCTCCGATGCATTGCTGGTGAAGAAACACAACAGATAATTCGTGAAGCACATGATGGTGTTTGCGGAGCTCATCAACCAGGTCCTAAACTTCAAGATCGTATCCGACGTATGGGTTATTATTAGCCCACGATGGTGGCTGACGCTATTCAATATGCTCGGAAATGTAAAGCCTGTCAAATTCATGCAGACTTTATCCATCGATCGTCAGAGTTCTTACACCCAACAGCGGCATCATGGCCCTTTGAAGCTTGGAGCATGGACGTCATTGGTCCCATCAACCCACCATCATCAAGAGGACATCGGTTTATTTTAGCAATAACCGATTACTTTTCCAAATGGGCTGAAGCAATCCCGTTATCTGAAGTAAAAACTTCTAGTGTTATCAACTTCGTCAAACATCATGTTATCTATCGATTTGGTGTTCCTCGGCGTATTATCCATGATAACGGACCGCAGTTCGTCAGTCAGAAATTTACTCGATTCTGCGACGATCATCGGATTAATAATTTAGCTTCTACAGCATATAATCCAGCAGCCAATGGATTGGCAGAAGCTTTCAATAAAACAATCATCAAACTCTTGAAAAAGTTCATTTCTTCCAACAAACACAACTGGAGCGAGAAGCTTGGTGAATGTTTATGGGCCTACCGCACCACAGTTCGCAATGCGACCGGATGTACACCTTTCTCTTTAGTATATGGGTGTGAAGCTGTTCTTCCTCTTGAGATCCAGATTCCTTCTCTGAGAATTGCAATCTCCAATGAATTGACAACAGAAAACAATGATCGTCTTCGACTTCAAGAGTTGGAAGCTCTAGATGAAAAACGATTGTATGCTCAACAAAATATCGAGCTGTATCAGGCCCGAATCTCAAAAGCTTTTAACCGAAAAGTCAAAGTCAGAGCATATCAGAAGGGAGAACTGGTCCTTACTGTCAGACGTCCTATGACCATGACACATATGAGCAAAGGCAAATTTGATGCGAAATGGGAAGGCCCATTCGTAGTAAACAAAGTCTTCTCTAACGGAGCATACCTGCTTGCCTCTATGGATGGAAAAGTCATGATGATGCCTATCAATGACAAATTCTTAAAGAAATATTATGTATAATATCTTATCATTCCCCAGCAAATAAAAATCCTTCTCTACAAAAGTTATTTCGATATCGTTATCCCCAGAGGAAACTGATATTCCACCATGTATCATCTTTCCAGAGAATTTGATATTTTATTTTGTTAGATCCCCAGTGGTTTTAATAAAGATCTTGAATAAAAAAATCATGTCCATATTAGCTCTGAATTTTCTATCTCAATATCATATTTTATATTTTGTCTTTCTGATTTCTGAGTCTAAAGATCAGTGAATAAAGGCAAAATTGATGTAAAGTGGGAAGGATACATCGTAAACAAAGTTTTCTTAAACAGAGTTTATTTTGAGACAAATTCTTCAAGAAAAAGAGTACATCATCATGGAAAATCACTGTCATCCCTCTCATACTTGGGGAGGGCCACATACATAATCAGCAAAAGAATTGAATACATCTTTTCCTGACTGCACCAAGAACTGACAGACAGCCAGCCTCATTGCTTCTTCTTCTTCGGTTTCTCCTGGTTCAACCAGGAAGTCCAGGATATCTTTCGGCGGCTTGGGAGTAGATGAGCTTTCGCCCATTTCCTTCTTCTGCGGAGGTAGATGCTCTTTAGCACCTTCAGTAACTTCGGAGACGACTTCAGCCTTCTTTGTATTCTTTTCAAAAGACATTGTGGATAAAAGAGGATGATGTGTGATCCTTCTACTCAAATATATGCTCTATTTATAGGCATATGGTTACAAGAATCGAAGGGACGTATTCTTTCCCGATATTTATTTCATCCATTCATTTCTCACATTCATCCGACGTTTCACATGTTCATTAATACTTGACGGTTCATCCGTTCATTTATTACATTCACTCGACAGTTTATCTGTTCATCATTTCCTAACGGTTCATCCGTTCATAATCTTCTATCAATCTATCAAGTGGGGATTCGTTATTGATCATGTTTTCATAACCTCTGAATCAATTCCGAATCTACTCACTCATTTGTCATGTTTTGACCTCTGCATAGAAATCAATCTATTTTCTTTTGAGTTCCTATATATTATCACGTCCATAATACCTCTGATAATATCATATACTCTAAAACAGAAAAGATGATTTTATTATCTATCATGTCCACAATTCATCCACAAATACAAATCATTGAGCATAGAAGAATTATCATTTCCATTCCCATTTCACCACAAAAAGTCTATTACATTTTCTTAGACTTTCCTACAAATCATAATGGAAATCTATTACAAATCTTGGATTTTCATTCTATGTACAACTGAGATCTATTTCTTCTTGGATCTTCTCTGGCAATCTCGTTGTTTGTGGCAATTCCTGGGTGTCCAGCAGGAATCAAACTCTGGTCTTATCTCTCAGACGAGAGGAGAACCACAGAGTAGGACAACACGAAAACGTGTTGCTGCCAATACAACTGGTGGATGGGGGTAACCTCTCAAAGAAGACAGGAATGTATCCAAACCTTGGGATACAATTCCTGGTTCTGCCTTCAAAGGAACTCTACTACCCGATTTCTCGGTAGTAGAGTTGACTCCACCATCCAACTCTCGTGTATAAAGGCTCTTCCTACCATCTGAGGAAGACCCTTCTATCCCATGAAGAGTTCTGAGTTGTCTGATTTACGCATCAAAGGCGTATGAGCTCCCTGATGTTGGTGTCAGAAGGACATTCTCCACAGCATCCACATCACCAATGCCAGTTATGAAGAAAATCTTTAGCCAAGTTTCTGCGGAAAACATCATGAAGAAAAGAATTAAATCAACAGAAATATCATATGAAACGTACTGGTTGGTCAAGCATGCTCAGAGACAGAAAGCTTATTTTCAACAGCAAAAAAAAGTATGTGTATTATGCCGGACTTACCTTCAAGTTTGATGCTAAGAATTGGCAAACTGATGTCTGACATATTGCTCAGAATTCGAACATTTAGAAGCATTTTCTTTCCGATTTGAGAGTGAAATCTCACGTTCATTCTTAGAGAAGAAGAAGAAGAAAGATCTTGAGTTTCTGAAAGCTCTTTTCTCTCTCGAAGGCAAAAGCTCTGGTAAAGAAATAAAATAGGTTTTGGGAGACCTATTTATAGAAGAAAGAAAGAAGTTCAAAACGGCGGATATTTTCTAAACAAAATCCCTAAAGATTTGTACTGATATTGAGGAAGATAACAGACTCATGCCAGCGTGTCAAGACTCTTTCCCACTTTTTTATTCAAAGTAATTTCGAACTTTTGAAATTCATAAAGTTCGAAAACTTTGAAGGAGGTTTTGTAGGATGTGGAAAATTATGACACGCTGTCATTTTAATCCATACGCTCAAGGCCATACGCTCATCTACAGGTCATACGCTCAGTGAATATTTTATTATTTTCTGGGATGACAGTACAGCATATATTTAATAAAGGATGAATCTGACACTTCGTCTTTCGTGCAATGAAAAGAGCAACCGTCGTATAGGATTTCGAAGAGTTGGTTTTGTCTTTTACGAGGACAGCTCAGCAGATCATTAATGCAAAGTTATTATTACTGACAGTCTGTCAGCCGTCATATCTGCAGTCACGACGCTCGAAAAAATCTTTTGACAGTTATTAGAAGATATGGCGTATCAGAGAAGATTGATGATGGCCACGTGGCCATTTCTTCAGTGAGCGTATGAAGTCTATACGACTCCTTCCTTCTTCAGTGAGCGTATGAAGTCTATACGACTCCTTCCTTCTCCAGTGAGCGTATGAAGTCTATACGACTCCTTCCTTCTTCAGTGAGCGTATGAAGTCTATACGACTCCTTCCTCATCAAGTGAGCGTACGACTCTTGTTCAGTTAAGTGAGCGTACGACTCCTTTCTTCTCCAGTAAGCGTATCAGCTTTATTTTGTTTCTACATCATCCAAGTCAGCGTATAACTCTCCTTCAATGAGGCAGTGTATTACAGCAACCATATCCAGGATTACAGTCAACACACGTTCTCACGTGTCCTGTACCCAGTTATCCACTTCTCTAGAAGTTATGCAACGTGGCATCCATGCCATCAATCTCTTCTGAACATGCTCCACCACTTTCAACCGCACGCTAATGTGTCTCCATCAGAATTAGCCATGCGTTCCTGCAGTTATGCACACGTCAAGTAACTACCTGAGCGTATGCTTAAGGACAGTTATCCTGAACTCTATAAAAAAGAGTTTCTTCATCTTCATCAAGGACACAGTCAATTTCAGAGAGAACAGAGAGATTGTCCAGTTGTTGTCCAAGTTCTTCAAAGTTCGAGTATTCTTCATCGCATCGTCCAAGGGATAAAGTAATCGTCTTCTAGATTAGATTCCTACAGTTGTAATTTTCTCAGATACAAAATAAATAAAGTGAATTTATATATGGAAAACAATGCAGGCTACAATTATTTATTTATTTTACGAAAGCAGCATGTGTACTCTATGGTCAAGGCATGATTATTTCATGGTTAGTTTTAATTGTTGCATTACGCTATGTAAGACCTACAACTTAACCGCACGGGTATCGTTGTAGAGTTGGGCATATCGTACCTTGTACGGAAGTACTCATTCTGAATGACCATGATCCACGGCATAGAATTTCACTTAACATAGAAGCTACTAAGTTAAATAAAATAATGATTGCATGGAGAGTATGGATTTCTGAGTTCTTACATGGCAGCCCTCTTTGGGACTATTAGTGCCCGACAGGCCGGCTGGTTCCCACAGATACTACAAATCTGCCATACGGGCAGGGAGCGGTATCTGCTTATATTATTGTATATTGTATATTGATGACGGGCGTCCCGCTAGGACTCGTCTAATTCATGATTGGCGCAATTTATTGATTGGATAAACTAGCCTTGCTTGCCCTTAGTAAGAACTGAGAAATCCTTATTGCATAATTCCAGGATAACTTGGGACTGACAGTAGTAAGCCGTAGGAGTTGGATGGCCGTTTAAGTTGATTTGTTTGTGTACTGTATCTACTCTGTTACCTAACTGAGATGATCAGAGCATCAGGACATGACGGGCCAACTTCTGCCCTTGTTTGGTTGGGAGGTTGGTTCGAAGTGTCGTGATGTTACGTGAATCCCAGTAGCAAGCAGAGATCTATTACTATATTCTCTTATTTACTGGTTTAATGTCTCATATCGTGCTTCCTTGCGGTACTTGCTATTAGAGGTCTAACCTCTCTGGTTTTGCATGGCCAGATTTAGAGCCGGTCCCCGAGGACTCAGCTTACTTCCACCTCCAAGATGGTCAATACTAGAGGAATGATCGCAGGAGGACTCGAGTGGGTTCCTTACTTCCCCGCTCGTTTTGTTATTTACTTTATACCTTACCGTTTGGCACCGACATGTTAGTCGGATCGTCTTGTACTTACTTTTACATAGTTGTAACTAAGTCAGGCTGCAGCTGATAACAATTGTGTATATTTTTGCTACATCATCTGGCTATATTTTGTAAAGCCAGATATCAAAAACATTTTGATTGAGCGTTTGGGACGCCTTACTGCTTTATCTTACATGTTCTCTATTTCTGTTTCTTATTTGAATGATTGAGACAATAGATGTGAAATGACCATAGTGAGACTTTCATGTAGTATGCACCCCCTCGCCTTTTAGACAGCATTGATCGTATTATACGGTATTTATCTATCCATAATACGTAGCTGGTTGAGTCATTCCCCCGCTCTCCAGTATTCTGGTTCTGGGGCATGACAAGGTTTTAGTGGTGGCCCATGCAGGTCTGATTTCAGACTTGTGGGGTATTTTAATTTATAGGATGTCTCAATCACACATGTTCCCTCTTGATCTCATGATTCGTTACTTTCGACTCTAGCTTGACATTCCGGTATCCTATGACTTCATTGATCTTTCCAGTCCGATCGTTTGATTGTTCTCTTGTCCCTTTTCTTAGGGGCACCTCGTCCGCATCTGTCAGGACTGGGCAACAACAACAAGGGCAACACGGACAACCTGACCATGTTGGTCAGCAATAAGGGCCGGTACTAACTCAAGAGACCATCCAAGAAGAAGTAATAGTGGAACCAGCAGCTGGACCGCAGTATCCGGAGGTTCCAACACCACCAACAGTTCCATCCACCCCAGTGGAAGTGGATACACCAGCCCTTCTGGAGATCATGAGAGGGATGATGGCTACTCAGCAACATCAGATGTTAGCCCAGCAGCGCATGCATGCTCAGTTGCAAGAGCAGAATGTATTACTCAACCAAGGGTTACAAACAGCTTTGGAAAGAGGGGCAAGGACAGATTCAGAAGCGTCAGCCAGGTTTTGCAAGTACAACCCCCGCCGTTTCAAAGGTACGGAGGATGCCATCTCAGCAGATGCATGGCTTAAGGATATTGAGGCTATTTTGACAGCCGCTAAGGTGCCGACAGAAGAACGTGTGGATCAGGTGAAGTTGTTACTTCAGGATCTCGCACGTGATTGGTGGGAATCAGAGGAGGTAGGCATCAGACGTCCTGTGGCTTGGAACGATTTTACAGCAATATTCAAGACAAAGTACTATGGAGTTGTGGCACAGTTTAAGCTACAACAGAAGTTTATCAACCTCAGACAGGCTGGCAAGACTGTAGATGCTTATGCAGCAGAGTTCTGCAGATTGAGTAGGTTCGCCCCAGAGATGGTAGCAACAGAGAGCTAGAGGGCTATGAGGTTCCAGCAAGGGTTTCATCTTGAGCTCTTACAATTGATAGAGGGGCACAATTACCAGACTTTTGATGAAGTATTGACGGCAACTCGAAGGCATGAGATAACCATTCAGAGACTTGCAGCAAGGATTGGAGGTCAGAAGAGATCCCACAGTCAGATTGAAGGAGGAGGGGGAGCAGCGCCCCGGACAACAGTACCGTCCCTTGACATCCGCATTCATGATGTGGCGATGCGAGGGCTACCACCACCACCCAGGCAGCAACAACAGCAACAGAGAAAGAACCAGCAACCCCCGGCGGGCTGCACTTATTGCGGGAAGGTAGGGCACACTAGGGATGTGTGTCGGACATTGAACGGACAGTGTTTGATATATAGAAATCTAGGTCATCGGGTTACCACATATTCCATGAATTCGAGGTCAGAAGGACCAGGGCAACAATTTCCTGCTCTGCCAGCACCAGGGGCAGGCCAGTATCGAGGACCAGCGGTAGCAGTAAGACCGTTGGCACAGCGCCCGTTAATGCCGCAGGCTCAGATGTTTCGGCAGCAGGGACCGCCGATGCAGCAACACCAGCATAGACCACCCCAGCATCATCAAGGCAGGGGCCAGCAGCAGCACCAGGCTAGGCCGCAACATGGGAACCAGCAAGGAGGTCGAGGGCAGGCATTCACTCTGTCCTTGGAAGAGGCATTGGCATCGGAAGATGTTATGGCAGGTAACATTCTCGTCGCCTCTTATCCCGCAGTAGCATTGTTTGATTCGGGAGCATCACACTCATTTATATCTGCACAATTTGCAACACGGCTAGGAATGGAATTCGAGGCATTGCCAGGGAGGTTAAATATACTCACTGGTAATGGGCTCGTAGGAGTTAGTAGAGTTATTCTAGCGTGTAGCGATGTAGTTTACGTGCATTCCTTACCCGCCCGGTTGATAGAATTTTCTGTTGGAAATTTCGACGTTATCTTAGGCATGGACTGGCTGAAAGACAGTCATGCGACAATAGATTATCGTAGAGGGAGTGTATCTTTTGATATTCCAGACATGAAGCGGTTCACCTTAGTCAGATCAGTAGAAACTCTATAAGAGCAGGGAGTAGTGACGGCAATGGAAGAAGTTCAAGTTCCGAAGGTAGTTGAAGAATTTCTGGACGTATTTTCCGAAGAACTTCCAGGTCTACCATCGGTTAGAGATATTGAGTTCAGTATAGAATTGGCACCTGGAACTAAACCGATATCAGATCGAGTTTACAGAATGGCGGATTCAGAGCAGGCCAAGGTATATCAGCACATAGAGGAACTGAAGGAGAAGAAGTTCATCCAAGCTAGCGTGTCACCATGGGCAGCACCAGTGGTACTTGTGGGGAAGAAGGATGGGTCATCCAGATTGTGCATCGATTACAAGAAGCTTAACGCAGCAACAGTGAAGAACAAGTACCCACTACCCAGGATCGACGACTTATTTGATCAGTTGAGTAAAGCTAGAGTTTTCTCCAAGATAGATCTTCGTTCAGGGTATCATCAAGTGAGGGTTCGGAAGGAAGACATTCCCAAGACAGCATTCAGGTCGAAGTATGGACATTATGAATTCTTAGTAATGCCGTTTGGTTTGACCAATGCTCCAGCAATCTTTATGGATTTGATGAATCGCATCTTTATGCCGTACTTGGATCAATTTGTCGTTGTGTTTCTCGACGACATTCTTGTATATTCTACCAGTGAAGAGGAGCATGAAGATCACCTCCGGAAGGTGTTACAGGTTCTGAGAGAGAACCAGTTGTATGCCAAGCTCAGCAAGTGTGAGTTTTGGTCGGATCATATTTTATTTTTGGGTCATATCATATCAGGAGCTGGAGTAGCAGTGGATCCCAAGAAGGTAGAAGTAGTAGAAAGTTGGCCAGTACCCAAGACCGTAGCAGATGTGCGAAGTTTCTTGGGATTGGCAGGATATTACAGAAGGTTTGTATCAGACTTTGCGAGGCTTTCAGCACCCATGACCCGATTGACACGAAAGGATGTACCATTCGTCTGGTCGGCAGAATACCAGGCATCATTTGAGAATTTGAAGCAGAAGTTGATATCAGCGCCTATTCTTACATTGCCAGTTGGACCCGGAGGTTTTACCGTTTATTGTGATGCGTCAGGTAAAGGACTTGGATGTGTCCTCATGCAGCATGGAAAGGTGATAGCATATGCATCTAGGCAGCTTCGAGACCACGAGAAGAATTACCCAACTCATAACTTGGAGTTGGCAGCAGTAGTATTTGCTTTGAAGCTATGGAGGCATTACTTATATGGTGATCGAGTGGACATGTACACGGACCACAAAAGTCTGAAGTACATCTTTACTCAGAAGGAGCTGAACATGAGGTAGAGAAGATGGTCAGAGCTGATCAAGGATTACGACGTGGAGCTTCAGTATCATCCAGGCAAGGCTAATGTGGTAGCAGATGCTCTCAGCAGGAGAGGCGGCGCATTTATGTTGACAACACAGAAGCACATTTTAGAAGACCTTCAGGAGATGGGCATCGAGGTTATACTTCCTAGTGATGTAGGAGTACTGGCGAGTCTACAAGTTCAATCTGACTTGGTAGACAGGATCAAGGCAGCTCAGGCGCAGGATCCAAGGATTCAAAAGCTTAGGACAGAATGTGAGTCAGGACTCAGAAAGGAGATGCAAATTCATGAAGATGGTACGCTTAGGTTTGGATCACGCCTATGTGTGCCTAGTGGAGATATCAGACAGGAGGTTATGGCAGAAGCTCACAGCTCTCAGTATTCCATACACCCTGGAGGGACCAAGATGTACCAAGATATCAAGCAGCACTTCTGGTGGAACGGGATGAAGAGGGAGATAGCTAGATTCGTTTCCCGTTGCTTGGTATGTCAGCAAGTGAAGGCAGAACAGCAGAGGCCAGCTGGATTATTGCAACCGCTTCTTATCCCGGAATGGAAGTGGGAACATATTACAATGGACTTTATGACCGGTTTACCGAGATCACCACGTGGTAAGTATGCTATTTGGGTAATCGTAGATCGGCTTACGAAGGTGGCACATTTTCTTCCTTTTAGAGTAGGTCAATCTACGAAGAAGTTGGCAGAATTGTATATGCAGCAGATAGTCAGACAGCATGGGATCCCAATCAGTATTGTGTCAGATAGAGACACCCATTTTATATCACATTTTTGGAAGAGCTTACATCATAGCTTGGGTACCAAGTTAAGATTTAGCACGGCTTACCATCCACAGACGGATGGGCAATCAGAAAGAACAATTCAGACTTTAGAGGATATGTTGCGAGCTTGCACCCTAGATTTTAGAGGATCTTGGAAGAGCCACCTACACTTGGTCGAGTTCTCATACAATAACAGTTATCAAGCCAGTATCCAGATGGCGCCATTTGAAGCACTATATGGTAAAAAGTGTAGGTCGCCACTAGCGTGGGACGATATCGGGGAGAGGAAGATACTAGGCCCAGAAATGATTATCCAGACCGTTGAAGTGATTAAGGGAATTAGAGAGCGACTTCGAGTTGTGCAGGATTGGCATCGTCATTGGGCGGACTAACATCGTAGGCCGCTGGAATTTTCTGTTGGAGACCACGTGTTCTTGCGGATCTCACCTACCCGTGGGGTCATTAGATTTGGCGTTCGCGGGAAGTTGAGTCTGAGATACGTAGGACCGTTTGTTATCCTTGAGAGGATAGGCGATGTTGCTTATCGTTTATCCCTTCCAACTTCGTTACGAGAGGTGCATGACGTATTTCATGTATCTCAGTTGCGAAGGTATGTATCGGACCCAAGCCATATCCTTGATCATTCTGAGCTGGTTGTTGGTACCAACCTGTCTTACGAGGAACAGCCTGTGTCTATTTTGGACCGAAGAGAGAAGATACTCAAGAACTGAACAATTAACCTTATCCGGGTTGCTTGGGGTCATCACTCTTTAGGAGAGTCAACGTGGGAACGTGAGGATGATATCCGATCACGGTATCCGCACCTGTTTGACTCACAAGGTATATTTTCTTCTGTATACCTTGATTGTCTTAACTCCTCATGCTTGTCACCTTATAAGTAGAATTGCTTAATGTTGTAGATTGTTAGATGTAGATATATTACTTGTTATTATCATTGTAGAATGATTGCTTACTCAATTTACTTGTATTTAGATTAGTTTAGCTTTGACGTTCTATCATGCTTTGATCTGAAATTCCGAGGACAAAATTTTTCTAAGGAGGGTAGAGATGTCACTTCCCGTTCCCAGAATACGTATTCGAAATACATGTACTGCTGGAATGTATTCATTTAATATTTATCATGTATTGTTATGTAATTAAATTCCTTTAATTTTCTGTTAATTAATTTCCTACAATTTTATTTCTGCACTTTACTTTCTGCTTTTATACTCTGCTTTAGCTTTGCTATGGGTTCGGCTCAGATTGGTTTAATTATATTGGTTCATCATGAACCGAAATAAACCCCCACCTACCACCACTCCTTCATTTAAAGCCCATCTCCTTTCTCTCTCTTCATTTACTTCACTATTACTTTTCTTCTTCCTCCTAACTCTCCCACCAACCTAGGAGAGCAAGGCAAGTGCCAACTTGCTTCTTGATGGATCCCCATTTTTATTGTTCCATCATCTTTCCTATTTGATTCTAAGTCTCTTTAGCACTTAGCATTTTTAATTTCCATGGCTTATTTGTTGTAGATCTAAGTTTGATACATTTTCGGTTTTTCTTGGTTTTAATCTCTAAAACTTGGTTATTTTCGAAAACTAATAGTTCTATGTTGTAGAGAATTCAATTTCATTCAGTTTTGGCTTTTGTTTCGCTTGATTTCGACTTCGGATGAGGAAGTTATGGCCATAGCAAGTTTTTAGGACTTTCATGGCTGAACTTGCTGTTTGGGGACGATGAACCCCATGCGCCGGGAGCCCCATGCGCCCGGAAGGCCATGCGCCGGGAGGCCATGCGCCATGAAGTCCCCACAGCGCATGAGATTTATTTCCCATTCCTCAGGCGCATGAGATTATTTATTTCCCAATCATTTTCTATAGTGCATGAGATTATTTATTTCCCAATCATTTCCTCAGGCGCATGAGATTATTTATCTTCCAACCTTTCCCACAGCGCGTGAGATTGTTTATTTTCCAATCATTCCTCAGCGCATGAGATTTATTTCCCATTCCTCAGGCGCATGAGATTATTTATTTCCCAATCATTTTCCTCAGCGCGTGAGATTATTTATTTCCCAATTATTTTCCACAGCGCATGAGATTATTTATTTCCCAATCATTCCTCAGGCGCATGAGATTATTTATTTCCCAATCATTTCCCACAGCGCATGAGATTTATTTTCCACAACCACTTGAATCTTTATTCCTCAGGCGCATGAGATTATTTATTTTCTAATCATTTTCCACAGCGCATGAGATTGTTTATTTCCCAACATTTATCACAGGCGCATGAGATTACTTATTTCCCAATCATTTTCCACGGCGCATGAGATTATTTATTTCCCAATTATTATTTATTTTCCAATTTTATTTTCCAAATTTGGCATTAATGAACATGGATTGTTATCTTGATTAATTATTGATCATGCGTTCCTAGATGGAACTAAGAGACTGGCTAGTCGTCTTATTGAATTAAATGGAATAAGACACGTTCATAATTGCAGTCGATTGGCCAATCCCGAATATTGACATATAGATACATGCAGGCTACAATTATTTATTTATTTTACGAAAGCAGCATGTGTACTCTATGGTCAAGGCATGATTATTCCGTGGTTAGTTTTAATTGTTGCATTACGCTATGTAAGACCTACAACTTAACCGCACGGGTATCGTTGTAGAGTTGGGCATATCGTACCTTGTACGGAAGTACTCATTCTGAATGACCATGATCCACGGCATAGAATTTCACTTAACATAGAAGCTACTAAGTTAAATAAAATAATGATTGCATGGAGAGTATGGATTTCTGAGTTCTTACATGGCAGCCCTCTTTGGGACTATTAGTGCCCGACAGGCCGGCTGGTTCCCACAGATACTACAAATCTGCCACACGGGCAGGAAGCGGTATCTGCTTATATTATTGTATATTGTATATTGATGACGGGTGTCCCGCTGGGATTCGTCTAATTCATGATTGGCGCAATTGATTGATTGGATAGACTAGCCTTGCTTGCCCTTAGTAAGAACTGAGAAATCCTTATTGCATAATTCCAGGATAACTTGGGACTCACAGTAGTAAGCCGTAGGAGTTGGATGGCCATTTAAGTTGATTTGTTTGTGTACTGTATCTACTCTGTTACCTAACTGAGATGATCAGAGCATCAGGACATGACGGGCCAACTTCTGTCCTTGTTTGGTTGGGAGGTTGGTTCGAAGTGTCGTGATGTTACGTGAATCCCAGTAGCAAGCAAAGATCTATTACTATATTCTCTTATTTACTGGTTTAATGTCTTATATCGTGCTTCCTTGCGGTACTTGCTATTAGAGGTCTAACCTCTCTGGTTTTGTATGGCCAGATTTAGAGCCGGTCCCCGAGGACTCAGCTTACTTCCACCTCCAAGATGGTCAATACTAGAGGAATGATCGCAGGAGGACTCGAGTGGGTTCCTTACTACTTTCCTGCTCGTTTTGTTATTTACTTTATACCTTGCCGTTTGGCACCGACATGTTAGTCGGATCGTCTTGTACTTACTTTTACATAGTTGTAACTAAGTCAGGCTGCAGCTGATAACAATTGTGTATATTTTTGCTACATCATCTGGCTATATTTTGTAAAGCCAGATATCAAGAACATTTTGACTGAGCATTTGGGACGCCTTACTGCTTTATCTTACATATTCTCTATTTCTATTTCTTATTTGAATGATTGAGACAATAGATGTGAAATGACCATAGTGAGACTTTCATGTAGTATGCACCCCCTCGTCTTTTAGACAGCATTGATCGTATTATATGTTATTCATCTACCCGTAATACGTAGCTGGCTGAGTCATTCCCCCGCTCTCCAGTATTCTGGTTCTGGGGCGTGACAATGCCAGTAGATATCAAGTTGAGACGCATGTCTGGAACATGTCTCACATTTTTGATAATCAAGGGGCAGCCAGTATTGGTCTCAAGAGCTATTTCTCCTTTTCCCACAATCTTGAAAACTTTTTCATTTCCCATCCTCACATTTCCGAAATCTCCACTTGTATAGGTTGTGAAGAATTCCTTTCTGGAAGTAACATGGAATGATGCACCAGAGTCTACAATCCAGCAAGAATCTTGAGTGGCTAGATTAACCAGACCATCATCACAAATGATGATTATCTCATCGCCTTTTGAAGCAGTGGCAGTTGTGTCTTTGGCTTCATTCTTCTCATTTGATTTATTTCTCTTTTCCTTTTTGAGTTTTCTGCATTCTCTTTTCATATGACCCTTAAGGCCATGATGAAAGCATTCTATCTCCTTTCTTGGTTTGAAAGTGCCTCTGGAATGATCTTTTGGCCTGCTTTTGGAGCGGTCACGGTTGTGGAATTTTCTTTGATGAGTTCTTCCACGATTCTCAGAAACAAGAGCATCTGACTCGGTTGTTATGCCTTGTTCTTTCCGCCTTGCTTCTTCATTCAATAAACTATCCTTCACTAAGGTTAAAGTGATGACGCCTTGAGGAGCGGAGTTGCTTAAGGAAACCATAAGTGTGTTCCAACTATCCGGCAACGAGCTGAGTAGCAAAAGTGCCAATAGCTCATCTTCCAGCACCAGCTTCATGGTTGAGAGTTGATTTACCAACTCTTGGAAATCACTCAAGTGTTCAGAAACACTTCGTCCGTCTTTGTATTTCAGGTTCACCAAACGTCGAATGAGTGACGCTTTGTTTTGAGGAGTCTCTCGCTCGTACATCGATGCTAACTTCATCAACATTTGATGAGCATCGGTTTCTTTGGAAACATGGTGAAAAACGCTTTGGTCGATCCAAGGACGGATCTCTCCAATAGCTTTTCGATTTAGAATGGTCCAATCTTTTTTAGATTTGTCTTCTGGCTTCTGTCCATTGCAGAGTAACACTTCGTACAAATCCTTACAATAGAGGATATCTTCCATCTGCGGCCTCCATATGGAATAGTTTGAAGACGTGAGCTTGATCATGGTTGAGGAGGTAGAAGACAATGATTCCGCCATCACGATCAATAAGCTTGTGTGGCTCTGATACCAATTGTTGGGTATGCACTGATACCGCTAATTGGGATGGAGATAGCTTACCCACTTAACGTGGGAGCTACAATGAGTTGAAGTTTAGCTTACCCGCTTAACGTGGGAGCTACAATGAGTTGAAGTTTAGCTTATCCGCTTAATACGGAGACTAGAGAAAAGAAAAGAAAAACAAACATACAAAAGACAAGAGAATTAACGAGGTTCGGCTATGTGCCTACGTCCTCGGACAACAATAGTTCTTTTCTTTCTTCTTCCACTAAGAATAGTGGGATTACAGAGTTACAAACTCTCTCTTGGATACACTCAAGAGGATCTCTCTCATACACAAGTATGGAAGACACTTTGGTGAAGAAGCACCCGAGGTAGAAGCACCGCCCGGAAGAACACCGCAAACAAGGAGCACCAACACTTCTAGCACCAAGATCACAAGGGAGGATTAACCCAAACATCTCCCAAACCATCTCCTTATATAGCCATAAGGGAATGAACCTTCTCCTCCAAGATTCATTCATGCAAGATGAATGAACCTTGGGAACTCCACAAGTCTTTAGACTTTCTCCAAGGTGAATGAACCTTGGGAACTCCACAAGTCTTTTAGACTTTCTCTAAGGTGAATGAACCTTGGAAACTCCAAATCCTCTCTCCAATTAAAGGAGGGACCACCCAACAGGGAGGAGTGATCTTTCATTCCACTTATGTTTGACATGAATGTAACAATTTGTATGGTAATTTTGAGAGGAAGTATCCTGCAGATGCAAATGGAGACATCCTGAAGAATATCTTTATGAATTCGTCTTTTTTGTGACGAGGTTTTTTCACTTGGTTTTTCATTAAAAGGTTTTTAAGAGGCAGTATAAGTTGTACCCACCTAAATTTCTAAAGGATCATATTCCTAAGCAATCATATTCCTCTATAATACATTATATTATTTTCTTTCACTAAAGATTTTATCCCATGTTAGGATTTTCCTCAATTAGGAAAGAAGCTAATGAGGCAATGGACACCTAAGAGGGAGTGTTATGGCACTGCAAAAATATTGTAATTTAATAAAGGATGTCGACGACGAACAGTAAAATGTCGTTGATCTGCGACAGATTGGCGACCAAAGTTCGGCGAATTGTTTTATATGAAAAACATATAATGATTTCCGTTAGTGTGGCGTCAGCATAACCTAACAATGAACTAGCAACGGACCCATTCCGTTGCTGCGAAACATATAATTCCAGGAGATCCGATTTTTATTTTCATTTCCCTCCAAAAGTTTCCTCTCTCTCTCTCTCTCTCCCTCCTCGACGACCCCTCCCCCTTCCTCGACACCCTCTCTAGCGACTCGCTCCTCATCACAGCTCTTTTCTCTGGCAATCCCCCCTCCTCGACCCCCCTCTCTGTTCGCCTCCGCCTCTATCAGACCCCATCCACCTCCGTTGAAGGTAAACCCTAATCCTCATTGCTTCGAGAAATTAGGTTATGAATGCATTTGGGATTTGGAAAATTAGGTTCTGAAAATGTATTTGCATTTGGGAGTTGAATGACGATTAGTTCTTATAATGTAAACTTGCCATTTGTTTCATGTTTAATAGGTTATTGAGTTCACACAGTCTATCATCTTTCAAGTTTGCATTTATATATCATGTAGATGTTTCAAGCGAAGATCAATTAGCATGATATTAGACTAATTCCATTGTGTTTTCTTCTTAGTTGACACCTGTTTTGTACAAATAGAATACGATAAGGGCATGGAAGAAGGCATCTACGTTGATGTTCAGTTCTAATTTGGAGTGTATGTAGTGTGTCGGTTATGTATTTGACAGTACAAGGCCCAAACTTGACCCAAATTTTTTAGTGCCCAAGTTTACATCTTAAGTTTAGGAATGTAGAAAGAAAACCAAGATCTCCACATACTGGTGTCATCCATCAAAACGATTTGTCTTCTTTTTTCTTTCTAAAGAAAACCTAAATAGTTCACCCTAACTCTAAATCCTAACCATAACCCTAATTAACAATAAAATCCTTAAATCTAACCTACGATATTTAAAAATAGTAATTGTGACTATAATCTGGATATTAACTCTAAACCTATTTACGTATATAAATATTGGAGACGTACGAGATATTAGAGAGGCAGGCACGCCAGTCATCTGTTTACTCCAGAGCTCCTCCTCCAGCTCCACCTGCATCAACATTGCTTGGCGTTCTCTCTATAGAGCAGGTTATGCAGACTCTATTGGTGTTATGCCTTTGTTTCTAGCAGAATAGTCCCATATTGCTTACACCAAAAAGTGAGTATCGCAATATATAGCTTTGCTTATGTTGAGATGTGCACATGGGGTGTAGAGGGGCACATGGGTGTCATGAGGGGGTATTTTTCTAGTGGAAAAAATGATGAACTCCTCAATGAAGCACTTATGCTTTTTATCATGCTTATGGGATTATTCCCTTAGGAGCTAAGTCCCGAAGGGGCTTAGAAACTCAGACTTAGACTTAGACTTGAGCTCGGACTCGGACTCGAGCTCAAGGGCATAAAATAGAGCTTTGTTGGCACACTTTGTACTTAACATGTCAGCATTGACGCATGGTGCTTTGTGCATTATTGGTGCACTCGTGCGCTCGTCTTATGCGCGAGTTGCATGCACATGGGCTGGGGCATGTGCGAGAGCATGTACGGGGGCTTGCACGGACAGTGAACGGTTATGCACGTTTAAGCGTATGTACGTATGCACCGCTATGGGGCTGCACGCTGGCGCCACTGTGGGGCTGTGCACATGCACTGCTGAGCAGCTATGCGTGCAGGCACAAGGACTGATGTGCTGTTAGGCGCATAGGCGTTGTTGGTGCATAATCAGGCTGATTGGAAGATTTGAGCGATTATGGAAAAATCGAATAATTATTCAGATCCATCTTTTATGGGATTTGAATTTAATTTAGTCATATCTTTCCATTATTCGCTCATATCTTTTAGCAATCAGTTAGCGGCCAGGATTAGGGTTAGGGTTTCCACTCAACTCTTTAAATACTCTTTTCGTGCCTTCTTTGGAAACTTACTCCGAATTGAGATACGAAGACAGTTGTGTTGCCGCTGCCTTTAAAGTCCAGAGAAGTTCGACGAGTTCGTACAGGAGGTGACGGTGAGCGTTTCAGGAGTTTCCTCTATACTTGTTGTTTACTGGAAGCAGATCGCTGTAGGACGAATCTTTATTTGAGCAACGGTGATTCTCATCACCCCAGCAGAGTTGTTTTCTTCCTTCCTTCTTCTTCTTTACCGAGTGGCCTTTGGAAATTAGAAGAGCAAACTTTTTTTGCAGGAAGTCTCTGAAATACTTCATACTCGGAACATAAAGCAAATTTATTTGTGTGAAGTCTCTGCTTCTGTTTGTTGCTAAATCAGAATAGAGAGAAAATTTATTTACAGGAAGTCTCTATTTTCTAATCATTTCTCTATATAGATCTGTTTCGGGAATAACAATCTCAAAGCAAGATATAGATTTATGGAGAACAGCCGTACAAACCTTCTCGACACAAGTTTTAACAAACTTGAGAAGTTTGATGGAAAGCATTACTACGAGACTCGTCTCACAGTATCAGTATTTATATACGGATACGTATTTTTTGTACTGTGTTTTGTATTTTCTTGGTTTTCAGAATATTTTAAAAAAATTCCAACTTATAGATTTTCTTCTTGACCAGCATACCGCCAGTATACCAGTATATACCGACGACATGCCTGTCACTTCCGTTTTTTGTTATACGTATTTTCTGTATATTGTACGAAATTCTGACATTTGTTAGGTGAACCATGTTTTGACTTGTCTTTCTTAGCCTTGACTTGGTTTAATCTTGACTTGGTTTAGTTTGGTTTGGTTCAACTTGGCTTGGTCTTGGTTTGGTTTAGTTTGGTTTGAGATGAGAAGGTTTTGTATAAAACCCAACTCCTGTCTCTCCTCCATTATTTCATTTCCTTTCATCTTCTTCCTCTTCATTTTGTTCTCCAAACTAAGGCAAGTACATCTTGCCAAATCTTGAACAACATTATTTTTCTTTGTTCTATTCTCTCCCTTTCATGATTCCAAGCATCTTCAGAACTTAGAGTTTTCGATTTTGATGGTTATATTTCTGTGGATTTAAGTTTTAAGTTTTTTCTTGTTTTTTCTTGGTTTTGATCTCTAAAAACTTGGTATTTCCAAAAACTAGTGGTTTCATGTTGTTGAGAATTTGATTTCATGCAGTTTTGGCCTTTATTTTGCTTGATTTCGAGTTCGGGGGAGGAAGTTATGGCCATGGCAAGTTTTTGGAATTCCCATAGCTGAACTTGCTGTTTGGGGATGACGACCCCCATGCGCCGGAATTCCCATGCACCGGAATTTCCTTGCGCCAAAACCCCCATGCTCCCGGGAGGCCATGCGCCGAGAGGCCATGTGCCGTGAAGTCCCAGCAACGCATCCTTTGACTCTGAGCGTGTCATGCGTGCAGTTATCCCTACGCGCATGTACTGAAGATGCAACATGAGTTTTCCCATGCGTGGATGTGCAAGAATTCCCATGTACGGATGTGCAAGAATTTTCCATGCACGGATGTGCAGGAATTCCCATACGCGGATGTGCAAGAATTTCCCATGCGCGGATGTGCAAAAATTTCTCATGCGCGGATGTGCAGGAATTTCTCATGCGAGGATGTGCAGGAATTTCCCATTTGCGGATGTGCAGGAATTTTCCCCATGCACGGATGTGCAGGAATTTTCCATGTGCTGATGTTCCCAGGCGCGGATGTACAGAAATTCCCATGCACGGATGTGCAAAAATTTCCATGCGTCGGATTTGCCCAGAATTGTCTATGCGCCGGATTTGCCCAGAATAATCCATGCGCCGGAATTGCTATTTTTGGTTGTTTTTACATGTTTAAGTTGTTTTGAAGCTAAAATCTTAAAAAACTCAAAACATAAAAGTTGTAGATCTTTGTCTGGGCTTCAAGAATCTTCTTGTTTTACTTTAATTGAAGTTTATATGCAACTGAACTTCGATTACAATTTTTGATCTTCTTTGCATGTTTTCTATGTTTGACCTAAAATGCGACGACCCAACTTGATAACTTGTTAATTTTGATCTTGACTTAAATAGGACAACATGATCTCCTCTTGATGATCTTGTATAATTAAAGAATAATTGTACACCCTATGTACACTTGAAAGTAGCATACGTTCTCGCTTTTATTCCTTCTCACATGCCATGACATGTCTTTTCTTTCGATCCTTTCTTATACGCTATGATATGTATTGCCATGTCTTCCAGGATCTATTGTACTTTACAGTCTATGCCATGTGAATTTCTTTGTTGTGGTCTGTCGTGGCGCACTCTTGACACTTGTCTTCTTTGCTTACTAGATAGTGGCCCGTCGTAGCACACTCATGTTATATGTCTTCTTTGCTTACTAGATAGTGGCCCGTCGTGGCGCACTCATGTTACATATCTTCTTTACTTACTAGATAGTGACCCATCGTGGTGCACTCTTGTACATGTCTTTCCTTGCTTACATGATAGTGGCTTGTTATGGCGCACTCCCTATTTTCTCTATAGTGGCTCGTCGTAGCACACTCCTAGCTTCCAGCTTATTATATTTTCTTGTTGTGGCTTGTTATAGTGTACTTTTTTGTATTGTCCAGTCTTGCATATCATGTCTAGGATAGATTTTGGAAATGCCACACCCAGAATCCAACAGAAAAATGTTAAGGACTAAACAACTAGCTTGATTATCTAGATCATTGGGAGGGGAGAATTCCCAGTTACCTGCAAGCCCTTTGTCCCGGCCCTAACCTGGATGGATTTGGAGCTATCTGTCATGATGAGCACACTTCCAGCGCACCGTCGAGTGTTGCATCTTTTATATATTTTAGGGTATATTTGTCTCCTGGACGATGTACCCACTATTAGATCTTAGGATACATTTGTCTTTCAAGCGATGTATCAACTATTACTTTCTTTTCCTTTTGGCCTGGATAAGTTGGGTAGTCTGCATGGCAGGTAACTGGATTGGATTTCTCAAAAGTGCATATGTTAGTAATTAGGATTGTGATAACCCTAGTTAGCTAATGTATAAAGTCGTACTCATTGCTTGGCCGTGATTGTTGCATGGAGTCCAGTCTAGTCTAGTTTTGTCTAGGCAGTGTTCATATTTGTTTATTTCATTACATTATTGTTTACGCTTTACTTTTGTCAATAAATGATTAGAAACTAAGTTTTGTTCAGGAGAAGGTTACAACCCGGTCCTTGTTTGGTTTACGGGTTGTAACTTGGGTTCCGGAATAGTTCCTAAGTTATCTTATCATTTGTCGTTCTATATCGTTCTTACATACTTACATGTCTCAGTCATCTAATATGCTCACTCGTCCCAGTTATCTTACATGATCACATGTACCATTTCTCTACATGCTCACATGTTTAGTTTATCTCACATGTTCACATGTTTCCTTTTATCTTACATGTCCACAGTTTATATTATGTCACATGTTATTTATCCTATGCTCCATATTGTTTTGCTTATTATCTTTTCTATTATCGGGACAAGTGCATTGGTAATGCACGAGTCTCGATCAGCATTTACTCATTTCTGTCTCTATCCATTGTTATGTTAGTTATTGCTGATTTTAGTTCATAAGTTTGGCTTCCTTTGTGGTACTTGCTATTAGGGGTCTGACCCCACTGGTTTTGTTTAGCCAGATCTGATAGAGGAGCTTGGAGGATCTTTCGTACCATATACTCGACAGTGACTACCCGGAGCAGCAGAGTACCTTAGTAGGTTTTCTATTTAATTCGCCCACTAGTTATGTACATTATGCTTTTGTGGCGTTTAGCCTCCGAGCACGTGTTTAGCTCGTATTTTGGTTCTTGACATTTAGCCTACGGGCCTAAACATGATGTGCGTATTCTAGACTATAGCTAGAGCTTATTATGTATGACTATTAATCTTGCTAGTTCTTCACTTTGTATTTCTAGCTTCATGATCATCCATGTATATATGGTTTGGGACGCTTTACTATTGTATGTTTGATGATCATACTTCTTATACTCTGTATATTTGCCTGTGATTGAGATACCTAGGATCGTTTGACTTAGGATTGACTGATGGCTTGTAGCCATGTCTTGACAGCTTATACGTTATTTCAGACTACTGGAGTACTTTGGTATTACGTAGCTGGCCTGGTCCGTCCCCACTTACCAGTATTCTGGTTCTGGGGCGTGACAATTACAATGTCTGAAAAAGAAAGGTCACCTTAATCTTCAACTCGTGACCGTAGACTACGTGTTGACAGATCCTAAACCTTTAATTCCAGAAGGAAAAAATGCTCGGAGGGTCGTTGAAGCCACTATTTTGCAGTCAAAGTGGAGGAGAGATAACAACCTCTGCAAGTTGTTTATCTTGAACTTGATGGAGGACTCTTTGGCAGATAAGAACAGGAACAAGATCCACGTCATACAGTAAGACAGTCAATATCAAGGATGTATGGAAGTATATGGAGAATCTCTAGAAGACAGATAAGAACAGGAACAAGATCCACGTGATCGAAAAAGTCTAGAGGATGCAATTTGAGGACGACAAGACGATGTTGTCGCAAGTCAAGGAATTTCTCAAGTTACATCAGAAACTTGAGGATGACGGCATGCCCCTGGTCGATGCTTTCGTCGTTGGGGATATTGTCACTAAGCTCCCACCTGGGTGGAGCAATTTTATCACAGACATGCACCGCAAGAAAATGGAGGTGGATCTTGAGCGTCTCTTGTACTGGGTTCATGTTAAAGATGAGTTGAGGGCTCAACTCAAAGTGGACACCTTGTCCAAACAGATGGCCAAGGCCAACTTAGTGGAAGGAGGTAACTCTAAGGGAAAGCAGAAGGCTCCCTACAATAAGAAGAAGGACGTTTACCATCTTAAGGTGAAGTCGGCTCAGTTCAAGCCAAACTCTAATGACCATGGGGCTTGTTTCAACTATGGCAAAAAAGGCTACTTCAAGAAGGATTATTAGGAAAAACCTAAATGGAAAGAGCAAGGTGAGGTTAACTTTGTTGCTATGATTGTGCAGATTGACTCGACTAGTGTTAACATGGATTAGCGGATAGACACTGGGGCATCATGCTATGTTTGCTCTAAGAATGAGTGGTTCACCACAGTCAAACGTATTTCTGAGAAGGTTATGGTGGCAAACCAGACACAAGCAGAAGTTCTGGGATCGGGACGATGGTATTGAAACTGACTTCGTAGAAGTCATTGACGCTTCAGGATGTGAAACATGTATCGGTGATAGCCAAGAACCTGGTCTCAGGAAGTCTCCTCTGCAAGATAGGCTTGAGGATGGACATTAATAATGGTCAGGTAGTTATGTCATATAAAGGAACATAATTCGAAAAAGTATTTTGTATATAAGGGATGTTTAAACTTCGACTTATAACTCCAATGGAGAAAATAAATGCAGTCTCTTCTTCTGATTATTCTCTTGAGTTATGGCATAATAGATTAGGACATGTTCACTGCAAAAGAATAAGAAGATGTCTAGTTTATGGCTTATCTCCAAATATGGAAGTAAGGAGGTAGAGAAGTGTGAGGTCTGTGTGCAGACAAAGTCTACTAGAAAATCGTTCAAGCGGGTAAACCGAAGTACAGATCTTTTAGAGTTGGTGCACTCAGATATCTGTGACTTCAAACAGTTCTCCACTAAGGCCAGGATGAAGTATTTTATTACCTACATCGACAATTTCTCAAAGTATGCATTCGTTTATCTGCTCAAGTCTAAAAATGAGGTGTCCAAAAATTTTAAGAACTTCAAGGCTGAAGCCGAGCATCAAACCGGACAACTCAAGAGACTCAGAAGTGATCGAGGTGGAGCATATAGGCCTCATGTATTTGCATCGTTCTGCAGAGAATATTAAATTATCAAATGAGACGACAGCTCTGAACTCCCCTCAATCAAATGGTGTTGCAGAAAGAAAGAATAACTGAGATGATGAATTTTGAATTATTTTAACTGCGGGTCTTCCAAATTGCTTCTGGGGTGAAGCTATGCTTACGGGTACTTTCATTCTGAATAGAGTGTCGCATGCAACTTCCGATGTCACTCTTAATGAACTCTGGTTCAATGTCAGACCCAACTTGAATGTCATTCGAGTGTGGGGGTGTACTGCATATGTGAAACTTCTGGATTTGAAAATTTAGAAGCTGGGTATGAGGACTACGAAGACAATTTTCCTGGGTGATGAGAAGAGTGATGCACGGAGGTTCCTTGATATTGAATCAAATCATATCATTGAATCTCACGATGCAGAATTCTTTGAAGATAATTTGCAAGTTACAAGAACATTGTTCTCACGAACATTCCGAAGAATAGTGAGGGTACACATGAGATTAAAGTTTCAAAGAAAATGTAGTCCAAGAATAAGTTGTTGTTGCATAAACAATGGTCGAATCAGAACTCGTAGAACCAGTATCTAAACGAGTGAAGAGATAAATAGACTTCGGAAAGGATTTTGTCACCTATCATGTGAAAGCATATCCGCTTACCTATGATGAGGTGATGAAGACCAAAGATGTTGTCTTCTAGAAGGAGGCTATTAATGATGAGTATGACTCGATAACCTCCAATAACACGTGGGTATTGGTCGATCTACCTAAAGGAGCAAACCCAATCGGATGTAAATGGATCATTAAGAAGAAGATGAAGGCCGATGGAACTATTGACAAGTTCAAAGCAAGTTTGGTAGTTTTCTCAGAAGCATGGGGTCGATTATTTTAACACATATGCTCCAGTAGCGTTGATGACAACTATCTTGATTGCTCTGAGTGCAATTCACAAGCTACTTACTCATCAGATGGATGTTAAAATAGCATTTCTGAATGGTGAGTTGACCGAAGAGATTTACATGCGATAGCTAGAAGGATTTATCGTCAAGGGCCTTAGACAAAGTCTGCAAGTTGGTAAAATTATTATATGGTCTGAAGCAAGCTCCCAAAATGTGGCATGATAAGTTTGATAAAGTCATAAGATCAAAGGCTACAAGATCAGCGAGACGTACAAGTGTGTGTACACAAAGTTCGCTGACGGGTGTCTGTACGTGGACGAAATGCTGATCTTGGGTATAGATTTAGCGTGTGTCACAGCGACAAAGAAGTTCCTCTCGTCTAAGTTCAGCATGAAGGACTTAGGGAAAGCTGATATTATCCTAGGAATAAAGGTCATCCGGACAAAAACAGGAGTGACGTTGTCACAGTCTTATTACATTGAGAAGATGCTCACAAGCTATGTGTATCAGGATTTTTTGGGGATCGATACTCCATATAAGTGTGACAAAAAGCTGAAGCCAAATCCAAATGAAAGCGCCATACAACTAGAGTATTCAAGCGTCATTAGGAGTTTGATTTATCCCACTACTGCCACAAGGTCTGACATAGGTTTTACCGTGGAGATGCTGAGTCGACTCACGAGCAATCCAGGTGTGGAGCACTGGAAAGCTGTAAAGAGAGTAATGAGATACCTCAAGATAACTCAGAGGTATGCACTACACTACTGTGAAGATCCAACAGTAGTAGAAGGTTTCAGTGATGCAAGCTGGTGCACAGAAGTAGAGAGTAAAAGGTCCACAGGAGGATATGTCTTCTCCATGGGTGGAGTTGCTATATCGTGGAAGTAGAAGAAGCAGGCTATTCTCTCACACTCTTCTATTGAATCTGAGTTCTATGCACTGGCAGCTATAGTGGATGAAGCAGAATGGCTTCGGGAGCTCATGTATGTTCTTCCATTAGTTGGTGCGCAGATTCTGGCGGTACCAATATATTATGACAATCAGGAGACTGCAGCGATGGCATAAAATAACCTCTTTCATGATAAGAAGAGGACTGTATGATTGAGGCACAGGGCGAAGAATGATCTCATCAAAAGAGGAGTCATTATCGTGGTTGATGTTTAGAGCCGGAAGAATCTGGCGAATCCGTTCACCAAAGGTCTCAAGCGCCAGCTGGTCGATGACACGGCAAGAAAATTAGACTTGAAGACATTCTGATATTGTGTTTTTATAATTCTACCATAAATTTTTATTCTATTAGTTTAAAAAGAAATCTACTAGGCATCTAGCTTTTGGTTCAAAGAATGATCATAGACTGGGAGAATATGAGGAACAATGGATAATCTTTATGGACTTTGAGGGGTTACGGACCCAAAACTACTGTTGTTTACTGTTTGTTCTTTGTATAAAATAAAGTCCTGTGGGAGGACGGCTTGGAAGCCTTAATAAGTTCTCGAACATTTGGAATGTCCAGCATGCTTTACAGGAAGCAAATCACTACAAAAGAGCATAGTATTCTATGCTATAGTGGGGTTACACCACTGTTTGCCACACAAAAAATCAAAGACAGGTATTACAGAACAATGAAATTGATTGCAAACTCGTTTGTACAAAGAACAAGCCTAGAAAGAAATCCTAGGAAACAATCTAAGTACATTTATTTAGTTTTGATTCTGGGGGGTGACGGTAGAGGCTCGAAAAAGTGTTATCAACTCTGCCTTACTCCGTGGACTATCTGACGTAGTCTTTAGCTCTTGAAGAAATTGATTTTCGAAGGTTGTCAGTCTTTTGCAGGGGTGTGGCACCATGCTATTTATAGTGGTATGTATACTGAGCTGCATAGATGGCCTGTGGCCACGTGGTGAATTAGCATGTGAAGACCCGCTCTTTGGCCGCTATCTGTCGATTTGTTGGAATTTTGTTGCTGCAAATCTGGGTAGTTAAGACTTGGTCAGCCTGCCACGTGTCCTGTCGCATGAATTATTTTGAGCCGCATGAGTCTCTCAGTTTTCGACCATGTGGGGCCGCATGAGACCCATGCGGCTTAAGTCGCAGACTTCCTTAGCCCGCATACAGCTTAAGGATTTAAGCCACATAGATTCTGTATTTTGGCCGCATAAAGCTCATGCGGCTTGGGTCGCAGTCGCCTTTGGCCGCATGAAGTTCGGAGACTTTGGGGCCGCATATGTCTGAGCCGCATAAGGTTCATGCGGCTTAGGTAACACTCCTTCTGGCCGCATGAAAAGCTTATGAACCCTGCTTTTGGTGACGTCTCACGTCTTATCTTTTTGTCAAAGTGTCAGAGCTATCATTTTTGTCAGTTTTGACAGAACTTTGTCAGCTTTATCAGACGAACTGATCCTTTAGCCACATATCTTTCTTCTGCAGTAGTTTGTCGACGGGCCGCATAAGGCATTGAATCTGTCATGCGGCTTTCCTTTATGCGGATATGTTTGGCCCAAAGTACATATACGGCAATTTGTGATCCGTATGAACCCCAAATTTTTCATGCTTCTACATGACCCCCTTCAAAGTTTTCAAATTGCAAATTTGGAATACTTTGAATAAGAAGCATGGAAATATGTCAAGCCGCAGGGAGTCTTCAAGTCGCAAGAAATTTTTGTGTCGCAGGGCGATCTCGAGCCGCAGGGAAATCTTGAGCCGCGGGGAGACCCCATCAGCCTGCTAGCTGTCACTGCTGCATTTAATTTTCTTGAATCGATTGTGGGTCTCTTTTTGAGATAAAGTCGACAGTTACTAGGGATAAAGTCCCCAAATGTCAACATTATCTTTAATAATCTCGAGAAACGAAGAGGCGGTCTTTCAAGATAAAGCCGACGGTTACTTAGGGATAAAGTCCCCAAACATCGTCTTTATCTTAAATGATCTCGAGAATCGAAGAGGCACTTTTCAGCAACTCTATAAATAGGGGTCATTTGGAGATAGATTTTCCTCTTACACCTTCTTCTCCTTCGACTTTATCATTCTTTCTGCTATGGCTCCAAAGGCTTCCAAGTCAACTGGTGCAGCGGCCAAAGGAAAGGGACTTGCCTCTCTGTTGAGAGCGGCGGACGCTCCTTCCATTCATCCCGACGTGCAACCCCCTCTTAAGAGTAAGGACGGTAGGAAGACGATGACTAAAATTTTGAATGGCCATGTCGCATATTTCATGCACGGGCTTGTCATATACTGCCTCTGTGCTTTAAGCCTGGTCGATGCATGCCCTATCTCATTTGGACCACATGTGTTCTGTATGATAGGGCCACATGGGCTGGGCCGCATAACCGCTGCTCATTTCGAACTTGAACCGCATAAGTGCCCCAAGATCGATCCGCATGAACACCTCATGACTGAGCCGCATAAGTGCCTTATGATTGAGCCGCATAAGCACTTTATGATCGGGCCGCATGAATACTGTATGACTGGTCCACATAATTGTCTTGTGACGGAGCCGCATGAGTACCTTATGACTGGGTTATATGAGTATTTCATGACTGAGCCGCATAAATGCCTTATAATTGAGCCACATAAATGCCTTATAATTGAGCCGCATGAACACTTCATGACTGAGCCGCATAAATGTTTCTCGACTTGAGCTGCATGAGTACTTCATGAAGCCGGCCTCATGACTTTGGGCCGCATGAGTTCTGTTTTGGCTGGGCCGCATAACTGGCTAGGCCGTATAACAGAGTTCTTTGTTTTTTTTTTGGTGTTAAGTCCCTTTTTTCCATGTTTTGTAGGGATCTGTCTAGCAAACTTCTCCAGGACCGGTGTCGGCGATAGAGTAAAAATACACCATTCTGCCACATACATCAGACAGCTCAAAACACCACATGCTTTGAAAGAGTTTTCCCTGCGCAATTTTGGCTTACACATCAAACAACTCAGGACTCTTCATGCTTCGGAAGAGTTTTCCCAGGTGGTAGGAAGGGCCTTTATACCTCGGAAAGTTGGACGGTGGTCAAGCGTCGTTATGAACGTCCTGCCTTCACGGCTCTCTAAGTAGGCGAAACCACCATCAGGGATGATGTTTTGGAGGTATGGTCCTTCGGGGGAGCGGGGCTAAGGCATCCGCAATACGGGGGGGGGGGAGAGGATAGCATGCTATATTTGCCCTCCTCCAGACATCTCCTTGGGGATTCAACAGCCTTGTTTGCTTCTCAGCAGTAAAACATGACTTCTTTCGAGGGCCACGAAACTGCTTGTTGATGAAGACGAAGTGCTGTCAAACTAACCAAACTATGTATTGCTAGATTTTCCTTTCTTTGTTTTCTGCTGTCGATGTAGTCTTATGAATGTAACTGATTTTGAATAAGCAGAGTATGTTCACTCCATTTTTATTTGTGGTATTTTGTGGTGTTTGTACTAGAGGGCCTAATACAGCATTTATGTTTGATAACGAACACCCCACGGGAGGGGGGATTTTTTGTGGACCTATTGCCTTTTTGTGCATCTGAAAATGCAAGCAAATAGATTTGAATTTTGTGGACCTACTACTCTTTGGTACACTAATGGTGCGAGTAATAGATTAGGATAATTTTTATGCACTTATTACCCTTTTGTGTACTGGCGATACGAGTACTGATAATAAGTGGAGAGAAAACCGACATATTTACTCAGAGGTAATGAGGACGTGGTAAATATGGGTCTAAAGTAGAGCCTCCCTACTCAGAGGTAATGAGGACGTGGTAGGAGTGGGCCAAATGGGGATACATAGAACAACTCAGAGGTGCTATCAACGTGGAAGTTCTATGTATTTGGGTGATTTGTTTGTGATGGACAGAAAAACAACTCAGAGGTAATATGGACATGGTTGTTTTTTTTTCCTTGGGGAATTTTGTGGACCTATTACCCTTTTTGTGCACTGATAGTGCGAGTAATAGATTAGGATAAGTTTTATGGACCTATTACCCTTCTGCGCATTAGTGGTGCGGGTAATAGATTTTGAGGCAAACTCTTGGTAGAAAAAAGCATTTAATGTGGGAGTTCATAGATATGACCAGGAGATGAGATATGAATCCATTCGGAGCAGTCAGAGAGTAAGTTCAGTGGTACCTGAGGGTATATAACTCAACAATCTGGAAGATTTGAGGTCAGAGTGTAAGTTCAGCGATACCAGAGGGTATATAACTCACAATCTGAGAGATAGTTGAAAGATGTCGTTTAGATATAATATTTCTTTAGGAACTTGCCGTTGACGGGCATCATGAGCAAGTCTCCATTTTGTTTTGCGAGACGGTCGATTATGAACGGACCCTCCCATTTAGGCTAGAATTTTCCAGGGGTCTTGTGAGTCATGACCATTGGTCTGCGAATGGCCAAGATGAGATCGCCGACTTAGAATATTCTCTGCTTGACTTTCTTGTTAAAAGTCCGAGAGATGCGCGTTTGGTAGAGCTCTATGCTTTGTTGAGCTTGTAAACGCTTCTCATCTAATGCTTCCAACTCTTGTAGCCGTCGACGGTAGTTATCGTCCGACGTTAACCGGTAAGTGAGGGCCACTCGAAGTGAAGGGATCTGAGTCTCCAATGGGAGGACTGCCTCGCTCCCGTAAACCAAAGAGAACGGTGTATTTCCTGTAGCCGTCCGAATCGTGGTACGATACGCCCATAAGCACTCACCAAGCTTTCATTCCAGTCGCGTTTGTTTGAAGACACGAACTTTTTGAGGAGCTTGATTATGGTTTTATTGAAAGCTTCAGCCAGACCATTAGCCGATGGGTTATATGTTGTCGAGACCATGTTCTGAATCTAATTTTTGTCACAAAATTGATAGAAAGCGTGGCTTGCGAACTACGAACATTGTCGTAAATAATCCTCCGTGGCAGTTCAAAACGGTAGATGATGTGATGTTTTATGAAGCTAATCACGTTCGATGTCTTAACCTCTGCCAGCAGAACAGCTTCCGCCCATTTGGAGAAGTAATCGGTGATTGCAAGTATGAACCGATGCCCTCTAGATGACGGCAGGGTGATTGGCCCAATGATGTCCATTCCTCATGCTTCAAATGGCCAAGAGGCCACAGTCGGGTGCAAGAATTCAGATGGCAGATGTATACAATCTGCGTGGATCTGGCAAGCCTTGCACTTCTTTGCATAATCAACTGCATCTGCTGCCATTGTGGGCCAATAGTAAACCATCCGGCGGAGACGATCTTGTAATTTTGGACCAGGTTGGTGAGCCCCACAAGTGCCATCATGAGCTTCACGTAAAGCTTCTTCGGCTTCTGCATTTGACAGGCATCTTAATAGTAGCCCATCGTAGGATCGTCGATATAACATTTTCGTCTCCGTATCATAGAAGAATCTGAGGGAGCGTCTTATGATTGAAGTTGCTTCCTTTACGTTCACTGGTAAAATTCCATAGACTGCAAAGTCGATGAGCGGGCGTCTCTAGTCTTGTATGTCGTTGGTTATCTGGGCGGAGTAACTCGTACCCAGTTGAAGATTGTTCTTGGGACAGACCAGTTCACGGCCTATTATGTCGACTAGATGGTAAGTATTATTTGGAAGTGCCAAGGAAGCGGCGAGACCAGCTAGGGCATCGGCTTCGATATTTTGGAGCCTAGGAACGTGCTCTATAAAGAATCCTTCTAAGGTTACAATGATGGCAATTGTTGTCTGATAATAGGGAATCAGGTCCTCATTGCGAACCTCGTATGAACCTCGGATCTGGTTAACAACCAACTTTGAGTCACCTTATGCTTCCAGGTACTTGATCCCTACTTCTTTTGCGAGTTGGAGTCCGATGACTAGAGCGTTATATTCGACTACGTTGTTTGAACAGGGTTCTGTAAGAGAATATGCCCGATGGACCACCAACCCAGAGGGGAAAATCAATACTACCCCGACTCCAGCGACGATATCACCTTGTGGCCCCGTTCTTGAATCACCATCAAAGAACATTTGCCAAATGGTGTCATACGAAGTCATGTTCGAGGCGACGACTTCGTCGAGAATTTTTTCATAGATTATGGCTGTTTCTGAGCCTGGATGGGCTGCTAAGAAGTCAGCCATGCTTGACCTTCGATAGCCTTCTGCGAAACAAAAACCATATCGTATGGGGACAATAGTATCGCCCAGGTGGCTAGACGAGAACTGAGTGCACCGGGCTTGGTCATGAGAACCCTGAGAGGATTAACTCGTGAAACAACATAGATGGTATGCCCTATAACATAGTGTCGTATTTTCTGAATGGCGAACACTAGGGCAAGGCACTCCTTCTACACGGCGGTATACCTATGTTCTGGTCCTACCATCATCCGGCTGAGATAGTAAATGGCTTGTTCATGTCCCGCGTCATTATTCTGTGCTAGCAGAGCACCGAGGGAGTGTTCCATCGACCGTACATAAAGCAGAAAGGGTTTTCTGGCGACCGGTGCTACCAGAACTGGCGGATTCGTTAGGTACTCCTTAATATCATCGAAGGCATGCTGACATTCCTCGTTCCATACAAAAGAGACATTTCCTCATGAGTTGAGTGAAGGGTTGATATCGCCCTGAGAGGTTAGATATAAACCTCCTGATATAGGCTAGTCTTCCCTGAAGGCCGTGGAGTTCACGGAGGTTCCTTGGTGGACTCATCTCTAGGATTCTCTTTGTTTTGTCTGGATCTATGTGAATGCCCCAGGAAGTAATGACAAAGCCCAAGAACTTTCCGCTGGACACCCCCAGGAAAGACTTGGTGGGATTCATCTTCAGGTTGTGCGCTCGCATGAGGTCGAATACTGTTCTCAAATCATGTAAGTGATCATTTTTTGAGCGGCTCTTGACGGTGATGTCGTCAACATAACACTCTACCGTCTTGCGCAAATGATCTCTGAAGATGACACTTATAGCACGTTGATATGTAGCACCGGCGTTCTTCAGGCCAAAGGACGTGACCGTATAACAATACACGCCGATTGGTGTTCGGAATGACGTATGCTTCTCGTCATCATGAGACATCTTGATTTGATTATATCCTGAAAATCCATCCATAAAGGACATGCGCTCGAAGCCACACGTATTGTCGATCATTATGTTGGTGATCGGAAGTAGGAATTCATCCTTAGGGCATGCTGCATTCAGATTGCGAAAATCGATGCAAATTCGGATCTTTCTGTTCTTCTTGATGACTGGTACTACATTGGCTACCTAGTCTGGGTGTTGTTCTTCATGGATGAAACCGCTAGCTATAAGCTTGTTTACTTTCGCTTCAATGGAATTCATGATGTCCGGACGAAACCGCTGCTGCTGTTGTTTGACTGATTTTGCGTTCGGATAAATGTTGAGCTTATGAAGTACGATCTTACGGTTTAGCCCTGGCATGTCTTCATAACTCCAGGCAAAGACGTCGATGTATTCTCTGACGAGCTATAACAACGACTCCCTCTCGCCGTCTGTCAGGCTTTTACTGACGAAGATTAGCTTTGGAAAGGATTCATCGCCGAGGTTAACTTGCATAACCTCGTCCTCAGTAGGAGGATCACGAAGTTCAAAGCGTTTCTCCCATTGTGCGTCTAGTTACTGGACCCATGGCTCCAACTCAAGTGGTTCAAGTAGATCTTCGTCTTCCTCTTCGATATCAGCGGATGTCATATTGACAGATAATGTATGTCTAAATGTATCTCCAATACTGCTATCAGAGTCGTAAATGGGTGACTCGGACGAATGAGAGTGCCACTCGCATTCTTCTTCGGAACTTTTGGACGTTGTTGGTGGTGTAACATACCCGAGGCCGCGTCTAGATTTGTGATAATGGTCCTGAGGTTTCCCTGCCGGTGCCGACGGCTATAGAGGCAATCACCAACCACTGTCGTGATTCAGACCCGGGGTAGCCTCCATGTCGTACCTTGCTTTCGCATGAAGTACTTGGCTTGAGGACTATACAGGTAGAGCGGTAATCTTCCAGCGTCAGGTCCAAGATCGGACTCTTGTGGCGTGAAAGATTGAGAAGCTTCTTTTCGGCCAAAGATGATCGTGTGATCCCATCCTCTTCTGTCTGGGACCAGGAAGTGAGCGCCTTTAATGGGAGCAAGTTGATTTGGGGTATGGACGGTTGTCACCCGTGTGTACAGGCTAACGTCTAGACAGTCCCGTGCAGCATACATTAGATTGGGCTTATCATACTCAGAATAGTCTATCGGCAGCCTCTTATTGATGAAATAAGAAATTTTGTCCACAGGGATTACATCATCAGGAGAGGGGCTATCCACCGGTGTAACCAAGTATTTGGCGAGTTCTACGTCCTCTTCGGCTACCCCCTGCGGGCTTAGAGGTCGGAATGCTATTTTGGGCAACTTGACCACCAAGGATTCAGCTTGAGGTATTGACTTGCCTGAGAGTGTTGGATCGACACTTGGTTGCCGGCTCGTCTTGGAAAGACGGATGATCATTGGCTCGGCAGGGGACCTTGTGTCTTCCGGCTGCCTTTGAGTGGATTTTGGCAGTCGGATCACCATCAGCATTACAAAAGGCCTCGCATCTTCTTGTTGCCTTTGATTGGCTTTCGGCAGTCGGATTACCATCGGCCCTATGACAGGTTTTGGCTCCTGGCTGGATCTGGGGAGCCGGATGACTATTAGTTCCAACTGCGTAGGTGAGGCAGAAGAACCGAGCACCTCTTTATGCAAGGTTGCGACGAGGGGTGCGACCTTGCCCAGTTTGCGGGCCTGGAGATGAATTCTCAAGGGTTCTTCTGGCCCTGTGATGGCCTCCAGCTCGTCAGTTATATGTTTCCTGGATTCGTCATATAGACAGACCTCCGAAGAATAATAAGATTCAACCCCCTTGAAGGGATCGATGTCGGCAAATTCAGTTTTCACGACGTCGTGCTTACTGACATACCTGAAACACTGGTGAAGGGTGGATGGCACGATCATATAGTCATGTATCCACGGACGTCCCAGAAGGATGTTGTAGGAGGTGTCTGCATCAATGACATAGCAGGTAACCTCCATCTTCAGATCGTCAATCTGACATTTCAATCGGATCTTCCCTAGGGGATAGCTCCTCCCTGAGTTAAAACCGCTATTGGCAGTGTTGGTCGCTGCTAGCCGGTGCATAGGGATGCCAAGAAGTTGGAGCAAGCTATTCGGGATGATGCTTATTGACGAGCCAGGGTCGATATGCATCCGATCCACCTTGATGTCGCCTATGTATCCAGTGTAGTACAAGGGGCGATCATACAAATTAGACTTGATCAAAATATCCTGTGGAGTAAATATGATGTTGGGCATTGCATCTATGGTATCGCTGCCCTGTAGATCTGCTGGCGGGTCTTCCCCGGGAGGCTTGACCTGAGCTAAGTAAGCATCAACATTTTGGAGTACTTTGCTTAATGCGACGCGAAGATCCTTGGAGAGGCTTAGGAGCTCGTATAACGACAACTTTGCAGGCATATTAGCCTTTCTTTGGCTTGGACTTATCCACTAGTGGAGGCTGAGATGGCCTTGGAATATCAGAGGGAGGCGACGTTGCCGGCTGAGGATATTCGACTGAATTATCCCGTACGGGATGGACTTGTGCTCTGGACCGGGTAACAACGGCTGCAGCTTCTTCATCTTCGGCTAAAATTGTATAGCAGCATCTAGACTTCCTGTCCTTTTTTTGCTGGTAGGAGATGACACCTCCGGGTAACTTCGGGCACTAAGTCTGGATGCACCCACATGATCTTTCCCCGCGATGTGGTGAGAGGTACCAATCCAGATGTCTGGCTACGGACGGGTGGAAGATTAGTAACCTCCATCGTTGCCCGAAGGACAGGTATTACCCCGTCTGGAGTGCTTGTTGGAGTCCGCATTGACTGCGGGTCCCAAGTTTGTTTGTCCAGGCATCCTTGCCGGTTGGGTTGGCAAGGTGGCTTTGATTTCGTCCACGGACTTGACCATGGACAGTAGCATGGCTTCAAGTACTTCTAGACATTGTCGGTCAGAAGGCGCTTCATGGTCATCATTAGCCATAAAGATTGTCCTCACGTGGGTAGAGGTGGAAGGGATCATAGTAGAGGTGCTCTCTGTGTCGTACTCTTGTACAGAGAAGTCGTCGGGAAATGTCAGAATGTCATCTTCCTCGGACTCGGAAGGGGTGTTACCCCCTGTGCAGGAAGCCGCGGCGTCCTGGTGAGGGTGGTGGACCTAAGGGAAGTCCAAGTCTGTTGCGCAGTTCTGGGGGATCTCTGTAGCCTCCCTTCCCAAAATTTTTGAAATTTTTTTTTTATGTATGATGAAATAAGTTTCTAAAAATTACGAAAAACTTGTTAAAACTGTTTTCGAAAACATAGAAAACCCTCCGATACGACGTGCATCCCGCCAATCCGGGCGACGTGGTCGCGAGTCGAAAGCATCGAAAGGTGCGTAACGGCTTCGTGGTCGTATGGGCTTTGACGAAATTCAAATTGGTCGCGTGTGCACGACGAATTTGATGCGTATCCGTCAAAATTCACCGTATCGACCTCTGTGCAAATTCCCCAATTACTTTGTGCACGCTCGTCAGATCGAGACGAAACTTGCGTCAACAGGACCGTATCATTTTTCTGGTCCTGTATGCCAAGTTTGGTCCAATTCTGAGACAGTTGAATCGGACCGCCGTTTTGCGGGCCCCACGGTCCGACTCAACGGGCGATTTTGTGCATGGCCCGCCGGAATCCAACTTTGGACATACGGTTGGGTTCTTATCGGAAAACCGGATCCGTAGACATGTAGTTTGACGATTTTAGAGACCATTGACTCTAGCACGCTTTTCGGTGCAAAGCGGGTCCAACGACGGACTTCGTTTTTGCTTAAAATTACCGTTTTGCCCCTGTATCCAGAATTGGACTTAAGGACAGGCAATCCTTGCTAATTTGACTATTCTGAGAACATTGGTAATGTTTATTTCAGCTTTTGGAGACAATTGTGATGACTTGGACTTTCTGACTTGTCGATTGGCGATACATTGTTGCTTCTCCATGCAACCCCCAGGCAAGTATACCTTGCCGAACATATACAGTATTTACATGGTTTTCTCTTTCCTTATTATAGTACTTTTCATATTATCACATGATTCCATATTGTGATTGATTCGTCCTTGATTGATTTACTTGTTCTAGATTACGTGCACGTGTAGGGTATTTGACATTGCTAGATTATTGGTCTCTTCGTGTTACCTTGTCTCGTGAGTGAGTTGTCAGTTTCTATATCTGTCCTTGACTTGACCATTCTTGACTGGGAGTATCTTGCATTGTACTACAGTCGAGATATACTATAGATTGGGAGTATCTTACATTGTACTACGACCTATAGCCGATTCTTTTATCTTGATATTGCTCGATTGACTTGACTTGAGATATGCCATAGATTGGGAGTATCTTACATTGTACTACGACCTATAGTATATATTGATTGATTGATTGACTCGACTTGCGACACTATAAATTGGGAGTATCTTACATTGTACTACGATTTATAGGAGTCTACTTGACCTTGTATCCTTAGGAGAGGAGATCGATACTAGAATTGGCTAATCTCGACTGAGAGTATCCTGCTTTGTGCGTCAATTGAAATACTGTAGATTGGGAGTATCTTGCATTGTACTACAAACTATAGGAGTTTTGATTGATAGTTAGCCGAGTCTAGTATTACATTTCCACATTTTAAATATCTTTCTTGCACCGTTCTTATCCTCCATACATGTTATTTACTGTCATATTAGTAGGCATGTTTTATGTATGTTGCTAGTTCTCTGAAGACCTGATGATCTATTCAGGTAGCTGATTGCACGGAGTTAGTTAGCTGAGCATGTGGTAGTTGACTTCAATCGCATGATTCAGGTATTTTGTTAGTGTTAGTGATTTACTATCTTTCTCGTGCTTTTATGATATATTCTGCTTATTTTATAGACTCGTATCATTCTTAGAGTCTAATTGGACAATATGCTAATGGGCTGCAGACCATGACCCATAATTGTTTATTCTTGTTTTATATGATTCCTGTGGATGGAGATATAGTTTAGATTAGCCATGATACCATGACCTTGACAGCTTATACGTACTCGAATCGGGCTGGAGTCCGCTCGATACATAGCTGGCTTGCTCACGAGCTCGCGTCCGAAAATCGGGTGCGGGTCGTGACAAGTTTTTGTGGTGGCCCATGCAGGTCAGAGCATATCGTATCGGTTACGTAACTGTACTGATACGAGCCTGCGCAACTGACTAAACCCCTAGATATCTCAATCCACACTGCCTTGAATATTTTTCTAGAAATTCTCTACGTCCTTGAAAACTCCATATTAGCTCTCGATTATACTTCCTTGCTTTTCCGTACCATTGATTCTCGTCCCTTTCTATTTCGGGGTGACGAACGATCGTGATATCTAGAATCTATCAGAAATCCTTAAATTATAGTATAATATTGCATGATTAACGAGTATGGCTGTTTATAGATATGAAGGATTATAGTTGCTATATGCCCAGATATCTACTGGTAGAATGGTTAGCGACTAGTTAGAAGATCATAAGATTTTAGTGACCATGTTTTGAGGAATAGTGTGACCAAAGGTGGGTAGAAGTCCTCAAGTATTCAGAGTTATAAAATGACTAGAGAAGGTCATAAAATATTTTGGAGAAATTAAATTTGAGGAGATTAAAGTGATAGTAGATTTTGATTTTTAAGGAATAATTATGAATTAGAATTTCGAGGACGAAATTATTTTAAGGTGGGTAGATTTGTAGCCTCCCTTCCCAAAATTTTTGAAATTTTTTTTATGCATGATGAAATCAGTTTCTAAAAATTACGAAAAACTTGTTAAAACTGTTTTCGAAAACATAGAAAACCCTCTGATACGACGTGCGTCCCGTCAATCAGGGCGACGTAGTCGCGAACCGAACGCATCGAAAGGTGCGTAACGGCTTCGTGGTCGTGTGGGCTTTGACAGAATTCAAATTGGTCGCGTGTGCGCGACGAATTTGATGCGTATCCATCGAAATTCACCGTATCGACCTCTGTACAAATTCCCCAATTACTTTGTGCACGCTCGTCAGATCGAGACGAAACTTACGCCAACAGGACCGTATCATTTTTCTGGTCATGTATTCCAAGTTTGGTCCAATTCTGAGACAGTTGAATCGGCCCGCCGTTTTGCGGGCCCCACGGTCCGACTCAAAGGGCAATTTTGTGCATGGCCCGCCGGAATCCAACTTTGGGCATACAGTTGGGTTCGTATCGGAAAATCAGATTCGTAGACATATAGTTTGACGACATTAGAGACCATTAACTCTGGCACGCTTTTCGGTGCAAAGCGAGTCCAACGGCGGATATCATTTTTGCCCAAAATTACCGTTTTGCCCCTGTATCCAGAATTGGACTTAAGGACAGGCAATCCTAGCTAATTTGACTATTCTGAGAACATTGGTAATATTTATTTCAGCTTTCGGAGACAGTTGTGATGACTTGGACTTTCTGACTTGTCGATTGGCGATACATTGTTGCTTCTCCGTGTAAACCCCAGGCAAGTATACCTTGCCGAACATATACAGTATTTACATGGTTTTCTCTTTCTTTATTGTTGTCATTTTCATATTTTCACATGATTCCATATTGTGATTGATTCGTCCTTGATTGCTTTACTTGTTCTAGATTACGTGCACGTGTAGGGTATTTGACATTACTAGATTATTGGTCTCTTCGTGTTACCTTGTCTCATGAGTGAGTTGTCAGTTTCTATATCTGTCCTTGACTTGACCATTTTTGACTGCGAGTTTCTTGCATTGTACTACAGTCGAGATATACTATAGATTGGGAGTATCTTACAATGTACTACGACCTATAGCCGATTTTTTTATCTTGATATTGCTCGATTGACTTGACTTGAGATATGCCATAGATTGGGAGTATCTTACATTGTACTACGACCTATAGCATATATTGATTGATTGATTGACTTGACTTGCGACACTATAAATTGGGAGTATCTTGCATTGTACTACGATTTATAGGAGTCTACTTGACCTTGTATCCTTAGGAGAGGAGATCGATACTAGAATTTGCTAATCTCGACTAAGAGTATCCTGCTTTGTATGTCAATTGAAACACTGTAGATTGGAAGTATCTTGCATTGTACTACAAACTATAGTAGTTTTGATTGATAGTTAGCCTAGTCTAGTATTACATTTCCACATTTTAAATATCTTTCTTGCACCGTTCTTGTCCTCCATACATGTTATATACTGTCATATTAGTAGGCATGTTTTATGTATCTTGCTAGTCCTCTGAAGACCTGATGATCTCTTCAGGTAGCTGATTGCACGGAGTTAGTTAGCTGAGCATGTGGTAGTTGACTTCAATCGCATGATTCAGGTATTTTGTTAGTGTTAGTGATTTACTATCTTTCTCGTGCTTTCATGATATATTCTGCTTATTTATAGACTCATATCATTCTTAGAGTCTAATCGGACAATATGCTAATGGGCTGCAGACCATGACCCATAATTGTTCATTCTTGTTTCATATGATTTTTGTGGATTAGCCATGATACCATGACCTTGACAGCTTATACGTACTCGAGTCGGGCTGGAGTCTGCTCGATACGTAGCTAGCTTGCTCACGAGCTCGCGTCCGAAAACCGGGTGCGGGTCGTGACAATCTCTACCCCCTGTATGTGCTCTTGGTACATCGGGTTGTCGCATATATTGAGGGGACTGCTACCCCTAACTTTATCTACTCTGAAGGAGGCCGAAGGTGCACCCCCGGGTGCTGGAAGCTTCTTTTTGGATCGAGTGCCTAAATAGACACCCCTTGTGGTTGTCGGTGGGAACCCTCCAGATGAGGGTCTCCTTGCAACACTAGCCGAGATTGCCGGCCTGGAAAAGCCTGTCTTCTTTCCTCATTTGCAAGGAGGAACCTCTTTAGTGGAGTTACAGGAGGCAAAAGAAAACTCCTCGTCCCCCGGAATTTGCATCCGTTTCTTGAGTTATTGTCGGATAAGTGCTGGCTGCTGCAGTCGTTGGAAAACTAACTGCCGACCTTCATGTGCTGCTGATTTATCGCAGCAGTAGTTGATGATGACTTGGGTGCAACGACGTCCCGAGGGGGACTCATTGCATGCCGACGCCGCCACCTTGTGTTTTTGAGTAATCACCTCACGCAAGTCGGTAGCAAGCTGATCTACCTTTGTACCAAACTTATGGACTCGGGTATCCCGAGCGCACGGGTGTTTAGGTATCATGTTTGCTCCCTGATCCGTGGCTAGTAAAAGCACTTGCTTTGGATCGTTAGAGGGAGACTTTAAAGACCCACCCTGTCCGTTAGCCCTGGAGGACTAGACGCGGGTGGTTCTGTACAACTTTCCATCAGGAGCCCGTATAACAGTCAACGGGGCTCGCTGACAATCAGCAACTTGGACAGTTGACTGGGCCTGTTGGGCCCACACTGCTCTAGACTTCTTTGACTTAGCACCCGAAGGTGCATAGTAGAAAGAGACCAGATTGATACATTCCACATTCTCAATGGGTCGTATGGCGTCGGGCCCGTATGAGAGGCGGTTGAACACAGAACTTCTGACAGGGCCGCATGAGACATCATGTCTGAGGCCAGGATTGGCTGCCGCATGGGCTATCTTACTGCGGCCATAGTTGACTGTCGCACGAGTTGTCTGCCTGCGGCCAGAGTTGGCTGTCGCATGGACAGACTGCCTATCTCTCTTATGCGGCTTCTTCTTTGTCCGCATGGACTTCCTTTGTGCCCCCAAAAACTCAGCATCGTAGTGTTTTCTTCTGCTGGATTTAGGGATAGTGGGATCCTCTGCGGTCGGAAGCAAAGCTGTAGGAGAGCTTTGGTCACCGTCTTGGGCTGCCGAAGGAGCTTCTTCGAGAACTTGGTCGGGGCAACAGTTCTGTGCGCTGACGTCCTACGAGTTCTCTTTGAATTGGCTCACTTCTGAGACGGGCTGGCACTCCCTTCAGAGAGCATTTCTTCGAAGGCTTGTTGGTCAAAGCGAACCACACGCATTTGCTGCATAGAGCCGAACTTGGACGCGTCAGATTGTATCACCAGCTTCTCATCAAAGGAGAAGGATGTCCCCAGTAGAGCGCCATCGTGTTTGCCATAAAAAAATCAAAGACAGGTATTACAGAACACTGAAATTGATTGCAAACTCGCTTGTACAAAGAACAAGCTTAGAAAAAAATCCTAGGAAACAATCTAAGTACAATTGTTTAGTTTTGATTCTGGGGGGTGACGGTAGAGGCTCGGAAAAGTGCTATCAACTCTGCCATACTTCGTGGACTAGCTGACGCAGTCTTTAGCTCTTGAAGAATTTGCTTTTCGAAGGTTGCCAGCCTTTTACAAGGGTGTGGCACCCTGCTATTTATAGTGGTATGTATACTGAGCCGCATAGATGGCCTGTGGCCACGTGGCGAATTAGCATGTGAAGACCCGCTCTTTGGCCGCCATCTGTCAATTTGTTGGAATTTTGTTGCAGCAAATCTGGGTAGTTAATACTTGGTCAGCCTGCCACGTGTCCTGTCGCATGAATCATTTTGAGCCGCATGAGTCTCTCAGTTTTCGACAATGTGGGGCCGCATGAGACTCATGTGGCTTAAGTCGCAGACTTCCTTAGCCCGCATACAGCTTAAGGATTTAAGCCGCATAGATTCTGTATTTTGGCCGCACAAAGCTCATACGGCTTGGGTCGCAGTCGCCTTTGGCCACATGAAGTTCGGAGACTTTGGGGCCGCATATGTCTGAGCCGCATAAGGTTCATGCGGCTTAGGTGACACTCCTTCTGGCCGTATGAAAAGCGTATGAACCCTGCTTTTGGTGACGTCTCACGTCTTATCTTTTTGTCAAAGTGTCAGAGCTGTCATTTTTGTCAGTTTTGACAGAACTTTGTCAGTTTTATCAGACGAACTGATCCTCTTAGCCGCATATCTTTCTTCTGCAGTAGTTTGTCGATGGGCCACATAAGGCATAGAATCTGTCATACGGCTTTCCTTTATGCGGACCTATTTGGCCCAAAATACATATGCGACAATTTGTGATCCGCATGAACCCCAGATTTTCCATGCTTCTACAACCACTAAGAGGTACATCGTGAGGGTAAAGCCTCAGCTTCGAGCCATGTCACAGCGGCATAGCACCGAACATAGGCAATTAGCCTAATATTGTAGAATGAAGAGTGGTAGGCAATACTACGAAGAGGCTGGGCCTCATGTTACAGTGGTGTGATTCCGCAGAGGAACCTAGAAAGGGTAAAGTCTTGGCTTCGTGAGCCATATCATAGCGGCGTAACACCGCAAGGAAGTGAAAGGGTTCATGTTGGGTAGGTTGGCATTACAAAGAGGCTGGGCCTCATGCTATAGTGGTATGACACCATGATGAGATATAGCCTCGTCTTTAGGCCATGTCATAGCGGCGTAACACCACAAGGAAGCGAAAGGCTTCATGCCAAGACTCTTTAAAAGAACTCACCTAGAGTGTATGGAAAGAGATATAGGCCGTCTCTTGAGGGAAAGCTTGTAGATACCCAATATATATACATCGAAACCAGGCGAGAACATGGCCTTTAATGTGTAGCCAGAAGCAGAGTTGATGTCATTCTGTAAGTAGAAAGAATTACAGTTATGGTGCAGAATTCAAGGCTTAGTCCATTCTTGTATCATGTTGTTATTTAACCCATGTAGGAAGATTCAAGTCGAAGCGACTTTTATCCTAATGTATGATGGATAGTCACTATGGGGAACGCTCAACCCCTATATTGAGATATGTGGGGATTATTGGTATTATGTCTTTGTTTCTAGGAGAATAGTACCACATTGCTTACACAAAAAAGTGAGTATCTCAATAATAGCTTTGCTTATATTGAGATGTGCACATGGGGTGTGGAGGGGCATATGGGTGCCATGTGGGGGTATTTTTCTAGTGAAAAAAAAGGATTAACTCCTCAATGAAGCATTTATGCTTTTGTCATGCTCATTATTCCCTTAGTAGCTAAGCCCCGAAGGGGCTTAGCGACTCGGACTCGAACTCAGGCTCAAGGGCGCAAAGTGACACTTTGTTGGCATACTTTGCAGTTAGCACGTCAATATCGAACATAGCGCTTTGTGCGCTATTGATGCGCTCGTCTTATGTATGAGTCACCTGCGCTAGGCGCATGGGCTAGTCACATGGGTGAGGCGCATGGGCGAGGCGCATGTGCAGGGGCATATGCGAGGGCTTGCGCGGGTTATGCATGGCTATGCGTTTACGTGTATGCGTGTATTCGTCGCTGTGGGGCTGCGTGCATGTGCTATTGTTCTGTTGTACGCATGTGGGGCTACACGTATGTGATGTTGAGCAGTTGCATGCGCAGGCGAATAAGCTGATGTACTATTGGGCGCATGGCGCTGTTGGTGCATAATCAGGCTGGTTGGAAGAAGCGGTTATGGAAATATTAAATAATTATTCAGATCCATCTTTTATGGGATTTAAATATAATTCAGTTATATCTTTCCATTATACACTCCTACCTTTTAGCGATCAATTGGTGGCTAGGATTAGGGTAGGACTTCCACTCAACTCTATAAATACTCTCTTTGTGCCTTCTTTGAGGACTTACTCTGAAATTGAGAGACGATGTCAGTTATGTGGTTGTTGCCTTCATAATCTAGAAAAGTTTGACGAGTTCGTATAGGAGGTGACAGTGAGCATTCCAAAAGTTCCCTCTGAATTTGCTGATTGGAAGCAAGTCGCGGTAGGACGAATCTTGCTTTGAGCAACGGTGATTCTCATCACCCCAGCAGAGTTGTTTTCTTCCTTCATTCCTTCCTTCCTTCTTCTTCTTCTTCACCAGTAGCCTTTGGAAATTATAAGAGCAAACATATTTGCAGGAAGTCTCCGAAATCCTACATACTTAAAACAGAGAGCAAATTTATTTGCGTGAAGTCTATGCTTCTGTTTGTTGCTAAATCAGAATAGATAGCAAATTTACTTGCATGAAGTCTCTACTTTTTTATTGTTCTTCCATCTAGATCTGTTTCGGGAATAATTCTGCACAACCCATGGAGTCGATGACAGAGATATTACACTCTCGTGATCGGGCTTCTTCTCCCACTTCTACTCCGGCTCCTGCTCCCACACCAGCTCCTTCTTCGTTTACTGCTCCTGCTTCGGCTTATATTGTTCCTGAGAAGCTACACCAAATCATTAGTACGGTGATGATGCAGTACATAGAGAGCCGATAACCAACTCTGCCACCACCCCCACCATCGAGTTGATAGTTTTTGTGTTTTGGGATGGGTTGTATTTGTTGTATTCTTTTTGCATTATGTATGCAACACAAGACTTGTATGTTATATGTATTTGGATATTTTGAACACCGAACTAAGTTGGAGTTTGTAGTATTTGTTAGTATTTGTATGATATTTTAGTATTTTGTATATTATAATATGTATATTGTTGTGTTTGTGCTTATTTGTGTGTTTAAACTCATTGTATGTTAGATATGCTACTGTAATTGGATATATTGATCACTATTTGTGTGTGTGTGTGTGTGTGTGTGTGTGTGTGTGTGTGTGTGTGTGTGTGTGTGTGTGTGTATATATATATATATATATATATATATATATATATATATATATATATATATATATATATATATATATATATATTGTTTCAGGTATGAGTCAGGTATGAGCATAACAAGAATTTTTGAATCTGGAAATAAGGTTTAACTTAGCGACGGAACATCGACGGATAGCGACTGACTAGCGACGGAATACTGTAAAATTTCTAGGTTAGCGACAGGTTAGCAATGGGTTAGTAACGGAATACTAGAATATATCCGTCACTAACCTACTGTCTGGTATCAAAAATTAGGAAAAAATGTATAAAAAAAAAGTCGTCAATCCATCGCTAAAAATATCGCTAAAGGATACGTAGCGACGGGTTAGCGATGGAAATTTGAAAAAATTTAGTCGGTAACCTACTGTCTGATATCAAAAAACGAAACTCACAAAAAGTCTAACGTTCCATCGCAAGTCTCTGAGATTTCGACAGACAGTTTCAGTCGCTAATCGGTTGCTAAATTATCATCGCTAAATATGTCGATAATTCGTCACTATAGCGACAGACTAGCAACGAAAACTTGACAGCGACAACTGACGTAGTGAAAGGCCTTTTCCGTCGCTATATATGATTAGCGACGAAAAATACCAATATACCGATGGAAAACACCAATATAGCGATGGATATTTCCGTCGCTAATTAGCAGTATTTTTGTAGTATGGACAAATGTCTTTAATTAAGTAGTTGTACACTTATTTAGAGACGCCAAAATATTCACCATAACCAACTCTCCCTATGTGTGTGTGGGGGAGGGGGGGGGAGAGAGATTAATTTAGAGACATGATTTGTTAATCGAAAATGCATTTATTTTCTCTTTCTCTTTCTCTTTCTCTTATTACATTGCTTAATTTTTGGAGGGTTGACTCCAAAATCCTTTGTGATTTTTTGTCGATTATGATTTCCATGTAAATCATTCGTGTTTATTTTTGGCTATTTTATGGTGAATATTTCCGTATCTCTAAATAAGTTCTTCCATCCTCACGATTGGGGGTTAAATTATTTCCATGTACGACATTTTTCAAAAAGGGGATGGTAAGAGGGGAACTTGGCTTCGGTAGAAAGGAGATGAAGAATAAGTTCTACATTTATTTATTGTTTATTTTCTAAGTTATATCAATTTGGGGTTACTTTTGTGGTTTGGTACCCATAACGTACCTTTTATATTAAAATATAACGGTAGGGACTTCATTTATAGAAATAAAGTGGGAGAAATTATTGGGTGGTCCGGCCTCACTACGTGGCAATGATGAATGGTGAGTCCGGCAATTAATTTCTTGACACTTGACATAATCTATTACATCACTACATTTCTCTTATTTTCTAGGTCAATTTTTTAATGTTTTTGAAAGAAAAAAAAATATTTTTTTCTAAATATATGCCAAGTGAATTTCTATATATTAAATATATTTTTTGCAACTTTAAAAAAAAATTATGCCATATATTATGCCAAGTGTCAAAAAATTAGTGGCCGAGCTCACCATTCACCATTGCCACGTGGTGAGGTCGGACCATCCAATAATTTTTCACAAAGTGGAGGAGATACGATGATGACAATGGAGAAAATGACTAACTCTATCAGGATAAGACTAGCTAGGACCGAACCTGATCCTCCCACCGGCGCACGGGCCTCCATCATTTGATCCGATCTAACTTCTGCATAGAGTCTCGTAATGAGATTCTCAATTCCCATCACCATCATAATGACTTATGTGATGGCATCATTAGATATTAGTTTATTTTTATTTTATTTTTCTTATGATATTACGAGTAATTAACAAATAAAAAGAAGTTCAAGGTATTTCTCTTTTTTACTTGTCAAGTACGATAATTCAAGTCATGGTATGCAGTTGGCCAGGCTGGGCCGGGTCGAACCCAGGTCAAACCGGGTTTGACCAGGCCTGGTCCGGGACAGGCTTAAACCGGTCAGAGGAGCGGGCCGGGCCGGGCTAACCCAGATCCGAGAGTGCTGGACCCAGGCCGGGCTAACCCAGATCCGAGAGTGCTGGACCCAGGCCGGGCCCGTGGCCCGATTTGGTCGGGCCGGGCTGAACCGGGCCTGGGCCGGACCGGTTCAGGGCTGGACCGGGTCAGCCCGATTTTCTACGAAAAAAATTAAATCTTTTACATTGTACTAGTAGAAAATAGAAAGTAAAAAAATTTATTAATCGTAAAATATTTAATGTACATATGTTCAAGTATTTTCTTCCATTAAATTTGAAATAAAATGTAAAAGCTAAAAGCTAAAAACTAAAATTTTATTTCTAAATCAATTGTAAAAAATGTACTAGTATTTTTTTATCGTCCGGCGTCCTTCGTCCGTCTCTATTGCTCAGCTCCTCCTTCATTGGTGTCCTCTAAGGTAAGACACTGAAAGTCAAGTTCAGTAATGTCGGCATTTTTATCTATTGAGTTTTGGGTTCTTTCTTCCGTACGAACCCAGTCTTGAACACAAACGCATGCTTCCAAGATATCCAACAGCATCCTGTTCCTCTTCTTGCTCAGTATCCTTGAACCTACACTAAAACAAAAATTCGATACTAACGTGGACACTGGGACCATTAGTATATCGCGTGCTATAGAAAAAATTATAGGGTACATTTTTTCGTGTCTTTTCCACCATTCTAAAAGGGAAAAATAAGTTGGAGTTTTATCATATTCTTCATAAGAATTTAAATATAACGATAGTTCCTGAGTTGGTAGGGAAGCTTGGTTTTTGTTTCTTCCTTTGCAGTACGCTGGCAGCATATGGTAATTTAGACATAAGACCAGAGCTACTACTACCAACTTGAAATGTCGTACCGGGTCGGGGCGATACAACTCGTTCTTCATACAAAGTAATTAAGGAATCTAAAACATCTCTAGTCTTTACTTTTATGTTATTACATCTACATTCATATTTTTATGAAAATCATCTAGCAATATGAATACCCCATCTAATTTGATCTTCGAATAAAAAATCGAAGCCAAACGATATAAAAGAGGTATTTCACCCCAATATTTTCGAAAATTTGTTTCCATTTTGAAAACAACATAATCAAAACCGGGAACTTTTCTACATTTATAAAATAAATGAGACATGTTAATAAGTTCTGTTAACGCTAGTGAAGAAGTTGGATAATAAACGCCAGATAAAATACATGTAGCATTGTAAAATAATTCTAAAAATTCAAAAATGAAAATATCAATTAACCAATTATTTTCAGCAACTTGATAATCAAAACCTTGATTAACATTACAATAATGAGTAATAAAATCTTTAAATCTAATGCAAGATCTCAACATTAAATATGTAGAATTCCATCTATGTGGTGCATCCTTAACAAATCTTCTAAAAGTTTTGAAAGCTTGTTGTCTACTTGCAGAAGTATTCAAACTTTGTAGACATAATCTAAGCGTTTCTAAATTTACATGAAAAAATTAAAGACATTCTTATACAACTAAATTAATAATATGGCAAGCACATCAAATATGAAACAGTCACCCTTCTACTATAGGTAAAAATTGTGAACTTAAAATACTAATACAAGAAGTGTTATTACTAGCATTATCAAGAGAAATGAAAAAAAAATTATTGTGAATATCATATTCACGTAAAAATTATATGATGGCGCCACCGATTACAAAACTGGTATGTAAAAATTCCAAAAGCCATAGACAAATAATACTTTTTTGCAACATCCATTTTTCATCTACATAATGTGCTGCAATACAAATAAAAGCATAATTTTGTTTTGTAGTCCATATATCATAAGTTAGAGCAAACTTACTAACATTTACGAAGCTTTCTTCAAAGCTGTCCACCTTTCGAAAGATTTTGATAGCCTTCGATCTAGTAGTCGATCTAGAAACTTTATTAAAACGTGGGTTAAAAGTACCACTTGCATACTTATAATACCAATAACTCTCTCCGAATGTGAAAGATTGTTCATCACTTGGTTAGCTCGGTTTTGTTACGAGCATCAGAATAAATAAAATTACCTACAGAAGATCCTTGTGGACCGATGCTTATCTGTGACTGCCTGGCTTGCAGTGTGTCCTTACCATGACAAGTGTCATAGTGTCTTTTCAATGTGTTTGTGCCATCGTTCCTTTTCCACTTAAAAATTTTCTTACATTTCTTACACTGTGCACCTTTAACAATTAGTTTTTGATTTTTTGGATATAAATCGGTGCGCCCTCACTATCAGTGACATATATTTTTTCATAATATTGCCATAAAAGTGATTTCTCCCTAGTTACAACATTTGTAGCTATGCTCCTTACTTCAGGATGTGACATTTGTGTTTGTGGCACAGAATCTGAAATAAAATTATTTTCAAATAAATCAGCGTAGTAAGCTAAATTTGTTCTGAATCACCTCCGTAAGGGTGGTCAGAACTAGTAAGCTAAATTTGTTCTGAATCACCTCCGTAAGGGTGGTCAGAACTAGTAGTATCCATAATTTTGAAATTAAATTTTGCAAAAAATATTATCTAGCAAAAAGAGAAAGAGAGAGAGAGGAAGAAAGAAGAGAGAGAGAGAGAGGAGAGAGAGAGAGAGAGAGAGATGGAGAGAGAAAAGAAAAAAAAAGTCAAAAATTGCCCAAAAAATTGAAAAAACAAAATTTCTCTAAAATTAAATTTATTTGGAAGGTAAACTTCAGGGAAGAGATGTTAAACTCCAAATTTTTTTTGCATAATTTGAAAGCTCAAGAACACTGCACTTTGGCCTCCAGAAAGTTGCACTTCAAAGCCCTATCTTCAGAAAATTATTTAGCTTCAATATTTTGTAAGAGATGAAAGAAATGGTTGTGTATAAATTTTGTGAAATTTGGTTTATTTATAGATTTTTTTTGGGCTGCAAAATGACCTATTTTAAACCCAAAAAAGAGTTATTATGGCGATATTTTGGTCATTTACTGAAAATGACCAAAATATCCTTCTAACGGTCTGAAAATAGCAAGCAAAATGGAGGTATTTTGGTCATTATGGCCTCCCAAAGGCTATAAACAAAAAAAAAATTGAAAACCGGCCAAATCGAGCCAACCGGGTCTGGATCGGGCCAGTCCGGGTCGACCCGGTCAAGCTTGGTGGGTTTGACCAGCCCGGAACCGCGTTCAAACCGGGTTAGGCCGGTTTGGGCTTATGGGTCCAGGGCACAACCCAGTCCGGACCGAAATGTGGACGGGTCGGGCCGGTCCGGGTCATTGACCGGACTCGAGCTGGCCCAGACCAAGTTTGACCGGGTCGGGCCCGAGCCGGGACCCGCCCGGCCCAGTGAACACCTTGAAATTCAAGATGAAATTTTGGATAATATTATATGAAATGGATATTCAAGTAAAATCAAGATCTCGTGGTCCCATATAATAATACAATAATTGCATAGAACAATTAAGATCGTGTGTGTAGGGATGGCAACGGGACAGGTAGGGACCGGGGACCATATTTCCATCCCCATCTCTGAATAGTGTTTGAATCTCCATCTCCGTCCCCGTTCCCAGTCGGGTTCAATTTTTTTACCCTCATCCCCGTCCCCATCAAACAATGCCCTCCCCGTCCCTGCCCCCGTCCTGTTGACATTTTCGGGGATGAATTTTTATGTACAGTATAAGCTTAAAAAATTATTTCATTCAAAAAATATTACAAGACATGTTAATAAAACATGGTATTCATAAAAAAAATCTTACTAGATATAGATCATGAACTCATAATACCAATGGGTTACACATATGGGTATAAGTAATCGGGGTCGAAAATTTATCGGGACGGAGAGTACTACAACCATACCCGTCCCTGAATTTGACTGGAAATTTTTTTTAATCTCCATTCCCGTTTTTAAATCCCCAAATCCGTCTCCATTGGAAAAAAAAGAAGAAACCGGATCCCGTCGGATTCGGAGAAAATTGTCATCCCTATCGTGTGGTCTATATATATATTCGCAAATTCTTTATAAGAATTTTGACGCAGCACTCAAACGACAATATTGTTTTATAATATCTATTGAGCCATTTTTAATGTTCTGATTTTGGAGTTTATTCATCCGGGTAGACTACAAAAGGGAGGAATTTTTTTTCAAGCACTACCCATTCAAAACAAAGACCACGGTAGAACAAGATGCCAAGTCAATGTGAAAGTCCCCATTTTAAAGTAATTTGGAAAATTATTTTGTTGCTTACGACAATTAATTCATAGGCAAAGGGAAATGCTTCTATTGGAAAATGCAAAGAAGAATATGAAGAAAAACTAGCCAAAACAAAAACTAGAAATTAAAAAACAGGAAGAAAATAGTTCAGTGTAAAAAAAGGCAAAATGATATATAGCCCACTAAGCCCATGGTATTATTTTTTTGGTTAGGGGGACGCCGATTGGTCTCCGGAGCGAACCACAAAGAAAGTGTGTGGGTGTGTATAAATTTTTGGAAACGGTGAGTCTAAATAGCAAACAACACAGCATGCACACTCCCATGCATGTGTGGACGTCTAAAAAATTCTTTTAGCCTGTACTTGTAGGCCACCTGTCGCAATCTCATTGGCATCTCTATTTGCTTGGGTCGCAGACCAACGGGACTGCTATTTGGCCCGCGGGCGGGCCAGACCGTCCGCCACGTGGCCCTCTCCCATTGGCCAGTCAATGGCGCGGGCCCCATGCTAACAGGGGGGGCCAATGGGAGAGTGCCACGCAGGCGGACGGGCTGGCCCGTCTGCGGGCAAGAAAGTATTTCCGTGCAGACCAAATAGGATGCTGATATGTGGTCTGCGGTAACTGTGACCGCCGACAGCGAAGGAGCAGCATTTAAACAAAAAGTTGTAAACGACCATGACCATGTATGAAATTGTAAGTCCATTGCAGTACTAGCTGGTCGAAACACAAACCAAACTACCATGAAGAATCAAGATCTTGGTGGTGTTAGCTAATGCTCAGCTTGTGAGCAAAAGCTCAACTCTTACTTTTAGTCCCACGTCGGTTGGCCAAGGAAAAATAAGTGTGTATATATTACTACTCTCTCTTTTAATTCATTAAAAGTTGTGTGTGCGAGTTCCATGGACTACACGCGCATGCCGTCGCCGCCGTCCGGCCGGTTCGGTTCGGTTCGGTGCACGTAACGGGTGCGGTTACGTGCCAACATCTGCGGGCGTCGAATGCCGATTCGATTTTCTCTTCGGGTTCGGGACGAGACCCTTGCTCCTTTCTAAAACTTCTGACCGTTACAAACTTTTTAAATTCCATAACGTTCACTGTTCAAATTTCGTCCAGGTTCAATGAATCATGTGCTGAAAAATATTTTGTAACGTTCGTTTTAATTGACTCATTAATCTGTCATTATTCTCCTACGTTGGAAAATGCTTATATATATCTTGTCCCATTCCTTCATCTATTACACAGAAAATATTTTCTCTCTGAAATTCTCGTCTTCTCAAGATCGCTGCTATTCTTTGTTGTTGCTCTGGACGGAGCTAAGTCGGGGTCATTCTCTCGACGTCGTGTGCGACAACGAGATTCCGGTGGAGCGGAGATTTTACCAGTAGGGACGTTCGGATTCAGTCTGCACATAGACCTGAACTAACTCTCAGGGCAGTGCTACGTGCGCAACTTTCCCGGAGGTCGATAACATTTAATTATTTTATTTTCTTGCAGTTTTTTTTAAACGGAAAATTGTGAAGAACTTCCAACAGGTGGTATTTCGCAAAGAAAGAAAAATAAAATGAGCAAAAACTTACCTATTTCGAAAACGAGACCGCTGAAGGCTGAGCAACCTGGGCCTCCGGTGAGCCAGAGAATGACAGGATCCTCACTTGGGTTCCTCTCCGACTGCAGGAAATAATAGAAGAGCTCCAGTCGCTCGTCCACATTCAAATATCTATGCAATGAACCATTAGTTGTAAAACAAACAAACAACAAAATATATATATATATATATATATATATATATATATATATATATATATATATATATATATATATATGAAAAAAAATTTAATATATTCCATGTAAAAATTTGTATCGATACATCTCAAATCTGAATTATTGGATGTTGATCCAATGATTCAAAGTCAAAGTAAACACTTTTCACAATTTTTAATACATTAAAATATATATATATATATATATGGCTAATTGGGCTTCACTACTAACTGACTGACCCGGTTTCTAGTTGAAAAGGGACGGGTCCGTTGAAGCCGGGAAGATGAGTGACGGCCAGTCCTGCCGAGAGAACCGGAGAGACGATCAGTAGAAATAGGAAAGCTTCGATAAGAAGAAGAAACTCAAGGGTGGGCCGAAAAGTTGATGGATGCATAGTTATAAGCCTATAGCGGTAGCAGTGGGTTTGAACAGGAGACATCACTTGCTACATATATAGCTGTCCTGTCATGCACATGTGTAGAGATACATGGCTAATTGGCTTCACTGCTGGCTGAGTACTGACTGACTGACACGGTTTCTAGATGAAAAGGGACAGGCTGGTTGAAGCCGGGAAGATGAGTGACGGTCACTCCAGCAGGTTTCTAGATGAAAAGGGACGGGCCTGTTGAAGCCGGGAAGATGAGTGACGGTCACTCCAGCAGGTTTCTAGATGAAAAGGGACGGGCCCGTTGAAGCCGGGAAGATGAGTGACGGTCACTCCAGCAGAGAACCGGAGAGACGATCAGTAATAATAAAAACCTTCGATAATCAGACCAAACTCAAGGGTGGGACGAAAAGTTGATGGATGCATAGCTATAAGCCTATAGCGGTAGCGGTGGGTTTGAACAGGAGACATCACTTGCTATATTATATCCTAGTCATAATCCGTGTCCATAGGACATGGTTCATTTAAGGTATTTTTTCTCAAAATCTTGAACCCCCAATTTTAAACAAACAATAATAATTTTGAGATCTCCATCAAAATATTAAATCCCAACCACTGCTGGATGTGAATTTTCTTTGAATTTCCCATAAAATCCCACTCTCAATAATGCTCATCCACAACCATTATGAGACCCCCATCAAAATATTAAATCCCAACTATCAAAATATTAAATCCCCATCTTTGGATTCCCCATAAAACTCCACTCCCAATAATGTTCTTCTCCATAAAACCCCACTCCCAATAATGCTCTTCCCCATAAAATTCCACAACCGTTGATTCACCAAGATTAAATTCCAACCATTCTTTATCTTGGCACAGTCAGCCTTAGCATTCAAAACTTTTGTGCTTTGTATAAGAGATATATATGTCCTGCACATGTGTAGACATAATATATATACACATATGTAGACAATATATAGAGAGAGACAGAGAGAGAGAGAGAGTGAGTGTTAAGAAGAGAGGAAACAAAGTTCTTCATACATATAATTAATCCGCAGCAGCCGGCAGGTAGGGAGTTGGTTGGTGTGGAAGACAGACTGAATCAATCAATCAATAATGTTTTATTTAATTAAGAGTATTAGTCCTGGCACAACAAAAGTTACTCGGCACAATCAAATTATTCGTAACTGTCCTACTTTTTTTTTTATAAATTTACTATTCATAAATATTTACTAAAGGATTGTCTACTATATAATAAACTGATAAATTTTTTGACAGTCTTAAATAAAAAAATATTTTTTTTTTAGCACTCTTAAAAAAATTTGACAGTCCTACTAATTTACTGGACTGGCAAAAAAATTGACAATCCAATATAAATCATGGATCTAATCAGAAGTGTAAAAAATTTCTACAGTCATGTGCGATGTCAAGATTGTAGTCCTCCAGTTATGTATGTTTATTTATGACTATTTTGATAGTCTATTATAGCGGACAACATTTTAGTAAATTTTTTAAATAACAAACTTGTAAATAAAAAATTTTGGACATAACTTTTGTAATACCTATAGTAACTCTTAATTGATAAGTTTTTTTTTTTACTAATATCTTAATTGAAAACTTATGACTATGTCATGTGAGCGAGACACAATCAGGCAACGTGCGGATTTTATTAACCGACAATCAACATATTAATTGTGGGCCATAATGTCTTGGCTATATAAGTCCATTGGGCTGAGGACCTTCTCCCTAATAATTTATACTGAAATTGGAACTAGATTTTGGAACCGAAACCTAACCGAATAAGCCGTCGGTTCGGTTTGAAAAAAATTGATTATATTTTAGTTTAAAAATATTAAAAAAATTTATTAAGTTTCTATTTCGATTTTGGTTTAAAATCAAAAATTAAATAACTTATATCAATTATGTTCATCCAGCCATCGATGAAGGGTATGCAGACGATTGCGGAGATTATGGGAGAGTTGGATTCCCTCTCGGACCTTCAGATGAACAGAGAAAAGAGCAGGGTGTACTTCAGCTCCCTATGTCCCCAGAAGGAGGAGCGGGCCGATGTGCTGGGAGTTGAGAGAAGTGATCTTCCGGTGAGATATTTAGGAGTCCCTTTCACTATCAACTATGCGCGAGATCAGAACTGTCATAGTCTGGTGGAGTACGTCCAGAGGAGAGTGGAAGGTTAGCAAGCCGCCGGATTGTCCTTTGGAGGCCGCATCGAGCTGGTCAGATCGGTTATTTCGGCTGTGGCACATTTCTGGCTGCAATCCATCCTCCTCCATGTTGCCACTGTTAGGAAAGTGGAGCGGATTTGCGCAGACTTCATTTGGAGGGGGGGTATGCATGCGATCTCCTGGGAGCAGCTCTGTAGACCCAGGAAGGAGGGAGGAGTGGGGCTTAGGCCGTTGCTGGAGATCAAGGAGGCCTCTGCGCTAAAACTGTAACGCCCCACAACCAGAATACTGGAGAGCGGGGGGCATACATAGCCAGCTACGTATATTGAAATGGAATCCACATCGCTATACGGTCACGGCTGTCTAGATATATGAGGGTTTAACTACAAGCCATCAGTCTCTTATGGTGAAGAACAAGCATATTATCTCAATCTCCAGCATGTATTACAGTTACAAGATGTTAGACCATCAAATATACAATAGTAAGGCGTCTCATATATTACATATTCGGATGATCATGTAGCTAGTCGTACAAAATGTAAGGACTAGCAAGAGTTCAGTCATACATGATCAACCCTAGGATTTGCCAATCATGTTACAGCCCATAGGAAGACAGTAAGTAAAGGTGCAATACGAGCTAACACGTGCTCGCCGGCTAAACGCCTCAAAAGAATATTTATACAATAAAGTGGAAGAACAAAAAGGAAACCCACTCGTAGCCTTGGTTACGCCTGGTGGTCACCATTTGGCTGGAAGGCTGATAGGTCCCCTCGAGCTACTCCGGTATCTGGCCATACAAAACCAGTTGGGTCAGATCCCAGAAAGAGCAAGTGCCACGAAGGAGGCTTCACTTAAGAAATAAAACCAGCAAGTCAAATCATAAAAACATGAGAAATAACCAGAAATTGCATAAAATAGGATTAAAGCGGCAATGACGAGAGGACGAGGAACTATTCCGGAAGCCAGGTTACACCCGTAAACCAAATAAGGATCGGGGTCGTAACTCTTCGCCTGAACAGAACTTAGCCTCTAGCCATTGGCTGATTAAAAGTAATACACAAGCAATCATGTCCTGAGTTAGCCTTGTACAGGGTCTAGACAAGACTAGACAGGATTGGACTCCATCCAACAATCACGGCCAAACAATAGTTACGGCTTGATACTTAACTAACTAGGGTTATCACAAGCCTAGTTACTGGCAAGATGCAGTGAGATACTCCACAGCCACAAGCCCTGCAGACCATCCAGGTTATCCAGGTCGAATATCCGTTCATGAAGGGTGCAACACATGACAGTGTGCTAGAAATGTGCCCTACTCGTCGGCAGGCTACAAGTCCACTTGCGCGTCTAGATAACGGGATTGCCTGTAGCTGAGAAATCTCTATGATCTATTTGTTTAATCTAGTCATTAGCGTAGTCAGATTCAATGTGAATCTCCGACCGTGGTAACCAGGGACTCACATCCTAGACATGATGCAAGACTGGACTAGACTGGTATCTTGTACCAACACATTCAAGGACAATCACCCACGATGTCAAGGCAAGTTATTATCAAGTCGAGTTAGTTGTCGCAACAGCATTCCAGGTTACAAGCCATGTCTTACTTGTCAAGAGTGCACCTCGGCGGGACACTATCAAGTTATTCTTATTTATCAAGTTACTTATCAGGAGTACACCACAACGGGTCACTGACAAATAGTTACACCAACCAATCGGGTTTAGGGAACAAGTTCAGGATCATTCTAGCATTAATTATTACAACTAAAATTCCAAAATTCACAGAGGGCCAAAAATAAATCATAAGTGGAGAAAATTGGACAAGGAATGCAGCCTGTAATTAAAGCATAGGTCATACGGCAAGCAAATATTTAGCCATGCGGCCAAATAGCAAATGGGCCATATGCGGACAAATAAATGGCAAAAGCCTATGCGGTAGCGACCAATGCATTTGCATGCGGCCAAGAGCTGTGTAATTGCATGCGGCTAGGAATAATATAACTGGCCATGCGGCCAAAGGCCACACCTAAGCCATGCGGCCACAAAGCACCAATGCAAGCTACCCCTTAAATAATACATGCGGGCCCCCCTTCTTAAAATTGCTGCCATGCAACTTAGCACTGCATGCATGCAACTCCCTGCGGTCAAGAATTTATTGGCTAAGCGGCCAAAGGCAAATATGCCAAAGGCAAATAATGGCCATGCGGACAGCTCTAATTATTACATATATATAAGGCCATGCGACAAGCTATATATGCACTATATATGCGGCTAACTAAGTATACGGCCACAATATATACCAAAGGCCATGCGGTCAAATAATTAATCATGCATGCAAGCTACATAGTTATGCGACCAGCAAGTTAATAAATGGCAAGCCAATAATGGAAAGGCAAGCAAAGCTTGCAATGCTCATGGCCATGCGACCAAACTGTTAATAGGCCCTATGCGGCCAAAGCTAAAGGTGCATGCATGCGGCCAGCATGACCATGAAGCAAAATTAATACAAGGTCAAAATAAGCGTGCAGCAGCAATTAGCATCTTGCATATGCGGCACGCAATTGATGCGGCCATGCGGCAAAATGCAAAACAAAAGGGCATGCGGCAAATCAAAATATATATGCATGCGGCTAAATTTAATGGACCATGCTGCCAACAAAATTGCAACACTCCTATCGAGGAGATGTTATGGAAAATACCATGGCCTCCATGCTCCACCAACTACACTATGAGCCCAAATCCAGACTTCCATGGGTCAAATTTGGGTAAAATAAAAAACTCTACAACATGAAAACAATGGATTTCATAAATATGCCAGTTTAGGAGATCAGAACCCATAAAAATCGAAAATACCACAAAGCTAGATCTACAAGAAATTAATCACGAAAATAAAGAGTGCTAAGTACTAAAGTGGGTTAGAAATACATGAGGAAGAAAATGGAACAATAAAAATGGAGTTCCTCCATGAAGCAAGATGCACTTTCCTAAGCTCTCTCTCTCTCTGGGTAGGTGGAGAGCAATGGTGAGGAAGAAGAAGAGTTATGAGGATTAATGGAAGAGAGAGAGTGGTTAGGTGGCTTATAAAGGAAGAGAGTGGGTGGTAGGTGGGGTTGGTCCACATGCAAAAACTGAACCAAGCCGAACCAAGCAAACCTGTCATAACCTATATTTTATTTCTATTGTTTATATAAATTCTATATAAAATTCTTCTCATATTGATATATATATATATATATATATATATATATATATATATATATATATATATATTTGGGTTAAAATTCTTAATCATAGTTTTGTCAAAAAAAAAAATCTAATAACAAAAATGTTTTCCATTTAGCACCTCTTGCAAAATTTTTATTTTTGCATTTCTTTCCCCCACCAACCATGCCACCTAACCCATACACTTGTAACCATGCATGAAGACTAGGGGGCAAATAAGTAATTTTACTTTATTCTCTAATCATTATGTCTTCTAGATATTTGTTAAAAAAAAGAGAATTTATATGAAGAAAGGGAAAGAGATGGCAGCACCCCCCATTCTCTCTCTCTCTCTCTCTCTCTCGGTCTCCTCCGTTCTTCATCTCTCACTCTCCCTCACTCTCTCGGTACTCTCTCTCACTCTCTCCATCTCTCCCAACCCTCCTTTTTCGTCTCCAACCCTCACTCCTCTCACGTCCGCACACCCCGCAGCCGGACTCGCACCCGCCGGCCGACCTCCCTTTATGGCCGCCCACCGCCACCACCACTTCCCTTTTTTCCTCTTCCTATTTTATGTATAATCCCTTCCCCCAATTTTTTTACATTTTCAAAGAAAACTTAGGTCATTTCCTCCATCTATATAATTCATTAATTATTCTCAAATTTTTGAATAGAATTCATTGAAGAAGAAGTTTGGGAAAAACAAAACCCTAGTTTCAATTTGGAAATCAAAGCAAGGCAAGCCCTCTTCCCTTTCTTGGATATTATCTTGATATAAAAATTCCATATTGCTAATTTTTATAATTTTACAATTTTGGACATAATTTATGATTTAATTAATTACATGAGAATCATGGATTAGGATATTGTTAGATCACATACATGGTATATAATAGGAGAACTAGTAAGAGGAAGGTTTAGAATGTTATTCTTCATACTAAGTTGTATGATGGACATCGCATACACACATAGATATGATATGTTGCTTGAAAATCATGCATTTTAATAGAAAGACACCATGAATGTTTTATTTATTTTGAATAATTGATTTTTCATATTAAATCATAATCTTGCATATGTACTTAGTTGTGCAATTTGAAATCTCACTTAGGGTTGTATTGTAAAGTAGTATAGTTTCACAAATTATCCATACAAATATGTTTAAGTTAGTAAAAGAAAATTTACTTGTTACAAGGGATTTTTCTTAAAATTTGAAAGTTTAGATAAATTGTGGATTTATGGAAAAATTGTCTTCCAAACAAGTATGTTGCAAAATTTTAATTTAGTTTATTCCAAGGCAATAACAATATTTACATGTATCAGAAAATAGTATAAATTACCTAATTTGTGTGAATCAATTTTAATAAAATAAATCTTATAATAATAAGCTTGACATATAAATATAGACGTAGTTTAGGAAGTATTGACAATTTTTATTCTTATGATACTTATAATGCATCTTCTTTATGTCTATACCAAAAAAAAAAAAAAAACCAATGTGTGATGCATTAAATCGTCTTTTTGTAACTTCAATATGCTAACAACTAGAAAATATAATGAATATGGTGTAATAAATTGATTGGTACTTATACAAAGTTTTGATTAATTATATATAAATGCATGTGTATCCGGTGTAGAGAATTGTTTTAGTTCATTCAAATTGGTTTCTAGCAATTTTGAAGTTGTCTACTTATATACATACTTATTGCAATCTATATGCTTATTGGTAGTATATTCATAGCTATATGTTTATTTATATATAAGTATAAGGTTTACGATCATTCTAAGTTTATACACAACATGTGTATCTTATAATTATAGACTGTGATTTTATTTTTATTTTTATAAGGTTGAGCAATTACTAATGATGTTTGTTAGTTCCTTGAATATATTTAGAAAACTAGCAATTGATAGCAAGTCATCCATCTCTCTTTTCTCCTAGAAATTGTTCAAAAACCTAATTTCCTAAATTGCATGAATTAAAATAATAGATATTTAATTTTGGAATTTAAGTAAGTTATGGTTAAATTCAATTTATGGATATGAGTAATTGAAAATTAAAATTGATGTACATATGTATATATGTATATGTAGACAAATGAGTACTTTGTGAACAAATGATTAGGACACAATACATGAATGGACACATCGACTCGATATTATATGTGAGTGTATATACGAGCAATTGTGTGTATGAATTAAAACCTAGGAATAATACACATATGAATGTATGGACATTTCAGCTCCAATTTCAAGTGGTATTATGTAGATCCAATCCAAGAATTATATCTATACTTGACACACACACACACACACACACACACACACACATATATATATATATATATATATATATATATATATATATATATATATATATATATATATAGACACAACAGGACATAACCTATACACGAAAATTTTCTTTTATTTACATGGAACTTACATTCCTTGATATGGTATTGTAATTTGAGGATAACCATGTATTTGTAAGATTAACAAGTAGTAATTTAGCGTAATAATTCAATTCTGTCCGCATTATAGAAATATGCTAAATTGACATGTTTGACACCATTATTTAGTCAAAAATTGGCCATTAGGGGTATATATATATGTTAGGATGACCCTACAATTACTTAACCTCAATTTTAAAACTCCTTTGGTATCTTTAGGAGGCTAAATGTGGATTGTAGCAATGCAAAATCAAAATTGAACTCTTAGAATAATTTAGCCATTATCACAAGTAAACAAATTACTTAGTTTATGTCATCAATGAGAAATTTACATCTTGGTATCTTCGTATTACTAACAAGTGTATTTCTTGAGATTTGATTGCATTTTAGGTAATGCACATTGCCATAATCAAAATAAAATTGCTTGCTTGCTTGTTAGTTTTCCTACAATGGTAAAAAAGTTTATTTAAATTATATATATATAAATGAATGTGTATTTTCCGGTGTTGAGAGTTGCTCCACCGAAGGGGTCGGCATACCTGGTTATATATTACGTGTTGCCGGTGTTGAGGGTTGCTCCACCGAAGGGGTCGGCGAGCCCATATGTTTATTCTTTGTGTTTATTTGTTCTGGAAATGTTTCCGGGTCAGTAAATACAAATGAGACTCTGCCGAAATTTTTGGGAATTTTCGGAGATGGTCTTTTTCCGAGAATTCGAACTTTTTAGAAACTTTTGACTTGAGTTCTAGTTCATTGGAACCAACCATCTCCGATCTATGGCATCGGAGGGATTCTTAGAAATCATTGTCTAATTAGATACCTTGGAATTTTGCTTTGGTTCCAATACTTCCCTGGACTCTCGTAGTTTCGAAAAAGACGAAACTATTACTTGAATACGACTTGACTTTTAAGACTCCCGTTTAAGGGATAGTTTCTATGGAATCCGAATGTCTAGAATAGGTTGCATTGGGATGGGAGAGAAACCATTGGATCACACCCGGCTGACTTCTTTGTAATATGATTTTTATTTTTCGTACTGATTAGTCCCTGATACGGTGTTCGTGCGGCCGTGCGGATATCCGGGGTGAGGCTTAGCTTACTTTCTTGATCGCAATTGGACATCCAGGCCCTGAGTTTCAGCTCAGCTATCCATTGCACAATACCCTGAGTTTCAGCTCAGAATACATATTAATTCATTAGACATCCAGGCCCTGAGTTCAGCTCAGCTATCTAATGAATGGATTCGATATTCTTAGAAAAGTTCAAGTCATGTGAATTTCTTTTATAGCTCATGATTCGATGATTCGACCCAGATGATTCGGAAACAACTCATGAAGCTATCTTGCTTGTAATCACATCAATTTGTGATAGTACAGACGGATGGATAATCTAAGAACCACCTATTTTGTACGAGCCTGATCCCAGGTAAATGGGGTTATTGTTGAGATGCTAGGCGTGTGTGTGTGATCCAGAAGAGTTTCTCTAACTCGCATTCAGGTATAGAAAGGTCTTATATGTTCCTTGTGACATTACTTTGGAGAGCTATGTACTACTTGTCTGATATCCTGTGGTATAAGTTCATGTGTTCAAGTATGCTCCTTCTTACATTCATTTATCTTATCATCATGTATTCTTAACTCTCTCCTTTGACCGAGGGCTTGCTCGTCGTATTGAGGACCTAGTATTGTTTACTAGATTTGTAGACATACTTCCAAGGAACTGCTACGACAAGCTGAAAGGAAGCTGGAGAACAAGAACAAGATTTTACTTTTGAAGGCAATTATGTCGAAATCAGAATACTCTCTATATCATTATTCAGGTATACTTATATATCATTTTGGGTTAATTGTTACATTGGGTAGAGTAGTTCATTTTCCTATTTATAGCTTAGAATGTCTATTGTAGAACAATATTAATTTTATTATGCAAGATAGTGACCTGAGATCAACCTATCCTAGAACCCTACGGGCGACAATCGCGAATGTGGGTACTGGTGTATTCATATATCGCGTAGCCTGGGGATGTTGTTACGTACTCGGCTCACCGTATTATTTCTACAGTGACGAGTCACCAGACATCTATATCATTTCCTTCACTACCTTGCTTTGCTAGAGGCAAGTACCTCTACAAACTTTATTTACAACATATAATGAATTGTGTATAAACCATGTTAATCTCTAAACTACAAGTCATATATCACCATGATTCATATGCTTCATACTGCCCTCAGTATCCACCATGCTTTATACTGTTCTCGTATCACTCACATGTCATAAAACGGGTTAAGGGAAAACTGTTAGTAGAGTACGTGATCATGCCCCCTTCTCCGTATGTATTTACCGAGCACTGTTACATTCTATATGTAACTTTGTCGTATGTCTGATCCCGTGTTTGTGTATGGATATACATCGATGCCGTTAAGTGTACGTATGTACCCTTCAGAAAATTGATATGTACCACTGTACATCCTATTTTACCTATTGACTGATCACTCACCTGCTACAGTTTTAAATTTTAAAACAAACATATGATGCCATGATAGATTATGATATGCCATGATTCCTACACTTCTGTTCATTTCATGTTTCGTATATATTCAGTTTGTTAGAATCAGTACTTGCTTCCGTCCTGACAGGATAACGTTGTAGGTATACTTACCGAGGAGGAGTTGCTATGCGATTCCTATTTTGGAGTTGCTGTCGAGGATCAGGCTTTACTTTACGAGGATGTACCTACGGGGAAACTCGTCTAGTTTGTTTATTTACTTAGGACTTTTGAGAGTAGTCATGTATTAGACTATGTATTTTGTAACTGGACCTGTATCCAGTTTTACAATTTGGCCATGTACTCGAAACATATTTATATACGAGATAATTTTGTGTTTGGATATATTCTGACTCATTATTACATATAGAACTGTTAGCACACTTTGGTCTTATCTTATTTGTCTTTAGAACAGCTTACTATGCTTTATCTCAAGTGTAGGCTGGACATGACTCGGCCCGGCCCAACAATTTGGGTAGCGGATCGTGATAGCTGTGTACTGGCCATGTCTCGATAGCCACGATCTTCTGGGGATCTACTTCTACCCTACCTCTGGTAATAATATAACCCAAGTACGAAATGCGATCGAGCCAGAACTCGTATTTACTGAACTTCACGTACAACTGGTGCTCTCGGAAAATCTGGAGGACAATTCTGAGATGTTGCTCATGCTCCGCTTCACTCTTGCTGTAGACCAGGATATCATCTATAAACACAATCACGAACTGATCCAAGTATATCATAAAAATGTGATTCATGAGGTCCATGAATACAGCTGGCACATTGGTTGCTCCAAATGGCATAACAAGGAACTCCCAATGCCCATATCTAGATCTGAAAGCTGACTTCGGGATGTCCTGCTCTCTGACTCTGATCTTATGGTATCCTGAATGCAAGTCAATCTTCGAGAATACTGCTGCCCCCATGAGTTGATCAAACAAGTCATCTATCCTCGGGAGAGGGTATCTGTTCTTGATTGTCATTGAGTTTAAGGTACGATAATCTATACATAATCTGGACGTACCATCCTTCTTTTTTACAAGAAGCATCGGGACTCCCCAAGGCGATCCATTTGCACGAATGAATCCCTTGGTCCTGAGTTCTTCAATCATCTTGTACAATATCTCTAACTCTGACGGCGCCATCCTGTAGACTCTCTTCGACACTGGGGCTGTCCCTGGGATCAAGTCGATAGTAAACTCGATCTCTCGCTCTGGCGGCATTTCTGGAAGCTCTTCTGGGAAAACATCCGGAAACTCCTCGACTATCCGGGGTAGCTGTACTGCTGTTACTGCCATCCGTAATACTGGAGGAGAAGGTTCAACTTTGCCTCGAGAAAAAGAAAACTTTGACTCGCCTAGAATGCTAAAAACAACCCTGCCAACATGGCAGTCTATCCTAGCATACTGGTTCCTTAACCAATCCATCCCTAAGACCACATCATAATCGGCCATTGGGAACTCTATCAATCTAGCGAGGAACTCTCTACCGCTAACTACGATCCGACACGAGGAAAATACTCTATCTACTCCCACAAGACCATTACCAGTAAGTATGTAGAGCCTTACTGATAATGACTCGGGCTCCAGTCCTATCCGTGTCGCGAATCGTGCAGACATGAATGAATGCGTTGCACCAGAATCAAATAATGCTGATGCTGGAGAGGAGTTGACAAGAATAGTATCTGCCACTACCACACCTGGTGCCAATCCTTCTTCTACGGTCATCGCCATCACCTGACCATGTCCTCTGGGTGCGGGTCCCCTCTGCTGAAAACCTCTCTGTCTGCTCTGAATCAGGGCTTGGGCTTGTACATACTACTGGGGGTTTTGCTGCTGGAAGGCTTGTGCCTGCGTCGGCAATGGCCTCTGAGGCTGATACTGTTGTTGTTGCTGGACTGGTGCTGGTCCTCTTACCGAAGGAATAGTAAAGTTGGACGATGATGAACTACCCCTATTCGGACGGGATCCTATCTTGTGATCCGCTGTCCCACAAGCCAGGCACAATCCCTGCACCCTGCGACATTCTGCCACCATATGTCCTGGCTTCCCGTAATGTCAACATCCCACTGCGGAAGAGTGCTTCTACTTCTGCTGCTGAGGGTTCGTCGGGATTGAATGTTGAACCGACGTCACTGAGGCCGCCCGCCTCAGAGTTCCAATTGTCAAAGCCCTAGCTGCCGGGGCTGGTGTCGAAGACTGATTCATGTCGCCATGAGATCGCTTTCGACCTCCGGTCCTGTCCATGATCCTCTGGGAGGTATACTCGTGCCTCCTGGCTGCTCTCAATACCACATCAAAAGTCTGATGCTCAAACTACTCCACTGCTAATAAAATCTCTAGATGGAGCCCCTGCTGGAACAGCTGGGCTCTGTCTGTAGAGCCCCATCCCGCTCAGTCAATCGGTGGAATCGAAATGCCGACGGCATTCGGACTTAGCCTTCCAACGGCTACTCGGAGACATCGCTCGGTCAAGGCGACCGCTCACTCAGGTGGGGTAGTTTCGGTGAACTTACCTCATCTTAGCCTTCACATAATAAATCGCATGTTTTCAACTTGCACAAGTAGGCTTGATAATAAAAGAGACGAATCCACATAGCTAAAGGGAATAATCCCGACAGGTCGAATTGAGTTAGAATATGGAAAGGTCCAACGGTCGGCTTAAAGTTGGTGCACGGCGTGCTTTGAAAATGACACTTGGTCCTTTGTCCCGTGGCTTGGGAGAAGGAAAAGTTGGCATTCGCCATAAGCTAAGAGTTAGTCAAATTCATAGGCGTCGCCCGCATAAATGCTTCATAAAACATGCACGGTCTTATCGCCCAAGGCGTGGCATAGCCTCTGCTCGCCGACGGGTTAAGTTGTATTGCACGGCTTATGGCATAAGTCTAGGCACCCCAATTGACTTGGTTGTCCAAAGTCGAACCCGTGCACGGCACGTTCCTACGATGCAAGGCTTGACGCAGCCTTTGCTCGTCAAGATGTTCACTACTAAAATATGCTAAAATAGCGACGTATATTAGCGATGGCAGAAATACCCGTCGCTGATAATTGCCTATAGCGACTTCTTGTGGTCTACGTCGCTGCGTAACGACGTTTAGCGACGTAGTATAAGTGACGTAGCTGATGGGCGATCGTTTGTGACGGATGTCCAATGTACGTCGCTGTATTGCGACATTTAGCGACGTATAATTTATGCGTCGCTGTTTTATTACATATAGGGTTCCTGGCCCGATCGAAATCACAAAAATTTTATCCAAAATTTTTCTTCCCGCTCTCCCCTCTCCCCGTGGCGAACCCTCCCCTCCGGTGACCCCTCCCTCCGGCGACACCCTCCCCCTTCTCCCTTCGGCGACCCCGCTCGCCCGTTGACCCCTCCCTCCGGCGACCAGCCTCCCTCCTCCGACGAAGGAGCCTTCCTCGCCGCCTTCCTCCTCCGACGAAGCCACCCTCCTCGCCGCCTCCATCCTCCGACGAAGCCACCCTCCTCAGGTAAACCCTAACCCTAGCCCTAGCTATCTAGACACAGACACGGACACGAGAACCCTAACCCTAGCTAGGGTGGTCTTTCTGTCGAGGGGGGAGAGAGGGGTGGGGGTGGGTGCAGGGGGTGGAGGGGTCTTACTGTCGAGGGGTGGAGGGAGGGGTGGGGGTACCCGGGGGGTGCAGGGGTAGGGGAAGGGGGGCATGGTTGGGGTGGGTGCAAGGGGAGGGGGGCAGGGGAGGGTTGGAGTAGGTGCAGGGGTATGGGGAGGGGGGGCAGGGGAGGGGGAGGGGAGGAGGGGGGGGCAGCGGAGGGTGGGGTGGGTGCAGGGGCAGGGGAGGGGGACAGAGGAGGGGGAGGGGGGGAGGGGGGCAGGGGAGGGTTGGGGTGGGTGCAGGGGTAGGGGGAGGGGGGCAGGGGAGGGGGGAGGGGGACAGGGGAGGGTTGGGGTGGGTGCAGGGGTAGGGGGAGGGGGGCAGGGGAGGGTTGGGTGGGTGCAGGGGTAGGGGGGAGGGGGGCAGGGAGGGTTGGGGTGGTGCAGGGGTAGGGGGAGGGGGGCAGGGATGGGTGCAGGAATCGGTATCGGACTATATGTATACAATGTATATACATATATATATACTCACACACTTACATACGCACACAAATACATATATACTCACACACTTACATACACACACAAATACATATGTATACATGTATATATATACTCACACACTTACATACACACACAAATACATATATAAATATATATGTATACAATGTATATACACCAAGGTTCACAATATCGGTATCGGAATCGGTTATCGGACTATTCCTATGAGTATTGGTATCGGCGATATCGGTAGTATCGGCGGTATCGTATCGGAGTATCGGACTTTGGTATCGAAAAACAAATAATTATTAATAAATTATTTACATTTAAAAACATATATTTTATACATTTAGGCATAATTTTAAGTATTTCAGCATTATTTCTTAGTAGTTTTGAAATTATATGAAATAGTAGTCACCCTTACCGATTGGTTTTGCCGAATTGACCGGAACAAAGACCCCCAATGTCGGTATCGATCAATATTTGGTATCGGTCGGTATCGGATCAGAACTTGCAAAATCGTATCGGTATCGGCCGTATCGGATCGGTATCGGCCGATACTTTAAACCATGATATACCAACCATGTTACCGCGGTATTGGTATTTGGATACCAATAGCGATAAGGTAAAGGGTACCAATAGCGATAAGGTAATGGGTACCAACTTAAGGTATTGGTATTGGGATACCAATAGCGATAAGGTAAAGGGTACCTTGGTAGGTAATGACTAGAAATAGGATATTTGACTTAGATTTGACCTTGTTTGACCAAGGTTGACTATTTTGACTGAAAGTCAAAGTAGAGTCAACATCTGACCTAGATTGGACTAAGAGTTGACAAACACGGATTGACATTACTGTATGTCAGTTCTAGTTAGTTCTATTTGATTCTCTGTTACAAATACGGATTGACATTACTGGATATAAGTTTAAATATAGTTTAATATTAGATAAAATTTTATTAAAATCTGTTCTTTCGATATTTGGTATCGGTCGGTATCGGATCGGAACATGCCAAATCGTATCGGTATCGGCCGTATCGGATCGGTATCGGCCGATACTTTAAACCATGGTTGTCACATTAAGGGTCTTTGAGGAGGTGACATGTTGTGAAAAGATATATCCTTATAGTTCTCCTACGTAATGTTAAAAAAAATTCGTAGGAGAACTATATATAAGGATATATCTTTTTACAACATGTCATCTTGTCAAAGACCCTTAATGTACCAACCATGTTACCGCGGTATTGGTATTTGTGCCTGTTGGATAATGTGTGTCCATCTTTGCAGAATTATTTCCAAATGGATATGAATTACTACTTGCGAAATCGTTCATGGATGTACAATCGTCGTCCTGATGATATGTGTGGTGTGCGGGATGAATATATAGCGGGAGTAGAGCAGTTCTTGCAGTTTGCTAAGGCGTTCCCTCAGTACATGGACGGCACCAAAATTAAGTGTCCGTGTGTAAAATGTCATAACGTGAAATATTATCCAGAAGTGGAAGTGACATATCATTTGTACTCGAGGGGTTTCACGCCTAATTACTATCAGTGGACCGCACACGGAGAACTTGTGTCTTTAGCATCAGAGCCGGAACCTTACGTTGAGCCGTATATGCATGCGGGACCTAATTTTGTTTCAGATAATCATGCATACGGCGACGGGTACGTGAACATGGTTTTCGACGCTGCGGGGCCTAGTTTCGTTCATGATGCACCTGAGGAGGCACCGAACGCCGATGCTGCACAGTTCATGGAGTTGCTGGAGAATGCAAGGACTCCATTGTATCCTGGTTGTGAGGATCATTCACCGTTGGAGGTGGTTACAAGACTGTTGAGCATTAAGTCAGATTTTAACATGTCGCAAGAATGCTACAACCGAGTGTTGGAGTTGATTATAGAGATCTTGCCGGCGGGTGCTAAGTTGTCTAAAGACTTCTACCGGTCTAAGAGGATGGTGAGATCGCTCTGGATAGGATACGAGAAAATCGATTCCTGTCACAATGGGTGCATGCTGTACTACAAAGACGACAAGGACGCAGATGTGTGCAGATTTTGTGGTGCTGATCGCTATAAGACAACTAGTACAGGAAGGTCTACCGGTGCAAGAAGACCGACCGATTCAATGCAGTACTTGCCTTTAACGCCGCGGTTGCAAAGATTATTTATGGTGAAAGAGACGGCCGAAAATATGAGTTGGCACATGCGAGAACAGATTGAAGGAGTGTTGGATCACCCATCCGATGGAGAAGCGTGGAAGCACTTTGATCGAGTGTATCCTGATTTTGCTTCAGATCCACGTAATGTCAGGTTGGGACTATCTTCTGACGGTTTTACTCCTTTGGTCTTTCGGGATCCCAGTATTCGTGCTGGCCTGTGATTGTCACTCCGTATAACCTACCGCCTTGGATGTGCATGAAGACTCAGTACATGTTTCTAACCGTTATAATTCCTGGTCCGAACAATCCCAAGAGGAACATTGACGTATACTTACAGCCTTTGATAGATGAGTTGAATCAGTTATGGAAAGTAGGCGCTAACACGTACGATGTTTCCAGGAAGCAGAATTTTCAGATGAAGGCAACCCTTATGTGGACCATCAACGACTTTTCGGCCTATGGAATGTTATCCGGATGGAGCACTCATGGCCGTCTCTCATGTCCGTATTGCATGGACCGTAGTAAGGCTTTCCGCTTGAAATACGGAGGAAAACCGTGCTTCTTTGATTGTCATCGGCAATTTCTGCCAAAAGATCATCCGTTCAGAAGGAACAAGAATGCATTCCGTGCCAGCGTTGTAGAGAAGGGTGATCCACCGCCAAGGTGGCGCGGAGCCACGATATGGGAGGAGGTTAAAGATTTTTCAAGTGCTATCGAAGATCCTACAACTGGGTACAAGTGCGATGGATTTTGTAGAGATCATAACTGGACAAAGAGGAGCATATTCTGGGATCTGCCATACTGGAGTACCAATTTGATCAGACATAATCTTGATGTCATGCATATTGAGAAGAATGTGTTTGATAACATAATTAATACTGTGATGGACGTAAAGGGAAAAACGAAAGACAATCCCAAGGCCATGATGGACTTAGAAGAAATATGCAAACGTCCTGCGTTGCATTTGATACAGCAGAATGGAAAACAGTTCCTGCCGAAGTCAATTTTCTCGCTGGACAAGGAGGATAAAGTGAGACTTTGTCGGTGGATCCAGGGCCTAAAATTTCTAGATGGATATGTGTCAAATCTGAGAAGATGTGTCGATCCGAAGGAAAACAAATTGACGGGTATGAAGAGCCACGACTGTCACGTATTCATGGAGAGGTTAATTCCGATTGCATTTCAGGAATTCTTACCGCAGGCAGTTTGGGATCCATTGACGGAGCTTAGCATATTCTTCAGGGAACTTTGTTCTAAGAAATTGCTCGTTGATCGTCTAGAAAAGCAAGAGAAGGACATTGCGGTAACACTATGCAAGCTAGAGAGGGTGTTTCCTCCTGGATTCTTCGACTCTATGGAGCATTTGCCGATTCATCTATCCTATGAGGCACGTGTTGGTGGACCCGTCGAATATCGATGGATGTACCCGTTCGAGCGACATTTGAATCACCTAAAAAGAAAGGTGAAAAATAAGGCACGGGCCGAGGGTTCTATTTGTGAAGCCTATGTTCTCGAGGAGATTACAAACTTTTGTTCGATGTATTTCAAGCCTCATGTTGCAACTAATAGAACGAGAGCTTCCAAAAACGACGACGGAGATCATGAAAGTAATGATACAATACTGAAGGTATTCAATGCTCCAGGAAAGCCATCGGGTAAAATGAAGAAGAGATATCTGAACGATGATGAGCTAAGGGCTGCTCAGGTGTATGTATTACTCAACTGCGACGAGGAGGAAGTAGAGAAACTGGAGGGGTAAGTAAATAATATGTCTACATTATTTTAATAGTGTTGAGAATAATACTATTACATTAATTGCACGATGTTATTTTCAGCATATTTAATGATGATGTGAGGTCAGGTAGGCCACACATAACAGAAGAAGAACTAGAACAAGAAATGAGGCGTTATTTTCCATCATGGTTGAGTGCATATGTAAGACTTGAGAACTCTATAATTACCTTTCTGTATATGTACTTGATTTAGAATGAGCTTAAATTTGCTTCTTTCGTAGTATTTAGGTCGATCGTCCATACGCAAGACTTGAGAATGACTCTATTAGAACGCTAGCCAAGGGACCAATTTATGCTGCAAAAATATGGCCAAGCTACTGTGTTAATGGGTTTAGGTTCAAGTCAACAACTTGCCCGATCAGAGACAACTTTGTGGATCTCGACTCCACCAAAAACAGCTGTTTGTGTATCAGATCTTCGAACTACAAAGATGTTGATACGGGCAACGATTTCTATGGCGTGCTATGGGAGATCGTGGAGCTGACATATAGTTATGGAATAGAGCCTGCTAAGATTGTGTTATTCAGGTGTGATTGGTTCGATCCGATTGAAGGTCAGGGTTGGAAAGTAGACAAGCACGGTCTTGTTGATATAAACTATCGGCGTCGATATCAAGCCTATGAACCATTTGTCCTATCAAGTCAGGCTCAGTTCGTGTACTTCACAAGTTATCCTAAACCGGGAACAACAAGGTCGGACTGGTGGGCAGTATGCAAGACCAAAGCTAGAAATACCTTTGAGGTTGACGATATAGCTTATCAACAGGATGAACTACCTCTTGTAACAAATATTATAGAAGTGGACACGACGGAAGTTCCTCATTACACATCTAATTGTGTAGAAGAAGTAGAATTATCTGAAGAGGAAGATGCAGATGAAAGTGAAGATGTAGAGGAGGAAGAAGAAGAAGATGAGCTAAACGAACTAGATGAATTTTCAGAAGAGGATTAAAATCTGTGATGTCTATCATATAAATATGTATTTTGTAATAATAAATCTGTGACACTTTAGTGACACTTTTATCTGTGACCATGATATTTTTCAAAAATCTGTGATGTCTATCGAATAAATATGTATTTTTGTTTTATTGTCATATGTTATTATCAGGTATGACTAGACCAGGAGGACGACGCGGAGGATATTACATTAGGCAGTCCAGTCAGCCTCGACCTAGGGATGGAGGGGAGAGTTTCGTACCCTCATCCTCATCTCCGAGTACGCCAGTGTACCATTCTGTTCTCGGTCCATTACCGGGACAGGGCAGTTCCAGCAGGTTGCAGAGTCCTCCCTCGTCGTTCTGCCTTCCTGATCCCGCATCCAGCATCCCTGATATCCCGTCCAGCATTCCTCCTATCGACGGCTCTATGGGGGAAGCCGACGCCGAGCATATGGAGGCCGGCGATCAGACTGAACCTGCCCAAGCAGGAGGTGAGAGCGACCCTCCATGCGCTCCCCCGGGCGAGACGCGTATGGAGATTTGGATGGACGGGCCTATGAAGTAAGTTAATTAATTAATATAAATTTCTCAAATGATTATATGTACATATATATTCATGAAATTTTCTTATTGTATAGATATCGGCCTTCTGTAGTACAGAGACAGCTGGGGGTATTTCTGAGGCAGAACTATGGTGGGCCTTGGCTCAACTACTCAGATGCTCCCGCAGACAGGAAGGCCTTTTGGTTCGCCCACTTAAAGGTAAAAAAATTGTTTATTTTTAAATTTTAATAATCATTTGTGTATATTATACAACTTTTGTATTTTACTTCTTGTAGAGGACCTATTTCTATCCACCACACCGGGCGACGAGGATCGAGGGCCAGTTTCCTGCCGTCGCAGCCAAGCTCATCCGTGATACGATCGACGACCAGAAGCGTCGTGATCGCGCCGGACGTCCGATCCATGGTTGGTTCACGCCAGATCAGTGGGCTGCGATGAAGGCTAGATTCAGCGAGCCCAAGTACCAGGAGTGGTCTGAGAAGGCCAAGGTGGCGCGGTCGAGCGCCGGTAAGTGGTGTGGTGGCTCCATTCCGATGACGGAGCATTTTCGTCGTCTGGTACGTTTCCTACGACGGACATTAATTTATATATAGTTCGATATAGAATGTTTAATACTAATAATAGATAATATATTTTAACAGGTAAAAAAGGGTGAGGACCCGAACATGGTGACCGTCTTCCTGGTCACACATCGGAGGGCTGGGGAGTTCATTGACGAGAGGGTGACGCAGGCATATGTACGTTCTATTCTTTATATTAATTTACTATAACTTAGAAAACATGAAAATAGATATCAATATAGACTTTAGCAAACACTTACACGTTAGCAAACATGTTCTAGGCCGAGTTTGTTCGGCTATAGCAGGAGGCGGCTGCTGCTGCTAGTGCGCCAGCAGAGGGAGGGGCTGGTAGTTCCTCCCAGCCGCCTACAGCTCCATCGCAGGACGAGCTCTGGATGACCGCCGTTGGCGGTCTTCAGAAGGGTACGTACTACGGTACGGGATCCTACGACGCGTATTTGGCTTCGGAGTCATCCCGGGCCCCCTTTGTCAGTACGCAGTCTCCGGCTTCGCAGGCGTCGTCACGAGTTGGGGATATCCTTCGTCAGATCGAGGAGCTGCGTCGCGAGTTACAGCAGCAGATTTCTGATGCGGTCGAGCGACGATCCGACCCTCCGATCGTCATCGGACGATTTGATGCGATCGAGCGCAGTATACAGGAGCTGATGAGTCTGCATTAGGCTACAGCTGCCAGCTTGCAGACGCTCACCGAGTCTACGCAGCGCACAGAGCGTAGATAGGTCGAGCTGGAGGGATCGCAGAGGAGCATGTCTGCCTCACTCACTCAGGTTTCGGCTTCGCTTGAGGCGAGTACTGAAAGGGTGGTGAGTACCCTTGCTGCACATGGTGAGCGACTGCGAGAGCTGGAGCAGGTACGTCCTCCCGGTCCATCGACGGTGCCGACTCCAGACACTGCACTGCCTCCGACGCGGACTCCAGACATTGCACTGCCTCCTACTGCCCCTACAGTACAGCTCACCCAGCAGCAGTATGACTACATTCTATCCCAGTTGCGCGGCAGGGGTCCGCAGTGATTTTATTAGTTTTTTATGACTTGTGTGTATTGGCCCTATGGGCAAATTGTTTATTCATACAACTGTTGTTTATACACTTGGTGGGAGACTTTTTATCTTCTATTTTTATTTGACTCTATTGGATGTTTGTGAGGATTGGTGTCTGTGATATTTACTTTGCACTGCCTCCTATTTTTATTGTGATATTTACTTTGTGATATCTGCGACGGGGATGACAAATATACCTACGCTGGGTTATAAGCGATGATCTGATATACAAAGGAGGTGCTGCCGAAATTTTAAAAAAATATATTGTGTATTTTTGTTATGATGTGTGTCTATATTTACAGTGAATGTGAAATGCAGTATTCGGAACAATCGACAGTTTCGATTACTGTTGTATGTGTTATCTTGGATAGAAATAGCAACAGTTCAGGGTGCACTTCTGAGAGGTTCATTTTCACGTCCTTCACTTTCTCGAGACGTCGTAAAGGTTCCCGAGTAGGTGAAGGACGTGAAGAGGAAGCTCTGAGAAGTGCACCCTGAACTGTTGCTCTTTCTATCCAAGATAAAACATAGAACAGTAAGCAAAACTGTCAATGGTTCGAATACTGCACTTCACACACACAGTAAACACAGACACAACATAACAAAAATATCAATTATATTTTTTTAAATTTTTTTATAATATCTGCGACGTATAGCGATGTTCTGCAACGTACTGCGACGGAAAGTAGAAGTCGCTATACGTCGCTAAATAGTGACGTCACGTCACTAGACGTCGCTACATACGTCGCTACATCTGTCGATAGAAGTTGCTAAGTTGCCCACGTGGCTGCCATGCCATGTCATCATATATATAGTTTACAACGTCGCAAGTGGTCTCTTTACGTCGCAACGTTGGCAACGCAGAGATACGTCGCTATCTGTCGCTCATTTTGCGACGTCTAGCGACAATTAACTACGCGTCGCAAATAGCGACGTATGGCGACTAAATTGCCATCTGCGACTTGCCTATAAGCGACGTCCATTTTTCGTCGCTAAATACGTCGCAAACTGGTTTTAGCGACGTATTTTCTATTTTTAGCGACGTCTCCTGACGTCGCTAAAATGGGTTATTTTAGTAGTGGTTGCAAAGTAAGTTAGTCAAGTTATGTTAAGCTATCAGGAGTAGTAGCAAGCACGATCCTATGAGTTCTACGGCCGGGTATAACCACATAGTCTCACGATCGTAAGGCCCGTCATATAGAGTATGACTTGGGCGGTGGTGTCACATAGAGTTTCAAGTTGGTTTAAGACACGATGGCACGGACTTAGTGTTTTAAGGCATGGGCCACGATTGATTTATTGAGTTTGGAAAGTATTTAAATAGTTGTTCTTGAGTTGAGTGAAATGATAGGACAATAAAGAAGAATGCTCGCGACTGGGTCATCGAGGCAATGTCTCAGATGTGAGAAGTGTTGAACTTAGCCCTGAAAGAGATGGTAACACTAGAAGTAGATTGACTGTGTGAGACGTCAGTTTGAGTCGAGTCTTGCATGGTCATGGACAACTTGTCGACAAGGTAAATATGTTTCCTCGGGCGATAACCTGGGGCTACAGCAGGACCGTTCCGGCCTAGGAGGAAACTGGAGGGTGAATGTGATTGGGATAGCTAAGCCTGGGGCAAAGTATTTGATGGACGCTCATTGGGGCTAGCTACCCGCTTTGACCGGTCCATCCTATACTCAGCTAAAAGGGAGTCCATAATGGCTCTAGGAGCCAGTGACCAAATTTATATAAATAAGTCGGCACGGCGGCAAATCCGCATGTGTGCCTTTGGATTGAGTTAAGTTGAATATGTGTGTACAGTTAGAACACAATGTTGGGCCTAAGATTTGGTTGCAACGTATGCGACGTGTTTCGGCACGAGATGTGGCGTCGAGTCTTATGTTTTCGGCATGTAAGTTGCATAAGTTGGTTTGAGTTGTCTTGAGTTTAAGTCAGGAAACCGTCGCAAGGAAAAGTTGGTTGAGTGACACTAAGTTCACAAGTCTTGATTGGGTCAGTTGATGATTTAGTAGCAAAGGGCCGCGGGGCGGCAAGGGCCACGAGGCAGCGATATGATTGAGTCTCATCATTGAGTTGCGAGGCACAGCCTCAACAAGGACTTATAGCACGGTCACACGGGAATAGAGTCTTATCGCGTAGCTGCGTCTCTGATTTTAAGCCGTAAGGCAAGCACGACTTGATAGGTTAACGTTGTTGAGTTGATATTGTGTTGTAAGCACGAAACGGTCTTGAGACACAAAATAGGCCAAGGCGTCTGTCCTAAAACTGATCCTAAGGAAAGAGTAGAAAGACAATCAAAAGGGTTATGTTGTACGAAGTAAATCAAACGTGTTGGTTTTGTATGGGTGGGCGAGGAGCTCATTCTACCAGTACAGTTGAGTACTGACACCCACATAGTTTTCATGTGCAGGCACAGGTAGAAGCTCGTGGCGCGAAGCTCGCTTGGATGCGTCGAGGCACGGAGTTCCTTGGCGATTCGAAGCATGTGGCCGCATGGAGTCAAGACTTGTACGGGACATAATGTATGGACGTCGCCTTCCGAAGCATCCGTTGGCTCAAGCATTGTATCGAGAGATGAGAGATAGCAGAGTGAACTTGTAATGTAAAAAAAGTGAGCTTGAGAGACTTGTAATCTTGGCCTTGCGTTCCATTGTAACCTTTGTTTCAATATCAATAAAATGCATCTTTGAATGATTTGTGTTTTGTTCTAAATTTCGCTGCTATTATTCATTGTCTTTGCTTGGGACTTCTGTGCGACGACCCCGTCGCAGCCGCTGAAATCGGCCGTTATGGAATCTGCCTTGCACGAGCGCAATCTAGGCTCGTGCGGCATCACGCCTTAGCGAGGACGATCGCTCCTACGGGAGCGGGGCGTGACATAATGGTATCAGAGCACGGCTTTACGTCCTTGGACTATCGAATGAATTCTTTAACTCTGCTGTTTTCGTAAACTCTGAATTGTTGCTTCCGTAAAGTTGATATCGTTGGTGCGCTCTCTCTCAATTGTCCCACGGGATGTCCATACAATAAGTCTATCTATTTTGCAAAACGTAGAAGAACAGTTTTTGTTAAAACAAAAAGATGGTTTACGTAAGCACGGTTGGCTAAGTCGGACTGGGCATATACACCAAAGTGCGTCGACCTTAGAAAAGTCGAGTGCGGGAATTGAATAGTGTTGAGCAAGAATGAGTTGGACTCAATTGAGTTAATGAGATGACTATCGATAGGGGTACTATCGAGCGACGATAATGTCGATGCGATATAGATGAGCGTGCTTAGAAATTGAGGAATGGTTCGAACGAAAAATTTAAAGAAGATGATTGTGAATCGATTGGTAAGATAAGAATTTGTTGAATGACTTCATCCCTGAGTGGTGTATGCGATAGCCTCAGGGATGTCAATCGATCGATTGAGGATTCGGAGTGTCGATGAGTCTATCAGCAAGCATCGCATATATGCAAAGCCTTAGATTGAGTGAGTTGTTGTCATGAAGTTTGATAAGTGGATTCGAACTTCCTAGAAATTGACGCGCACGGAACGTGCTCGGGATTGAGGATGGTGCGAGTATGAAACAAGAAGATGATTGAGTAGATAAATCAAATCGAGAAAAAGTTAAGGTGTAGCGAATGAATGACTTGATAAAGGGAATCGATAGGTGAAATCGTATAGAGAAAGTTAGCACGACGGGAAGATAGCGTGCATAAAAAAGTTAATTTTAAAGTTATGCGAATGACTCTAAGGATTGCATTGAACGTTGCTCGATGATTGAGTTAACAAAGGGACGATGCGAATTGAGGAAATACGTTGGTCGATGACTTAAGATAAACGGATGAACAATACATGAAATTGGTTTGAGAAAATTGATGTTGTGAATGATTCGAGGGATAATAATCGAACTTGAATTTGAATGTCAAGGAGATTATCCAGGCGGACGATAGCATCATTCGCACGACTCGAAATTGGTTGCAAAGAAAGATCGTCAGGTTACGCATATCGTCGACGGTATTGAGGCATATCGAAGATCGATATGCGATAACTCGGGGGTACTCTAACTCGGCGGATAACGATCGTGCAAGTGTTATTGTTCGGTTGGATGCCATACTTAGGATTTTGATTGAGATGAATGTTGGATGAAAATGATTGTGTCTTGAGGGTTACGCAGATAACCATAGCGTCGACATTCTTGTCTTGCGCGAGCACAACTCTAGCCTCGCACATGCGTTGCGTCGAATTTGGGGTGATCGTTCCGCGTGAGCGCTGACATGGTGATTCATGTCGCAGGAATGATCGGACTTGGAAAATCATGACACGGCAACTTTGATTGTCACGACTTGTCGGTTTGATGCTAAGAAGAATTTGAGGATGTTAGGACTTAAGATTGATGAATGAAATAAACTTGAGGATTGAGTAGGTCCAATCCGCACATCGAGAATGAATTAGTCTAGACTCGAACAAGAGTTACGTCCCAATGAGGATAATTATCCCGCGGGAGTGTGCATGGTGATTCATGCCCACCGTGGAAAATTGGACTCGCGTGAGATCGGGGCACAACATATTGTTAAGTTAGACGACCTCATGATCGAATACGTGAATTAGGATGAATGACTTAGGGAATATAAAATATGAATTATGGTTTAGCGATGAATTGTGTCATAATGTGCTTGACATGGAAGGATTGATAGGCGAACTATATCGAACGTGTTCGAAGAGATAGAGTATACGAAATGGCTTGATGAACGAGTGATAATGATATGCCAAGGAATTGGTTGAAACATGAGTTATCGTAGGATGGCTTTGCTGAATGACTCGGACCCCGTGCGATGAACGTTGGGATGTGTGTAGGGAATCGATGCTCGATGTTTAGAAATCGGAGTGATGCGAGCTTGGGTAGAAAACCCCGTACCATCGACTTGGTTTGACCTTAGGATGGGGTCAGTGTTGATATTGTTGTTTGGGAACTATGATTCCAATACTGACGGAAAGACATAGCCTAGCGGTTAGGCAGACGTCCGAGTACGAAGTGGTAGGATTTGTGGAGGCACCACTCGCGAGTCTCGGTTGACATGCATGTATATCAGGGACGCCCGAATATGTGGACGATCCGACTCGAGTGGTGATGGTGGATTCTCTATCACGAGGCTTGGCTGAAATGCATGTATTTTGGGAATGCCTGGAATATGTGCACGATCCAACTAAGTGATACGTTGAATCAAGTGAGACTTGAGGAACGGGAAAGTGTCGAGGATTTTGAGATTTTGAGTTTTGAAGAAAGGATTATGGGTAGCACGAGCGTGGCTCAGATTTGGCAAATGCATAGGAGTAGTGTGTGCGAGAGTCCGTGGATGTTGATTAAAGTGATAAGACGATAAGTATACTCAGTTAGTTTCGAGGACGAAACTTTTTCTGAGTGGTGTATGATGTAGTGCCCCATCCCGCTCAGTCAATCGATGGAATCGAAACGCCGACGGCGTTCGGACTTAGCCTTCCAACGGCTACTCGGAGACATCGCTCGGTCAAGGCGACCGCTCGCTCAGGTGGGATAGTTTCGGTGAACTTGCCTCATCTTAGCCTTCACATAATAAATCGCATGATTTCAACTTGCACAAGTAGGCTTGATAATAAAAGAGACGAATCCACATAGCTAAAAGAAATAATCTCGACAGGTCGAATTGAGTTAGAATATGGAAAGGTCCAACGGTCGACTTAGAGTTGGTGCACGGCGTGCTTTGAAAATGACACTCGGTCTTTTGTCCCGTGGCTTGGAAGAAGGAAAAGTTGGTATTCGCCACAAGCTAAGAGTTAGCCAAATTCATAGGTGTCGCCCGCATAAATGCTTCATAAAGCATGCACGGTCTTATCGCCCAAGGCGTGGCATAGCCTCTGCTCGCCGATGGGTTAAGTTGTATTGCACGGCTTGTGGCATAAGTCTAGGCACCCCAAATGACTTGGTTGTCCAAAGTCGAACGCGTGCACGGCACGTTCCTACGATGCAAGGCTTGACGCAACCTTTGCTCGTCAAGATGTTGCAAAGTAAGTTAGTCAAGTTATGTTAAGCTATCAGGAGTAGTAGCAAGCATGGTCCTATGAGTTCTACGGCCGGGTATAACCACATAGTCTCACGATCGTAAGGCCCATCATATAGAGTATGACTTGGGCGGTGGTGTCACATAGAGTTTCAAGTTGGTTTAAGACACGATGGCACGAACTTAGTATTTTAAGGCACGTACCACGGTTGATTTATTGAGTTTGGAAAATGTTTAAATAGTTGTTCTTGAGTTGAGTAAAATGATAGGACAAGAAAGAAGAATGCTCACGACTGGGTCGTCGAGGCAAGGTCTCAGATGTGAGAAGTGTTGAACTTAGCCCTGAAAGAGATGGTAACACTAGAAGTAGATTGACTGTGTGAGACGTCAGTTTGAGTCGAGTCTTGCATGGTCATGGACAACTTGTCGATAAGGTAAATTTGTTTCCTCCGACGATAACCTGGGACTACAGCAGGACCGTTACGGCCTAGAAGGAAATTGGCGGGTGAATGTAAGCGGGATAGCTGAGCCTGGGGTAAAGTATTCGGTGGACGCTCATTGGGGCTAGCTACCCGCTTTGACCGGTCCATCCTATACTCAGCTAAAAGGGAGTCCACAATGGCTCTGGGAGCCAGTGACCAAATTTATATAGATGAGTCGGCACGACGGCAAATCCGCATGTGTGCCTTTGGATTGAGTTAAGTTGAATGTGTGTGTACAGTTAGAACACAATATTGGGCCTAAGATTTGGTTACAACGTAGGCGACGTGTTTCGGCACGAGATGTGGCGTCGAGTCTTATGTTGTCGGCATGTAAGTTGCATAAGTTGGTTTGAGTTGTCTTGAGTTTAAGTCAGGAAACCGCCGCAAAGCAAAGTTGGTTGAGTGACACTAAGTTCACAAGTCTTGATTGGGTCAGTGGATGATTTAATAGCAAAGGGCCGCGGGGCGGCAAGGGCCGCGAGGCGGTGATATGATTGTGTCTCATCATTGAGTTACGAGGCACGACCTCAACAAGGACTTGTAGCACGGTCACACGGGAATGGAGTCTTATCGCGTAGCTGCGTCTCTAATTTTAAGCCGTAAAGCAAGTACGACTTGATAGGTTAACGATGTTGAGTTGATGTTGCATTGTAAGCACGAAACGATCTTGAGACACAAAATAGGCCAAGGCGTCTGTCCTAAAACCGATCCTAAGGAAAGAGTAGAAAGACAATCAAAAGGGTTATGTTGCACGAAGTAAATCAAATATGTTGGTTTTGTATGGGTGGGTGAGGAGCTCATTCCACCAGTACAGTTGAGTACTGACACCCACATAGTTTTTATGTGCAGGCACAGGTAGAAGCTCGTGGCACAGAGTTCGCTTGGATGCATCGAGGTACGGAGTTCCTTGGCGATTCGAAGCGTGCGGCCGCGTGGTGTCAAGACTTATACGGGACATAATGTATGGACGTCACCTTTCGAAGCATCTGCTGGCTCAAGCATTGTATCGAGAGATGAGAGAGAGCAGAGTGAACTTGTAATGTGAGAAAAGTGAGCTTGAGAGACTTGTAATCTTGGCCTTGCGTCCCATTGTAACCTTTGTTTCAATATCAATAAAATGCATCTTTGAATGATTTGTGCTTTGTTCTAAATTCCGTTGCTATTATTCAATGTATCTGCTTGGGACTTCTGTGCGACGACCACGTCGCAGCCGCTGAAATCGGCCGTTATGGAACCCGCCTTGCACGAGCGTAATCTAGGCTCGTGCGGCATCACACCTTAGCGAGGACGATCGCTCCTACGGGAGCGGGGCGTGACAATGTCGAACTCGGTCGCTACCAAGGTGGGAGCAAACCGACTAAGTCTCAAAAACTCGGTCGCATATCCGTCGACCGTCCTGCCCATCTGCTTCAAATTGGAGAACCTCGTCTGTAGATCGTACCGAGCTACAGCATCAACGTACTTGGTTTGAAATCTTTATCGGAATACGGCCGACGTAACAGGTGCCACTAATCCAACGGCCTGTGCCGTCCACCAGCTGCGGGCAAGATCCAATAACTGTAGGCGTACTACCGCCACCTGTTTGTTCTCGGGCGTCTTCGCCGTTTCTAGAATCACTTCTGTATCCTGCAGCCAAGCATCTGCGGCAATCGCATCCTCACTGCCGTCGAAGAAGGAAGGGTTCAAACGCTTGAAGCTGTTGGCTGCCTGGTTCCCTTGATTACAGCCTCTGTTCATAGCATCTTGTACTGTCTGGTACAGGGCGTCGCCCCGACGATCTTGAGATGCAAGCAACTCCCTGATAAGTCCAACCTGTCACAACCCGCACCCGCTGTAAGGGCACGTGTACGTAACAACGCCCAGACCTCACTGTAAAAACGGCGTGGAACGCTGTAGGTTTTCTACTCTAACAACAGTTATATATAATATCAAAACCTGTCGAGAATATGGTCAACTCCGAACGGAGGACAAGCAATGATAATATATGAGTGCTCAATCACAACTCTAAGATGATAAAGTAAAGACTGAAAGATAAAGACAACATGACGATAAAATATAACATGTCAAGTCCAAAACACAATAATATACAAGTCCAAGTCCAAGTCTCTAATACAAGCCAAAATATAACAGTCTCAAGAGTAACTGGAGACAAAGTCCAGTACAAATAACTCTAACTAAGCAATAGGTAAAGTCTCGTCAGGCGGAGCTAAGCCCTGCAGGACCAAAGTCTCCAAGTCTAAGTCCACTACGTCATCCGGACCGTAGTAGGTACTGCAATCCCCCTCATCAGCATCTGTAATATTTTGTCAACATATCCAGTCAGGATGGAATGAGTACAATCAACTAACAACAGTTCACAAGATATGACAAAAGCTATAAACTGTAAATAGAGAGTATACACAAGAAATCATGGAATGTACATGTGAGTATCATGGTATGGTAAGCTGTAAATCTAGAGCTAGAACAAGGCAAGTAAACTGATCATGGCATGTACAAGAATCAAGAATCATATATCTAGGTGTGTGAGTACTAGTTTCAACATGTGGCCGGCTTGGGTCTGCACAAGGTCTACTGGCCTGGTTAATCATACGTGGAGTGTATGATTAACACTCACAAGATCTACAAGAGCAATAAGGTGGATAATGACCACACGCCTACACTAATACTCTCCGTCCCCGACTGGTAGAGTGGATCCAAACAAGACACGTCACGATGCGGAATTCTACGAAAAGGGAGCAAGTCTCCTCGAGAATCAGCGTCCATATGCTGCACAAGAACTATAAGGGGCTTGCACAAGATATACCAAGGTAACAAGGAATAACATCTCATGTCGGGATCCATGAATACCAACCCGTGTGACCAATGTGTCGAGAACAAGCATATCTACACTAATTACATGAATTATAACAATCATCGTAAATTGGAAGAGTGTCAGAGAATGTACTCGCCTGTAATATGATATGATATGTCAACTGGACCCAATGCAGCATCTCGAGGACCTATAGAGAACAAAACGTATCAATACTATGTTTAGAAAATAAAGTCAAATCAAATTAAATCCTATTAAGTCATTCTAGGTCAAGACACGTCTAGTTAGGTCAACCTTGGTCATAGGAGAACATTGGAAGTCAATCCGAATCAAACTAGGTCAAAAGTTAACTTACAGTTGACTTTTGGTCAACGGGTCAACTCTGGTCAACTCTTGGTCAACCCTGGGTCAATCCTAGGTCAATGGTGACTAACAGTTGACTTTTGGTCAACTGTCCAAGTTTAATGGAATTTGGGACTAAATTGGGTAAAGTGTTGACCCATAATTGACTTTTAGTCTAAAAGTCAACCGTGGTCAACCAAGGTCAAGACTAGGTCTAGGCGACTATTTCTAATCATTACCAACCCTTACAACCCATATTCGAGTCCATCTTGGACTCCTAAACCCGTATCTTGGCCGTAGGCCAATATCCTAATTTACCCTTTTACAAAGGTAAATTCTAACCTAGGCAATTACCAAGTTAGCCTACCTACGCTTGGTATTTCGACCCGTGCTTCCTAGGGTAGTAGGATACTAGCCTATACGTTCGTTACCTACCAAGATTCCTAGGTAAAGTGGACATCCAGTCCACCTTACGGCCTATTGCCGATATCTTAAATATCTCAAGATACGCAATGGTACGGTGCGATACCGTCGTTCTAAAACCCCAATTTCAACTCGGGAGCCTACCCGCAAATTCTAATTTATAAAATCTAGGTCTCCCCCAAGTTTCAATGCGTTCCGACACTCGGAGCTCGATTTCACCCTCTAACTCGATCTCCCCTAAATTGATTTCCCACTTTCCCTTTCCTATTCTTCTTCTTCTAATTCCTCCTCTTCAAATTCTCCTTCTCTAATTCTCTTCCTCTCTAATTCTCCTTCTAACACTTCTTCTAATCTTCTTCTAATCTTCTCCTAATTTTCTTCTAACTCTTCTTCTTATTCTTCTTCTAATCTTCTTCTATTTCTAATTCTCTTCTTCCTAATTCTTACAATTCTTTTCCTTTTTCTTCCTATTCCTCTTCTTATTATTCTTTCTCATTCTCTATATACATCTGTCACGCCCCAGAACCAGAATACTGGAGAGCGGGGGCAGACATAGCCAGCTACGTATATTGAAATAGAATACATCTCAACTATACGGTCACGGCTGTCTAGATATGAGGGTTTACTACAAGCCAGCAGTCTCTTAAGGTCAAGCCTATTGTCTCAATCTCAAGCAATTAACAGAGTTACAAGATATTAGAGCATCAAATATATATATATAAGGCATCCCAAATATTACATATTGGATGATCATGAAGCTAGTCGTACAAAATGATGGGACTAGCAAGAGTTCAGTTATACATGATCAACCCTAGGATTTGTTAATCATGTTTACAGCCCGTAGGCAGACAGTAAGTAAATGCATCGAGCTAACAGGTGCTCGTCGGCTAAACGCCTCAAAAGAATAAATTTACATATAAGTGGGTGAAACAAAAAGGAAAACCCACTCTTGGCCCGGGTTCCGTCTAGTTGTCACCATTGGGCTGGAAGCTTGGTAGATCCTCGGGAGCTGCTCCAAAATCTGGCCACACAAAACCAGCTGGGTCAAACCCCAGAAAGAGCAAGTGCCACAAAGGAGGCCACAAATAAGAACAAAAGCCAGCATATCAGAACATAAGAATAAAAGAAGTATAAGTAGTAAAGTACACCGGGCGATAAACGACTAGGGACGTGGAACCATTCCGGGAGCCAGGTTACAATCCTTAAACCAGACAAGGACCGGGGTTGTAACCCTTCGCCTGAATAGCTCACTGTCTCTACTCATTTATTGTTAAGATAAGTAAAACAAACATGCTCAGGAGATAGCAGGTACTGGAGCTAGACAAGACTTAGACAAGACTGGACACCATCCATTCGCAATCGGCCAGACAAATACTACGGCTTACTACTTTAACTAACTAGGGTTATCACAAGCCTAATTACTAACAAGATGCAAGTAAGAATTTCCAGTCCCAAGCCCTGCAGACTATCCAGTTATCCTTCCGCGGGTTGAGAGTTATAGGTGGGTACATTGCCCGGGAGACAAATGTACCCTTAGGTGACTTAGAGGGTGCAACATATGACAGTGTGCTGGAAATGTGCTCTACTCGTCGGCAAGCTACAAGTCCATTAATGCGCCCAGATAACGAGATTGCCTGTGACTGGGAATTCTCTATGTTCTAGTTTGATCTAATCATTAGCCTAATCCAATTTAGCGCGAGTCCCTGGCCGTGGTACCCAGGAAGTCACGTCCTAGACATGATGCAAGACAAGACAAGTGGATTGTACAAGCAAGCAGGCAGGAACACCCACGGTGTCAAGTTGATTATACGAGTCAAGTTACAAGTTACAAGTCAAGTCAAGTCAGGAGTGCGCCGCCACGGGCCACTATCAAGTTATCAAGATAATTCATGTCAGGGTACTGTCAGGAGTGCGCCACTACGGGTCACTGTCATGTCAGGTTGGTCATGTCAGGAGTGCACCACTACGGGTCACTGTCATGTCAGGTTGGTCATGTCAGGAGTGCACTACTACGGGTCACTGTCGTGTTATGCTAGTTCCTTGTCATACCATGCCGTGTACAATAGTCATTCCAAACATATTTAGTAAAATCAAGTTCATGACAAAAGGCGTAAGGATATAAAATGGACGTAAAATATCTAATAAAATATCAATATACAGGGCTATAGAAGAGCCAAGCTTAAAGAAATAAACAATTCATCATAGACAAGTGGGTTGTGCAAGGGGGATCAGGGGTTGGGCTGCGCAGGGTATGTACTGCGCATGGAAGAGCTGCGCAAGAGTTGCCTTGTGCAAGGGTTAACTTGCGCAAGGGTAGACTGCACAGGGGTTACCTTGCGCAAGGGTGGATTGCGCAGGGGGGATTGTGCAGAGGCGGATTGCGCAGAGGCGGATTGCGCAGAGGCGGATTGCGCAAGGGTCGGCTTGCGCATGGCTGGCTTGCGCATGGATGGCTTGCGCCAGTGCAATCCAGCGCAGCGCAAAGCACTGGCTGAGGTCATGCGCAATCGGCCCTGCGCTAAAGAGCACAGGCCGGGGGTGCGCAACCGGCCATGCGCTAAAGAGCGCAAGGCAGAGGGATGTTCTTCCTGGCCGAGAGCAGGTCCAAGAACACCAAGAATTTCAATTCTTCATAACTTTGTCAAATCAAAACCAAATCTAGATTTTCAAAGTTCTAACTTGAGTAAAATCGAATTCTCTTCCACATGGAAGCATCAAAACATGCAAAAATCGAAGTTTAATAGATCAAAACCAAGGATTTTCGAAAATGGTTAAAACCTAGATCTAGAAGAATGAAAGCTCCAAATCACAAAATGTCAAGTTCTAAAGTTGTTCTCCATGGCCTAATCTAGTTAATGGACAAATAAAAAGTGGTGCTCATTTGATGGCAAGGTGCACTTGCCTATAGGTTGGGGAGTTGTGTGGAAGAAGGAAGAAGAAGAAGTTGAAAGAAATTAATGGAGTTATGGAGGAGAGAGAAAAAGTTGGTGGATTTTAATGAGGGTGGTTGTGATGGAATGGAGGTGGAGAATAGGCTAAGGTGTTCCACTCATGATGAACCAAACCAAACCAAATCAAACCAACTCCACAAAATAAAACCAAGTCATGGTCCAAAACCCAATTACGAGAAACCAAAATCCACAAGTCGAGAAAATAAAATACGTGCCAAAATTAAATTACGAGTATAAATACGAAATACAGGAAATGGGGGTGACAACATCTATATATATATATATATATATATATTTTCATATATATATTATATATATATATATATATATAATATATATATATATATATATATATATATATATATGCATACATATCTATATATACATATATATACATATGGGGGTTATAGGGGGTTTTAAGGGGTTAAAGGGGGGGGGGCTATGTGCTGCTGCTGCTGCTCATATCTACTGCTGCTGCTGCTGCGCCACTGAATGCTGCTGCTGCTGTTTGTTTCTTATTCTTCTTCTTCATTTTCTACTCCTACTTCCTATCTCTCTCTCTCTCTCTCTCTCTCTCTATATATATATATATATATATATATATATATATATATAATCTATATGTATATCTATCTATCTATCTATATATATGTACATTCACATACATATCTATATATAAATACATACACACCCTCATATCTATATATATAAATAGACACACACACACACATAATTATATAGACACACACACACATATAATTATATAGACACACACACTCTCAACCACACACACTCTCCTACACAAATACACACACTCACTGCTCTCATGACACCACCACCACCACTCTCACACAAACACACTATCACCACCACTCTCACACACACAATATATATATATATATATATATATATATATATATATATATATATATATATATATATATATATATCACTCTAATTAAGAAAACCCCAATTTTCCCTAAACTAGGTTTTCTAGGAAAAACCTACAAATTCTATGGGCAAAATGTAGAGGGAGGTCTCATATACATTTATTGTGAAGGGGTAATTGTAAAAGAGGAATTAAATGGTAATTGAATGCATACCTAGAATGGGTTGCTTGAAGAAGAAGGAGCTTTGAAGAAAGAAGTGAAATGAAGGAGAGAGAGAGAGAGGAGAGGAGAGAGGAGGAGGAGGAGAGAGGACGAAGAGAGGAGAGAGAGGTTGCTTTGTGATGAAGCAAAGGGGAGGGGGTTGCTCCTATCATGGCCGGCCAAAGGGGGCTTGGTGGGTTTGGGTGTGGATCCACTAAGCCTCCAACCCAATAAACTTAGTTTGGTTCGGTTCGGGTTTGGTTTGGTTCGGTTTGTTTCGGTTTAATTCTAATCGACTAATTAAGCCTCTAATTGACTAATTAAGCCATGGGAGTATGGTTTATTGGTTTCTAGTCTAATTAGGATGGCATGTGGGCCAAGCCCAGCTAGTATGTGGGTCCCACTAGGGTCCAGACTACCCGGGTCTCCAACTTAAGTCCGAATTGGATAAAATTCAAACTAAATCAAACAAATCCTTAAAAATCATATAAAATTAAATAAATTCCCAAAAATTATAAAACTTGGAAAATGACGAAAATACACCTAATTCAAAAACTGGGGGTGACAAATCTACCCTCCTTAAAAAAATTTCGTCCTCGAAATTGAATGAGAACTAACACAGCAATCTTGAATTGAACAAGGAAGAAAGAAAAAATTTTACCTCAAGGCTCGAAGAGATATAGGAATCGCTCCCGCATGTCGTCCTCCCTGTCCCAGGTAGACTCACCTAGAGAGTGGTGTCTCCATGCAACGCGAACCAAGGAAATGACCTGGTTCCGGAGCACCTTCTCTCTTCGGTCCAAGATCTCAACCGGCTTCTCTGGATAGCTGAGTGTCGGTCCCACTTCGATCTCGGAGTGGTCCAAGACATGACTGGGATCTGCCACGTACCGTCTCAGCTGCGACACGTAGAACACGCTGTGCACTCCCTCTAGTACAGGCGGTAACTCCAGTCGGTAAGCCACTGCACCGACCCTGCCCAAGATACGGAATGGTCCGATGTATCGTGGACTAAGCTTCCCGCCGCCACCAAAACGAATCATGCCACGCGTCGGAGAAATCCGCAGAAACACAAGATCATCAACCTAGAACAAAAACACAAGACTTGAAGCTTTGATCTAAAACAATCACAATCAGACTCAATACTAGAAAAATCTAAACTATACCTCAAACTCCAACGGCCTCCGGTGGCTATCGGCCCAATGCCGCTGCCTATCCTGTGCCACCCAAAGTCTATCTCTGATAATCCTGACCTTCTCTGCAGCATCCACTACCATCTCAGGGCCAAGCAAAACCCTTTCACCGACATTATCCCAAGACAAGTGAGTACGACACCTCCGTTCGTATAGAGCCTCGAAAGGTGACATCTCTATACTGGCTTGGTAGCTGTGTTGTAAGCAAACTCTACCAAGTGAAGGTGGTCCTCCCAAGATCCCCCAAAGTCCAAGACATAGGTACGAAGCATATCCTCGAGGGTCTAAATCGTCCTCTCCGACTGCCCGTCTGTCTGGGGGTGGTATGCTGTACTGAACTTGAGCGATGTGCCCAAGCTAAGCTGCAAACTCCTCCAGAAGTGGGAAGTGAATCGGCTATCCCAATCCGAGACTATACTCACTGGAACCCCGTGTAATCGGACATCTGCCGCACGTACATCTCGGCCAACCTCTCCGTAGACAAACCCACCTTGAAAGGCAAAAAATGGGCCGATTTGGTCAATCGATCAACAATGACCCAAATCGCGTCCTTCCCTCCTGGAGAGCGCGGAAGCCAGATACAAAGTCTATAGTGATATGCTCCCACTTCCACTCAGGAATGGGTAGTGGCTGGAGCAATCCACCGGGTCTCTGCCTCCTGGCCTTCACCTGCTGGCACACCAAGTATCTAGAAACGAACTGAGCCACCTCGCATTTCATGCCATACCACCAAACATGATGTCTCAAGTCTCTATACATCTTGTTTTCTCCAGGATGCATAGAGTACTGAGAACAGTGCGCCTCCTGAAGAACCTCCTCCCGAAGCCCTCCGCTCGGCACGCACAATCTGGTACCATGCCTCAACGACCCATCCCCCGTTATAGAGAACTCATCCAACAGTCCTGTCTGGACCTGCTCCCTGATGACTCTCAGAGCCTCATCCTCAAACTGAGCTGCCCTGACTCTGTCCATCAGCTCCGACTGCACCTGGAGACCCCACATCTGTGCCTCGAACCCAGGAACTATCACCTCTATGCCCAAACTCTCTAGATCTGCCAGAAGGCGATGATCTATCATCAAACACATGGCCACGGGATACCTGCTCAAAGCATCTGCGACCACGTTGGTCTTCCCCGAATGGTACTGTAAGGATATATCAAAATCCTTCATCAGCTCTGACCATCGCCTCTGCCTTATATTCAGCTCCTTCTGGGTAAACACGCACTTCAAGCTCTTGTGATCAGTATAGATCTCAACTTGCTCTCCGTACAGATAGTGTTTCCACAGCTTCAAAGCAAAGATGACTGCTGCCAGCTCCAGATCGTGGGTAGGGTAGTTCTTCTCATGAGGACGTAACTGCCTAGATGCATAGGCAATCACCTTCCCGTGCTGCTGAAGTACACAACCCAAACCCCGTCCTGAAGCGTCACTGTAGATCGTATAACTACCAGATCCAGATTGCAGCGTCAAGATAGGAGCTGTAGTCAACCTCGCCTTCAGCTCCTCGAAGGCGGCCTGACACACCTCGGACCAAACAAACTCCTCGTCCTTCCTGGTAAGGCGGGTCATCGGCTGGGCAATCCTGGAAAAATCCTGTACGAACCTCCATTAATAACCTGCCAGACCCAGAAAACTCCAAACCTCTGCTACTGAGCTCGGTGTAGACCAGGACTCCACTGCAGAAATCTTCTTCGGATCCACTAAAATCCCCTCGCTAGAGACAACATGGCCTAGGAACTCCATGCGATCCAAGAAGAACTCGCACTTGGACAGCTTCCCATACAGCTGCTCTCTCCTGAGAGTGTCCAACACAATCCTCAGGTGCTCCTCGTGCTCTTCTGGTGTCTTCGAATAGATGAGAATGTCATCAATGAAGACCACCACGAACTTGTCAAGGTACTGATGAAATACCTTGTTCATCAAGTTCATGAATACCGTTGGGGCGTTGGTCAACCCAAACGGCATGACGGTATACTCATACTAGCCATAGCGAGTCTGAAATGCAGTCTTCAGAATGTTATCCCGCTTCACCTTCAGCTGATGGTACCCGGTACGCAAGTCGATCTTCGAGAACACCCTCGCCCCGCTCAACTGGTCGAACAAGTCATCAATCCTTGGCAAAGGATACTTGTTCTTGATGGTAAGGTTGTTGAGCGCCCTGTAATCAATGCACAGACGTACCGTACCATCCTTCTTGGGGACGAAAAGAACTGGCGTGCCCCAAGGTGAAGAACTAGATCGAATAAAGCCCTTGTCCTCCAGCTCGTCGACCTGTCTCTTCAGCTCCGCTAACTCACTGTTGTTGATTCTATAGACGTGCTGGGAGATAGGCTCAGCGTCCGGCACTAGGTCTATAGAAAACTCAACATCACGATCTGGCGGCATCCCGGGCAACTCCTCGGGAAAAACATCCAAGAACTCAGCAATAAGTGGATGTGGCAACACCGGCCCCCGCCAACAACGCTCCGCAGAATCCATCTCCCTGCTCCGCTGCACCCCTGGTGAACTCATACTCCGGCTCTCCCGGCAGCCTAAACAGAATCCTGCCCCCTCTATAGTCGATGCTAGCATGGTGCATGCTCAACCAGTCCATACCGAGTACCACATCGTAACTCGGAAGTGGCATTACGAGCAAACACGCACTCAGCTCCCAGCCTCTCAAAGAAACTCTCCGCCCCTTACAAACATTATTAACCAGGATGATGCCATTTCCAGTCATAATCTTGCAAGTCCTACCAAGATACTCAGCAATGATATTGTGCCTAAGAGCAAAAGAAACAGACACAAAACTGTGCGTAGCACCAGAATTAAACAAGGCTAAAGCTGGAAAAGAATCGAGCAGAATAGAACCTGGACAACATCCGCTATAGGCTCCATCTCCTCGGCTGCAAGAGCAAAGGCTCTACCCTGACCACCCCTCTGCTGGCGGTGCTGGACAAACTGCTGCTACTGGATCGGAAGTGGACCCCTCGGCTGCATTGCAGGTACTCTCGCCGGTGCCCCCTGAGCTGCTACCGCTCCACGGGCCACCCTACGAGGGTTCGTAGTACAATCCCTCAACTGATGTCCGACGGTACCACAATAGAGGCACACCCCCAGCCTCTTCCGGTAGACCTCCCAGATGTGACCAGGCTTCTTGCAGAAGTGGCAAGGAGCCCCATGCTGTGCCTGCCTCGGCTGAGTGTACTGCACCTGCTGCTGATGATACTGGAACGGATGATGCTGAAGCTGAGGGCGCTTAGCAGCCCCTGCGCTGCTACTGGCCCCCGAAAACAACTCACGATCCCTCTTCGGCTTCAAGCCCCAATCTCTCTCCACCTTCCCAGCCTCCGCATAGACCTCTGCATATGTCGCATAGAAAGAAGGGATCAGGATCTTGATATCCCATGACAATCCTTCCCGGAAGCGCTCTGCTCGGATCACCGGGTCGCTCACCATGTACTCGGCGTATCGGCTCAGCCGGCCGAACTCCGCCGTGTACTCCTCCACAGTCATACTGCCCTGCTGCAGGTTCTGAAACTGCCTTACTAGGCCGATCTTGTCTGTGGGGGAAAAGAACTTCTCTCTGAACAGGGCCCAAAACTCAGCCCAAGTGTGGCCCTCTCCTGCAAGAGCCGGCTCGTTCCGGAACTATGTCCGGGCAACATCTAATAAATGCAAGCCAACCACCTCGACCTTCAGGTCGTCTGCCAGGCGGGAGGACCTCATCTGACGCTCGATATCCTCGAGCCAGTCATCAGCATATATAATGCCCTCGGTCCCTTTGAAATCCCTCGAACCCAACTTCTTGAAAGCCTGGATGTCCCCGATCTTCTGCTGCTGCTGTACCTCCCTTTGTGGAGCCCCATGCTCCACCGTAGCCAGAGCCAACCTGTGGGAATCCTCCATGCCCTGGCGCATAGCCTTTGTCTGCCTCATCTGTGCCTCGTGCTGGGCCCGCTGGGACTCCAGCACCTGCTAAAAGAATGCGAGCATCTGCCCCATGTCTGTGGGCAGTGGAGGCAACGGAAGAATAGCTCCCACCACCGGTGAAGGAGTCGCCTGCTGAGGAGGAGGAGGAAGAACGCCCCCGACAGCTCCCGTCGTAGCCCCCAACACTACAGGAAGAGTACCCACAATGACCCCTGGGACAGTCATCGAGATCGCTAGAGGAGTACCCCCGAGAGCCCCTACTGAAGTCCCATCTGCAGGGGAAGTGACCGGAGCCTGTCCGCAGAGGTAGCAGACCTCTCCGTCTCTTCGTTCTCCTCACCGGAAGAATGAGTCATAACCATCCTGGAGACAGATTGAAAGAAAGATATCAATATGGCACAAGAAGGATTATATCAAAGGAGGACAGCTAGAATTAATATCAAAGACGGTAAGCAAGATAAGCAAGGAAAGATCCTACTGTGATTGATTACTCTTAGCCTACTACCTCCTATATGTAACATAGGCTCGTAGTCAACACTCTAAGATGAGTGCCGCCACGACATCGTACTAATTACGACTTCAGGACCTGCGTAGGCCACCACTAAAAATGTGTCACGACCCGCACCCGCTGTAAGGGCACGTGTACGTAACAATGCCCAGCCCTCACCGTAAAAATGGCGTGGAATGCTGTAGGTTTTCTACTCTAACAACAGTTATATATAATATCAAAACCTGTCAAGAATATGGTCAACTCCGAACGGAGGACAAGCAATGATAATATATGAGTGCTCAATCACAACTCTAAGATGATAAAGTAAAGACTGAAAGATAAAGACAACATGACGATAAAATATAACCTGTCAAGTCCAAAACACAATAATATACAAGTCCAAGTCCAAGTCTCTAATACAAGCCAAAATATAACAGTCTCAAGAGTAACTGGAGACAAAGTCCAGTACAAATAACTCTAACTAAACAATAGGTAAAGTCTCGTCAGGCGGAGCTAAGCCCTGCTGGACCAAGGTCTCCAAGTCTAAGCCAACTACGTCATCCGGACCGTAGTAGGTACTGCAATCCCCCTCATCAGCATCTGTAATATTTTGTCAACATATCCAGTCAGGATGGAACGAGTACAATCAACTAACAACAGTTCACAAGATATGGCAAAGCTATAAACTGTAAATAGAGAGTATACACAAGAAATCATGGAATGTACATGTGAGTATTATGGCATGGTAAGCTGTAAATCTAGAGCTAGAACAAGGCAAGTAAACTGGTCATGGCATGTACAAGAATCAAGAATCATATATCTAGGTGTGTGAGTACTAGTTTCAACATGTGGCCGGCTTGGGTCTGCACAAGGTCTACTGGCCTGGTTAATCATATGTGGAGTGTATGATTAACACTCACAAGATCTACAAGAGCAACAAGGTGGATAATGAACACACGTCTACACTAATACTCCCCGTCCCCGACTGGTAGAGTGGATCCAAACAAGACACGTCACGATGCGGGATTCTACGAGAAGGGAGCAAGTCTCCTCGAGAATTAGCGTCCATATGCTGCACAAGAACTACAAGGGGCTTGCACAAGATATACCAAGGTAACGAGGAATAACATCTCATGTTGGGATCCATGAATACCAACCCGTGTGACCAATGTGTCGAGAACAAGCATATCTACACTAATTACATGAATTATAACAATCATCGTAAATTGGAAGAGTGTCAGAGAATGTACTCGCCTGTAATATGATATAATATGTCAACTGGACCCAATACAGCGTCTCGAGGACCTATAGAGAACAAGACGTATCAATACTATGTTTAGGAAATAAAGTCAAATCAAATTAAATCCTATTAAGTCATTCTAGGTCAAGACACGTCTAGTTAGGTCAACCTTGGTCATAGGAGAACATTGGAAGTCAATCCGAATCAAACTAGGTCAAAAGTTAACTTACAGTTGACTTTTGGTCAACGGGTCAACTCTGATCAACTCTTGGTCAACCCTAGGTCAATCCTAGGTCAATGGTGACTAACAGTTGACTTTTGGTCAACTGTCCAAGTTTAATGGAATTTGGGAATAAATTGGGTAAAGTGTTGACCCATAGTTGACTTTTAGTCTAAAAAGTCAACTGTGGTCAACCAAGGTCAAGACTAGGTCTAGGCGACTATTTCTAATCATTACCAACCCTTACAACCCATATCCAAGTCCATCTTGGACTCCTAAATTCGTATCTTAGCCGTAGGCCAATATCCTAATTTATCCTTTTACAAAGGTAAATTCTAACCTGGGCAATTACCAAGTTAGCCTACCTACGCTTGGTATTTCGACCCGTGCTTCCTAGGGTAGTAGGATACTAGCCTATACGTTCGTTACCTACCAAGATTCCTAGGTAAAGTGGATATCCAGTCCACCTTACGGCCTATTGCCGATATCTTGAATATCTCAAGATACGCAATGGTACGGTGCGATACCGTCGTTCTAAAACCCCGATTTCAACCCGGGAGCCTACCCGCAAAGTCTAATTTATAAAATCTAGGTCTCCCCTAAGTTTCAATGCGTTCCGACACTCGGAGCTCGATTTCACCCTCTAACTCGATCTCCCCTAAATTGATTTCCCACTTTCCGTTTCCTATTCTTCTTCTTCTAATTCCTCCTCTTCAAATTCTCCTTCTCTAATTCTCTTCCTCTCTAATTCTCCTTCTAACTCTTCTTCTAATCTTCTTCTAATCTTCTCCTAATTTTTTTCTAACTCTTCTTCTTATTCTTCTTCTAATCTTCTTCTATTTCTAATTCTCTTCTTCATAATTCTTCCAATTCTTTTCCTTCTTCTTCCTATTCCTCTTCTTATTATTCTTTCTCATTCTCTATATACATCTATCTATATATATATATATATATATACATATCTATATATATACATATATATACATATGCGGGGTTATAGGGGGTTATAAGGGGTTAAAGGGGGGGCTATGTGCTGCTGCTGCTGCTCCTATCTACTGCTGCTGCTGCTATGCAATTGCTATTGCTGCTGCTATGCAATTGCTGCTGCTGCTGCCACTGCGAATGCTGCTGCTGCTATTTGTTTCTTATTCTTCTTCTTCATCTTCTACTCCTACTTCCTATCTATATATATATATATATATATATATATATATATATCTATATATATATCTATCTAGATATCTATCTATATATCTATCTATCTATCTAAATATCTATCTATCTATATATATATATCTATATATATATATATATATATATATATATATTATATATATATATATATATAGAGCTGCGCGTTGCCCTAGAACGCCGCACCTAGATCCTGGTAGAGCTTTGCCCCTTACCGACTCCGGCTAGGCCTTTGGCCGGGCCGGTGTCAACAAAGGATGGCGAAGTCCTTTGTCGATGCGGTCGTTGGCCGGGCCGAGGAACCCCCTCGCCTGGCCGCGCGACAGGTATCATCATACAAAGGCGCTCCCGCGATCGCTTTTTCTGATGAGGAGGAGCAAACTCTGTCTTCGCCTCTCCGGTTTGCTCTTGTGGGAAAATTTTCCCATAGTAAGCCTTCCATTGAGACGATTCGTGAGGCCCTCTCAGGTTTCCAGTTTAAAGGGGAAATCAAAGCGGGCGTAATCGATCGTAAGCACATCCTTATCCGGCCTTCATTGGAGGAGGACTTCCTCCGACTCCGTTCGAAGGACGTTTGGTTCATCTCGCGCGCCCCGATGCGTGTCTTTAAGTGGGATCCTGATTTCTCTCCGATTTATGAATCATCGATCATGCCTGTCTGGGTAGATTTTCCTGATCTGCCTCATCATCTCTATGCGAAGGATGCGTTATTTGCGATTGCTTCATTGCTTGGTACTCCTCTAAAACTTGACAGAGCCACGACGGATCTTTCTCGTCCCAGTAGGGCCAGGGTATTTGTTGAAGTAGATGCCAGCAAGCCTATACAATACAGAGTTCGTATAAATCGCTCGCGTGGGAGGAGCTTTTGGCAGAATGTAGAATATGAGTATATTCCTCTGTATTGTTCGCACTGTTATCATCAAGGCCATCAAGTGTCGACTTGCAAATTGAAAAACAAAGGGAAAGAGGTAGCGGAAAATGACACTCAGCATCACCATGGGGTAGAAGGGGAGACAAGTAGGCCAGGGCCGATGGGATTGAAGGTCACATCTATTTTGAGAAGAACCAATGAGGAAATTGCTACTGATGTTCCTCCTGCACAAACCCATGCAACTGCCTCGACATCCCCAGGTCAGGATCCAGTTGCCACTACTGCTCAAGGAGAGGAGAACACTCTTATAAACATGCCAACTAATGAGACAGTTAATTCTCCGGACCCCACCACACTCATTAACGAAGCTCTCAACCCAGTACATGTTTTGCCAACTGAAATAACTGGCATCATTAACTCGACGGGAACTGTGCCTGATGTGGCGACTTCAGAAGTGGCTGGCATCATTAACTCGACGGGAACTGTGCCTGATGTGGCGACTTCAGAAGTGGCGGTTACTGCCATTAACTCCCAGGTGGCAGCGATCGTCACTCACCAAAACCCTGACGTTGAGCGAACTCTTGAAGAAGGTGAGCTGGTTGTCGGGGATACACCTCCTCCTCCTCTTGCTACCAGATGCAGCTGGGCGGATGAAGTCGAGCGTGCTCCGGACGACCACTGCCTCAACGAAGGAATGGAGAAAGTCGATGGGTGTGAGGACGGAGCCGAAGAACGGCTGCAGCACACAGAAGTCAGGGGTCTACAGCTCACTGCAGTCTCCCAAAAGAAGCGGAAATCTCAGAAAACGGTGGCTCCTTCAGATCGAGTTACGCGGCAATCTGCTAACTCCGCTCTCATTGGTAAACCCATGTCTTCCTCTAATGTTTAACACTCTCATTTGGAACGTTCGTGGTATTGCTAACCCAATGACTATAAAAAGGGTTAAGTCTTTGGTTAGAGTTCATAAGATTGTCTTTCTTGGCATCATCGAGCCGAAGGTGGATAGAAGTCAACTTCTTCATTATCAGTTGAAGCTAGGGTTTGACAAAGCCTAATCGAATGATAGGGGGAATATTTGGGTTATGGCTAAATCAAACTGCGATATCTTCCTGCATGACACATTCGATCAAGCTCTGACTGTCTCCCTTCACCATCATATGCTTCCTACACCTGTTCTTGTTACTACTGTTCATGGGGATAACACTAAGGAAGGACGCCGCACACTTTGGGAGAGGCTTACTCATATGCAGCCCTCCATTACAGCGCCTTGGACCATTGGGGTGACTTCAACACCATCCTCAGGTCGGGTGAGAAAATTGGGGGGCGGCCTCCTGACCAGCTCTCTATTGAAGAGTTTGCTAATTTCATGCTCGAGACTGGTATGGTTGAGCTACCATACTCGGGGAGTTGCTATACTTGGATTAAGTCGAAGGAGGATGGTCGTCGGGGCTCTCATCTTGACCGCGTCTTGGTAGATCATGCTTGGTTGAATATGGCGTCTCTATCTTCAGTCGAGCATCTGAATAGAGCGGAGTTGGATCATGCTCCATTGTTGATCCATTTCAAATCTAATGTGGCTATGGGAAGGAAGCAATTCAGATTTCTTGATTTTTGGGTTAAACATGATGAATTCAAGCCTCTGGTTCAACAAGCTTGGGATTCCGTCGATCATCGCCTAGGTCTTACTCGTGTGGCCCTCCGGCTCGACGCTTGCAGGAAGGTATTATCCACTTGGAGCCGTCAGACGTATGGGGACATATTTCAACAAGTGAAGCACGCGGAGGATGACGTATTGGCAGTGGAAATTCAGCATGAGAAGTATAACTCTATGATGAGTCGTCAATTGTTAGCTAAGGCCACTGCTAATCTGAAACAAAGGGTTAATATCGAGGAAGCCTATTGGAAACAGAAATCCAGAGTGACTTGGGACCTTCAAGGAGACAAAAACACAGCCTATTTTCATGGGTGTGTGACTAATCGGAAACGTTCGCTGCAGATACATTCTATCACCAGGGAGGACGGGACTAAACTGACTGATAAGCAATCTATTCATTCTTATGCGAAGGAGTTCTACTCTAATCTATATCAACGAGGGGATATTCAGGAGGATAATGAGCTACTCTCTAGCATCCCTAGATTATTGTCAGATGAGGAGAATGATCGGTTGATTGCTGCTCCTTCCTCGGATGAGATTTTTGATGCTTTGAAATCGCTTGATCAGCATAGTGCATCGGGCCCTGATGGGTTTACTCCTTTGTTTTTCATTACTTGTTGGGATATCATTGGTAAGGATATGACTAAGGCAGTGGGTCTTTTTGTTGATGGCTTTGCATTACCCCGTTCGATCACTAATACTGCTCTGGTCTTGATTCCAAAAACAAAGCAGGCTAAATCCTTTGGGGATTATCGTCCTATTAGCTTATGTTCGGTGGTGAACAAGATTATATCTAAACTCTTGTCACGTCGCTTAGCTCCTCTGCTGCCCCGTCTCATTTCTCCTGAGCAGAGCGGCTTCGTCCAGGGTCGTGAAATAGTAGATAATATCCTTCTTGCCCAGGAGATGATGGCCAAGATGAACAAGAAACATAGAGATGGGAATGTAGCCATAAAACTCGATATGATGAAAGCATATGACAGAGTTGATTGGAGATTCCTGATGAGGGTGCTTCGACAGTTTGGCTTTCACAATAAATGGGCGGATATGATTCTTCGGCTTGTCAACAATGTTTGGTATGCTCCATTGATCAATGGTGAATCGACGGAGTATTTTCAGGCTTTTCGAGGAATCCGACAGGGCGACCCCCTCTCCCCAGCCTTGTTCATTCTTGCAGCAGAGGCATTGTCGCGCAATCTCAAGAGATTACCTGAGTCAGATGGTTTTACACTCTTCACTTCTTCTCGTGGTTGCCCTCCTATTACTCATTTAGCATATGCTGATGATATACTCCTTTTTTCTTCTGACGATCTTCGGTCTATTACCAAAATCACAGAGTTACTTGCTAGATATGAGCTTGCCTCTGGCCAGTGCATTAAAAAGACCAAATCTTCGATATTTATGTCGGAAGTTGTTCTTCAGAACAGAGGAACAGAGCTAGCGTTGAGGACAGGATACAGCATTGGCTCTCCCCCATTTACATACCTTGGGTGCCCCCTAATGGCGGGACACAGAAACGGAGCTATGTATGAGGAACTGCTCAGTCGAGTTCGGAGTAAGTTAGAAGGATGGCATAATAAAATCCTTTCTCCAGGTGGTAAGCTAGTGTTAATCAAATCTGTACTCACATCCATACCTGTCTACACGATTGCGGCTTGTAATCCCCCCATTGCAGTCTTGCATCGTATGGAGAGCATGTTCTCAACCTTCTTTTGGGAAGCTCAAGATGGGATAGCGAAAAGAACCTGGCTTGGTTGGGATAGGATGGCGAGAACAAAACAGGAAGGAGGATTGGGCATTAAAAGGCTTGAGGAGATGATGAATGCTTTTACGATAAAGCTATGGTGGAAATTCTTGACGCAAGATAGCTTATGGACAAATTATTTCAATGCCAAGTATTGCTCGACAACCTCTCCAGAGACTGTGGTTATCACGTCTAATGCTTCTCATGTGTGGAAGCGACTGCTAGCGGGAAGGGATATGGCTCATCACAATATATTGCAAGTTGATGATAGCTGGAGATGGGGGGAATACTCAATCAGGTAGTTTTACTCTTTCCTCTGCATGGGATTTAGCTAGAGTGCACAGGCCGATTCGTCCAGATTTCACTCATATATGGAGTACTTGCATACCAATCAAATGGTCGGTGCTTTCATGGTGAATTTTACACAATAAGCTTCCTACAGACGACAACATTGCCCATCTTGGTTATAGTCTTGCTTCTAAGTGCCATTGTTGTGTTAATAGTCAGGAGGAATCTCTTGAACATATTTTGAATCAGGGAGATATGGCTAAGGAAGTTTGGGGCGCTCTTCAACAAGCATATAGAGTCAAGTCGCGCGGTAGAACACTTCTTGATCGGCTTCATGATTGGTGGAGAAAAAAGAAGAAACATAGGAAGGAGATTGTTGCTGCGGCTGTATTATGGGTGCTATGGAAAAATAGGAACAAAATGCGATATGAGAATTACTCTTATACTGTTGATAAGCTGGTGATAGAGGTCCATAGACAAGTGGGGAAGGCAACTCTTAAGTGTAGACATGCTTAGTATCGGTTTTTGTACTGGACTTTACTTTTTGATCAATAAAAGCTGGTTTGTTTGAACAAAATATATATATATATATATATATATATATATATATATATATATATATATATATACATTCACATACATATCTATATATAAATACATACACACCCTCATATCTATATATATAAATAGACACACACACACACATAATTATATAGACACACACACACATATAATTATATAGACACACACACTCTCAACCACACACACTCTCCTACACAAATACACACACTCACTCCTCTCATGACACCACCACCACCACTCTCACACAAACACACTATCACCACCACTCTCACACACAAAATACATATAAATATATACACACACACACACACACACACACACACACACACACACACACACACACACACACACACACACACACACACACACATATATATATATATATATATATATATATATATATATATATATATATATATATCACTCTAATTATGAAAACCCCAATTTTTCCTAAACTAGGTTTCTAGGGAAATCTACAAATTCTATGGGCAAAATGTAGAGGGGGGTCTCCTCTACATTTATTGTGAAGGGGTAATTGCAAAAGAGGAATTAAATGGGAATTGAATGCATACCTATAAATGGGTTTGCTTGAAGAAGAAGGAGCTTTGAAGAAAGAAGTGAAATGGAGAGAGAGAGAGAGAGAAAGAGAGAGAGAGAGAGAGAGAGAGAGGTTGCTTTGTGATGAAGCAAAGGGGAGGGGGTTGCTCCTATCATGGCCGGCCAAAGGGGGGCTTGGTGGGTTTGGGTGTGGATCCACTAAGCCTCCAACCCAATAAACTTAGTTTGGTTCGGTTCGGGTTTGGTTTGGTTCGGTTTGTTTCGGTTTAATTCTAATCGACTAATTAAGCCTCTAATTGACTAATTAAGCCATGGAAGTATGGTTTATTGGTTTCTAGCCTAATTAGGATGGCATGTGGGCCAAGCCCAGCTAGTATGTGGGTCCCACTAGGGTCTAGACTACCCGGATCTCCAACTTAAGTCCGAATTGGATAAAATTCAAACTAAATCAAACAAATCCCTAAAAATCATATAAAATCAAGTAAAATTCCCAAAAATTATAAAACTTGGAAAATGACAAAAATACCCCTAATTCAAAAACTGGGGGCAACACAACCAAAACTCCTTCATCATGCCTTGCAGGCTGGGTTGGCTGAATTGGCAGTTCCGGACCTCCGGAAAGCATAACTCGGGAGGCTGCTCCTTATGCTGAGCTTGGTCCTCTTGTTGTTGGGATGTTTGCTGAGCTCCTTCCGGTTGATCGGCAGGTCCATGAGTAATGCCGCTGAAGAAAATGACATGGGACACAATAAGGAAGGACCGGGATAGATCGAGGATGTAAACATATGATCATGTCAAGATTCTAGAAGATTAGAGGACACGAGCAGAGATCAAGGGCGAGTGCAGATTGAGACATCTATTCGATAAACCTCCCATATCTTGATTCACAAGACCTGCATGGGCCACCACTTAAACCATGTAACGCCCCACAACCAGAATACTAGAGAGCGGGGGACATACATAGCCAGCTACGTATATTGAAATGGAATCCACCTCGCTATACGGTCACGGCTGTCTAGATATATGAGGGTTTAACTACAAGCCATCAGTCTCTTATGGTCAAGAACAAGCCTATTATCTCAATCTCCAGCAAGTATTACAGTTACAAGACGTCAGACCATCAAATATACAATAGTAAGGTGTCCCATACATTACATATTCGAATAATCATGTAGCTAGTCGTGCAAAATATAAGGACTAGCAAGAGTTCAATCATACATGATCAACCTTAGGATTTGCCAATCATGTTATAGCCCGTAGGCAGACAGTAAGTAAAGGTGCAATACGAGCTAACACGTGCTCGCCGGCTAAACGCCTCAAAAAAATATTTATACAATAAAGTGGGAGAACAAAAAGGAAACCCACTCGTTGCCTTGGTTACGCCTGGTGGTCACCATTTGGCTGGAAGGCTGTAGGTCCCCTGGAGCTACTACGATATCTGACCATACAAAACCAGTTGGCTCAGATCCCAGAAAGAGCAAGTGCCATGAAGGAGGCTTCACTTAAGAACTAAAACCAGCAAGTCAAATCATAAAAACATGAGAAATAACCAAAAATTGTATAAAATAGGATTAAAGCGGAAATGACGAGAGGACGAGGAACTATTCCGGAAGCCAGGTTACACCCGTAAACCAAACAAGGATCGGGGTCGTAACTCTTCGCCTGAACAGAACTTAGTCTCTAGCCATTGGCTGATTAAAAGTAATACACAAGCAATCATGTCCTGAGTTAGCCTTGTACAGGGTCTAGACAAGACTAGACATGATTGGACTCCATCCAACAATCACGGCCAAATAATGGTTACGGCTTGATACTTAACTAACTAGGGTTATCACAAGCCTAGTTACTGGCAAGATGCAGTGAGATACTCCACAGCCACAAGCCCTGCAGACCATCCAAGTTATCCAGGTCGAATATCCGTTCATGAAGGGTGCAACACATGACAATGTGCTGGAAATGTGCCATACTCGTCGGCAGGCTACAAGTCTATTTGCGCGCCCAAATAACGGGATTGCCTGTAGCTAGAAAATCTCTATGATCTATTTGTTTAATCTAGTCATTAGCTTAGTCAGATTTAATGTGAATCCCCGACCGTGGTAACCAGGGACTCACATCCTAGACATGATGCAAGACTGGACTAGACTGGTAGCTTATACCAACACATTCAAGGACAATCACCAATGGTGTCAAGGCAAGTTATTATCAAGTCGAGTTAGTTGTCGCAACAGCATTCCAGGTTACAAGCCATGTCTTACTTGTCAAGAGTGCACCTCGACGGGACACTATCAAGTTATTCTTATTTATCAAGTTACTTATCGGGAGTGCACGGGTCACTGACAAATAGTTACACCAACCAATCGGGTTTAGGGAACAAGTTCAGGATCATTCTAGCATTAATTATTACAACTAAAATTCCAAAATTCACAGAGGGCCAAAAATAAATCATAAGTGGAGAAAATTGGACAAGGAATGTAGCCTGCAATTAAAGCATAGGTCATGCGGCAAGCAAATATTTAGCCATGCGGCCAAATAGCAAATGGGCCATATACGGACAAATAAATGGCAAAAGCCTATGCGGCAGCGACCAATGCATTTGCATGCGGCCGAGAGCTGTGCAATTGCATGCGGCTAGGAATAATACAACTAGCCATGCGGCCAAAGGCCACACCTAAGCCATGCGGCCACAAAGCACCAATGCAAGCTACCCCTTAAATAATACATGCGGGCCCCCCTTCTTAAAGTTGCTGCCATGCAACTTAGCACTGCATGCATGCAACTCCCTGTGGTCAAGAATTTATTGGCCAAGCGGCCAAAGACAAATAATGGCCATGTGGCTAGCTCTAATCATTACATATATATAAGGCCATGCGGCAAGCTATATATGCACTATATATGCGGCTAACTAAGTATGCGGCCACAATATATACCAAAGGCCATGCGGCCAAATAATTAATCATGCATGCAAGCTACATAGCTATGCGGCCAGCAAGTTAATAAATGGCAAGCCAATAATGGAAAGGCAAGCAAAGCTTGCAATGCTCATGGCCATGCGGCCAAACTGTTAATAGGCCCTATGCAGCCAAAGCTAAAGGTGCATGTATGCGGCCAGCATGGCCATGAAGCAAAATTAATACAAGGTCAAAATAAGCGTGCAGCAGCAATTGGCATCTTGCCTATGCGGCAAGCAATTGATGCGGCCATACGGCAAAATGCAAAACAAAAGGGCATGCGGCAAATCAAAATAAATATGCATGCGGCTAAATTTAATGGACCATGTTGCCAACAAAATTGCAACACTCCTACCGAGATGTTATAGAAAATACCATGGCCTCCATGCTCCACCAACTACACTATGAGCCCAAATCTAGACTTCTATGGGTCAAATTTGGGTAAAATGAAAATCTCTACAACATAGAACCAATGGATTTCACAAATATGCCAGTTTAGGAGATCAGAACCCATAAAAACCAAAAATACCACAAAGCTAGATCTATAAGAAATTAATCACAAAAATAAAGAGTGCTAAGTACTAAAGTGGGTTAGAAACACATGAGGAAGAAAATGGAACAATAAAAATGGAGTTCCTCCATGAAGCAAGATGCACTTGCCTAAGCTCTCTTTCTCTCTCTCTCTCTCTCTCTCTCTCTCTCTCTCTCTGGGTTGGTGGAGAGTAATGGTGAGGAAGAAGAAGAGTTATGAGGATTAATGGAAGAAAGAGAGAGTGGTTAGGTGGCTTATAAAGGAAGAGAGTGGATGGTAGGTGGGGTTGGTCCACATGCAAAAACCGAACCAAGCCGAACCAAGCAAACCGAACCGAACCAAGCAAATAAAATGCCAAAATAAACTATGCAATGAGACATGCAATATGAGTCAAAATACGTACATGTATACCAAAATACGTAATACGAACTATGGGCATTACAAAAACTGGCATGGAGATTCATCAACAGGGGGTCCCTCTGCGCTGACTGGATGCACAGCAGATATGTAAAGCAAGGCAACTTCTGGACCTGTGCTACTGACAATAATCAATCAGTCACTTTTAAGAATATCTTGAGACACAGGAGGGTTCTCAAATCTGCAATCCGGAAGGTCATGAAGGATGGGTCTGGAACGGATCTCTGGCGGGATCCTTGGATAGATCGGCTTTCGCTTTTGGACATCAGGGGAGCACCGACTCATCAGGAGGACAGGCGTAGGCTGACGTGTAGTCGTATCATACGAGACGGAGAGTGGAGGCCGGAGTCTTATCGATTTACCGAGGAGCTGGGTGGGATTATCAGTACTATTGACATTGATCCGGACTTGCCTGTGGATCGGTGGATTTGGGAGCCGACTGATGCAGCTTCGGGAACTGGAGAGTTTCAATTCCGGAGCTGCTACAATCTCATCCGGCGCACCTTTCCTCAGAGCTCTGACTACGAGTTCGTATGGTGCAAGGGTCTCGCCAGGAAGATGCAGCTCTGTGTCTACAAGCTTCTACTGGGCCGACTGTTGACAAGGGATCATCTGTGATCGTTTGGTGTGTCGGTCCCAGATCCGAAATGTGTGCTTTGCAGTGTAGATAATGAATCTATATGGCACATTTTCTTTGAGTGTGCTCTGGCATGGCAGATCTCGTCTAAGCAAAGTAGAACGTTGGGTGGATGCGACTCCGGGAAGAAAATTGGGGACATCATCACTGTGCTCCGGGATAGCAGGGGTAGAGGGCAGGACTGGTTCCGGACAGCCAGACTTCGACTGGCGGTCTCAGTTTGGCATATATGGAGAGAACGAAACCGTCGTATTTTTGAGTGGCTGGTCACCCCTCCGGTAGGCATCCTCCATAACATAGAGTTTGATGTTAATGTAATGGGGTGCTGAAGAGTGGGAGTCCCACTATGATTGTATGTTGTATGATTATTGCATTGCTTTTGGAATAAAATTTACCCTTTTTTCAATATATATATATATATATATATATATATATATATATATATATATTGATTAAAAATATGTATATTTTGAAAACAATAATACATGTATGTATTTTGAAGTCCAACTTTAGACAAAACTTTGATATACAATAAATATCTGTGTAAAAATTATAATTTTTAAAATAATTTAATAAAGATCTCAACTTTGGGCCCAGTCCATTACACAATAGAAATAGTCCAACTTAACCAACCGAAAAAATAAATCGATTATTCGATTTGGTTCGGTTTCGATTTTAGCTAATTTCAGTTCAGTTTTGATTTTGAATTTTTAAAATTTTAATTTATTTGATTTTGACTATTTCGATTAGGTTGATCCCAAATATATATATAAAAAGAGATGAAATAACAAATTAATTAGTAATTAATGTGAGGTAGATCTCCTCCGGATCGCCTATATGCCATCCAAGTGTGAGTTACAAGTAGTGTCAGGCATCATGCATGCATGCAAACAATATGGAACAAAGTTCAACATTGGATAGCTGCATGAAATTAACATCACGTAGGTGGGAAAAAGGTACATAAAAGTTTGGAAATAGCTAGTTACATGTGTGCGCCGACTATATTTATATATTTGCACAGTGTCGCATCAAGACGGACATGGGAAATGTCCCGGAAGGGGTCCATCGGCAACTAAATTCATATATTTTAAATTAATAACTATGTCTGTAGGAGACGCGAGAGAGAGAGAGAAATAGTGTTGCACGTGTTGAGCATTGGGAGGGATAAGGATCAAGGTATTGTTCATGAGAGAATATAACCCTATAAAGGAAAGAGAGACGTAGTAAATTGGCTTCATCTACATAAAACTAACTTGTACTAGTTTTCTTCTAATAATAATAGTCACGTTTACGTGTTATACGTATAAAAAATATATAATATTATTACAATTTTAGATATAAAAAAAACTATATATATTAAAATATTTTAAATATAATTTAAATGTATTTTAATTATAATTTGTTATATATATATTTTAAAATTTTTGAATATGTATTTAGTTAGATAATATTATATATTTAGTTTAGATATATTTTAAATATTGAATATATTTTAAAATTTATTATATATATTCAAATAATTAGAAAGATTTTAGTATTTTTTAGAACTATGATACGTGCTAGTTAGAAATAAGGAATAATTTAGCAAATATCACAATTCAAAATATAGAAACTAGCTTATACTTTCAAATTTTTAAAAATAAGTAAATATCCTCGTTCCTTTGTATGAAATAAATAAAATTTTAAGATATAATGCCACTAATTAATAAGTTTTTTGACTGATTTACAAAAGAATGAAGATATTTTATTTGCTAGTTTTTTAAAATAATAAAGATATATACTAATATTTTGAGAAATGAGAACATTTGCTAAAATATTTTATAGCAAAAAATGTTAGATATTTTATGTAGACCTAGAAAGGAAGGAAAGACGTACTAAAAGGCTTCATGTAAAAGTAAAACTAACTTGTACTAGTTTTCTTCTAATAGCATATAAATTAAATACCATCTTTGACCCAATTAGTTTGACTTTTCAGATACCCGATAGGAACCTAAGCCATAATAATATAGTTTTTTTTTTTTTTTTTTTTTTCGAGATGTCCTTTTTCTAAGTCGACCCGTGACTCAAAATAATCCAGCCATCCGAAGGAGGATGCGAACTTGAAAACTATGTTCGGATGACCTTTCGTACTACCACTAGATTAGTGCGTTAGGGACATAATAATATAGATTATTTGACTCTTCTGTTAAGTACACTGTTTTATGATGACCAATGAATTCGTACAGGAAATTTGGAGGCAAAGGGGAAACCGTGTTCAGTCTATAAATATTGATTAACCTTTTGGTTAGTCTTATATAATAGGAAAAGTTTCAAGCCTTAACGTAGAACTTTTAAGCTCCGAAAGTATTATTTTTCAATCTTATATATATATATATATATATATATATATATATATATATATATATATATATATATATATATAAAAGCTAAAAATGAAACCTATAAATTATACATCGTTTCACTAACATAATTACTAATAATTATACACTTACAACTACAATAAATATTTACAATCTCAGAAATAATTTTATTTGAAATATATTATACTATTTCAAAATGAATTATATATATATATATATATATATATATATATATATATATATATATATATATATATATATATATATATATATATATTGTTAGAATTTTTATTGTACCCTGTCGATTCATGAGATGAATACATAATAAAATTGCGGAAGCGTACCTGAATCCATTGCTAGACTTGATGGATCTTGAAGCGAACGTCTCTTTATTGGGTTCGGTCTTCCAACCTGCTACGACCCTTAATAACAAAAATGAAATCTTTGTTCCTCTCTTTGTTGATGGGGATACAGAAGAGAATAGAGAAAACCCTCTCTTGGTGGTCGTATGAGTTGGGGATCATAACCCTTTTGAATACACATATATATAGATATGTGTGTTATGATATTTCTAATTTGGCCCCTCATCAAATTAGAATTATCTTTGGTATCTACACATTAATTCCATGACAATTATACCCTTAAGCCAATTTTCCAAATAGACCACTTTAATTTGGCTTAATTATTTAGATAGCCCAAACACAATTAATTTTACATGTGTGGCCCCATAATTATTGAATAATTCCAACAATCTTCCACTGGGCCATATATGTAACCTTATAATTGTGTTAACCTTAGTGAGCTCATAAATTGCTATCTTAATCTTTAGGGTATATCCGGACAATCCCGTCCATTAACCATATCAACATAGGATCAAAGCGGCATTCGTCACATATAGCGTAACTAAACCATCAATGGTCACATATACCAATATAGGTAAATGACATAGATCAATCATGGATGCGTAGCATGAAAATTACACGCAATGTGATCAATACATGTCTATTTTCAACTGGTCCTCCTTAACTTTAGTGAGATCAATACTTTAACATAATGAAAACAGAATGAACTGAATTTCTATATATCTGATCAGATAAATATCCAAAAATACTTTAATACATAAATGTGTCCAAAACCAAATAGCACCCAAATACATAAAATACAAACTTCCACTAAACTGACATATCATCAAATGAGATAACACCCATATGAGCAGTGTGCTCATGAAAGACCTTGGGTGGTAACCCTTTTGTGAGCGGATCCGCTAACATGGAGTTTGTCCCAATGTGCTCTATGGACACTTCACCATTCTGAATTCTCTCCTTCACAACTCGGAACTTTATGTCAATATGCTTTGACTTATACGAGCTCATGTTGTCATTAGAATATAGTACTGCTGATTTATTGTCACAATATAACTTAAGTGGTCTTTCAACACCCTCCAGAATGCGCAGCCCAGTGATAAAATTTCGCAACCATATTCCATGATTCGATGCCTCAAAACATGCTATAAACTCTGCTGCCATAGTGGACGAAGCTATGAGTGTTTGTTTGACACTTTTCCAAGATATAGCTCCTCCAGCTAATATGTAAACATAACCTGACGTGGATCTCCTGCTGTTTTGGCATCCAACAAAATCGGAGTCAGAATACCTTATGATCTCCAGAATTATATGATCTCCTACAAAGAGCATATAATTTCTTGTTCTCTATTAATTACTTAAGTAGTTTGGCTGCTACCCAATGATCCATCCACATTTGCTTAAATATCTGCCTAACATCCTAATATGTACGCAATATCCTGACGCGTACATACTTGAGCATATATTAGACTCCCTACAACTGATCATGAAGAAAAAGATATTGTATTTTCTTAATTTTAAGGCTAACCTTAGGACACTTGATTGAGACCGAATTTGTCTCCTTTAACGAGAGGTGTCACCTGTTTTACATTGAATACTTTAATCAATATACAAAATCAGAAAATTATTCCTACTCCCACTGAACTTGTGATACACACAATCTTCAACAGTGTTCATCTCAAAACCAAACGAGATAATCACTTGAGGTACCTTTGACGAGAAGCTTGCTTGAGTTCATAAATAGATTTTGTCAATTTACAAACCATATTCTTTGGGTCTTTCGACACAAAGTTTTCTGGTTGCACCATATAAACTATTTCATCAATGTTATCATTGAGAAATGTCGTTTTGACATCCATTTAATATAATTTAAGATCAAAATATACAACATGTGCTATGATTGTTTTAAAGGAGTTTTTCAAAGATACCGAAGAGAAAAATTGTTTAAAATCAATCCCAAAATGTTGAGTAAAGTCACTAGCTACAAGACGTACTTAATACCTCTCCACATGACCATTCGAATCTTTCTTGGTTCTAAATATCCATTTGCAGCCAATGGACTTCATAACTTTTGGTAATGGGACAAGTTCTTAAATTTTATTGTCCTGCATGGACTTATACTCCTTATTTATTGTATCAATCCACTTTGAGAACTTAAACTTTCCATGGCCTGACGGAAGTTGATTAGTTCATCTTCCAGTATCCACAGTCTTCCTCACATTCCTAGAGAAATATGACAATATTATCCGAAATTATATTTCTCCTTTCTCTGGTGGACCAACTTAATATTACCGGTTCTTGAGGTTGTTGAGTTTGTTCCTTTGGGGTGCCACTACGTTGTCGTTGTTAAGGTATCTCAACAACGACTTATAGAGGTAATTCGACATTGTCTTATTGAGGCTCCGACACTACCAGAATAAGTCGTTTTAGCGACGCCTAAAGACGTCGCTAAAACGACAATTTTCGTCGCTAAAAATATTTAGCGACGGAATTACCGACGTTTTGGGCTGGTCGCAGAAATGTAAGTCGCTGATCTTCTAAACGTCGCCAAACGTCGCAAGTACCGACGTTTGCCGACGTATTTATACGTCGGTATATTGCCGACGTCTACCGTCGTGTCGTCGTTGTATTAGCGACGTATTACCTCGTGTCGCTACGCGTCGGTACCTTTACCGACGGATTACCGTCGAGTCGTCGGTGGTTTAGTGACATGTCCAAAGTCGCTACACGTCGGTAAATCCTGGGAATTCCTGGGATGATTACCGACGTGCACCGACGTTTACCGACGTTCTCCGACATATAATGACGTCGCTAAACGTCGGTGCCCTGGATAATACCGCAGATTTACCAACATTTACCGACGCAAACTTACGTCGGTGGACGTCGGTAAACGTCGGTAAATGTCGCTAAATCTGCAAAAAAAAATACAGAATGTCCATTTCTCCCGGCAGTTTAAAAAGATAACCATTTCTCACTGTAGAATAGGATCCAAACAATCACAGAATGTCCATTTCTCACTGTACACAGGTTTCAGTCCCTATAACCACGTCTACAACAATCACACAATGTCCAGTTCTCAGAATGTCCATTTCTCACTGTACACAGGTTTCAGTCCCTATAACCAAGTATACAACAATCACACAACAACAAGTATCCAAATAACCAATTCTACACCAAATAACAAAGTCTACAACCAAATAACCAATTCTACACCAAATAACAAAGTCTACAACCAAATAACCAATTCTACACCAAATAACAAAGTCTACAACCAAATAACCAAAGTCTACACACAACCAACAAATAGAATAGGATCCAAGCATCCAAATCTACACAACCAACAAATATCCAAGTCACAAACAAAGAATGAAACAAACACAAAGAAACAGTCCTAACTAGGACTACTAGGAATCTGGTGCAGGAGGGGCACCGCCGCGACGAAGGGATAAGAACAACTCATACTCCTCAAGTGAAATCGATACCGATGGAGCAGGCAGTGACGTCGGTGGAGTCGGTGTCGAAAAAGAAGGCGGTGGAGGCGGCGGAGTCGACGACGATGAAGGCGCACCCGAAGGACCAGCACGCTCCAACGCTGTAAGTCGCTGGTGGTATGAATCCATGATAGATAACATTCTATCACTGCTCTGCACCATCGACTCCTGCGCCAATCTCATCCTCTCGGCCATGGTCACCTATCCTGTCTGCAGCTCCGTCACCGTGCGCTCTAACCCTCCAATGGTGCGCTCTGTCCTCTCAGTCGTCTCCCTGAGGTCCATAATGCCGCGGTCGAGTGCATCCAATCGTGCTAGCAGTGCAGGATCCTCCGTAGGGTGCTGAGACTGCTCCTCGATCCGTCGTAGCAGGTCGTCACGGAGAGACTCCATCATCTGGTGGACTCTGGCAGACTCCTGGGGCGGCTGTGGACCATGCACACTAGCAGGAGATGTCCTAGAGGACTGGGTCGCAACTAGGGCGCCATAGGATCCCGTACCGTAGTACGTACCCCTACGGAGTCCACCAGCGGCGGCCATCCACAGCTCGTCCGCCGACAGAGCTTGAGTGGGCTACGAGGAAGTACCGGCCTCTCCTACATCAGGTGCACTAGCAGCCGTCCGTTCCCGTAGCCTCTGATACTCGGCCTAGAAAGTACTTATTATTACTAACTTCTAATTTCTAATTAATGTACTTATTATTACTAATTTCTAATTAATGTACTTATTATTTCTAATTTCTAATTTCTAATTAATGTACTTATTATTACTAACTACATGAATATTTATTTGCATCATATTTACTAAATTATATTAAAATTGACACGAAGTATTAAATTAAGATAACGTATTGTAATACTTACATAGGTCTGCTCGGCCCTCTCGTCAATAAGGCCTTCGCCCTTCCGATGGGTGGCCAGGAAGACGGTCACCATGTCGGCGTTACCGACCTTCCTTACCTGTAATTAAATGTATTATCTTAGTAATCATTTATAGGTTTTGTATTAAAATAATATTTCTAAAAGAGGAAGACATACCAGACGACGGAAATGTTCCGTCATCGGAATCGACCCACCGCACCACTTCGAGGTATGTTGCCTAGCCGCCTTGGCCTTCTCCGACTTCTCCTTGTACCTTGGCTCGTCGAATCGAGCCTTCATCGCATTCCACTGATCAGGGGTGATCCAACCTTGGATCGGCTTTCCGGCACGATCACGATCCTTCTGATCATTGATAGAGTCACGGATCAGCTTGGCAGCGACGGCAGGAAACATCTCCTCGATAAGCTCGGCCCGGTGCGATGGATAGAAAAACATATCCTAGAAGAGCGCAAACCAAATATTTATCAGTTATATATAATATGCAAAAATTATATGATTCATGTTAAAAGTAAATATATTTTAACCTTGAAGCGCGCAAACCAGAAGGCCTTCCTCTCGTCCGGAGCATCAGAGTAGTTAATCCAAGCACCACCATAATTATGCCTCAGCATGTGGCCTAGACGTCTCTGTACCTCTGAGGGACGATATCTATACAAACATATTATATTCATGAAAAAAGTTAATTTATGATAAAAATAGAAAAAAAAAATTATAAACCAAAACACCTACTTTGTACCGTCGGCCCAGATCTCCGTCCTCCTCTCCTCCGGAGGTGCGAACGCATCATCTGCGTGATACTGGTCGGCCGTCGACGCCGCCGCCTCGGCCGTCGCCGCAGCCTCCGCCATCTGCTCATCCGTCTCCATCGTCCTATCAGCAGTAGGAACGCTAGACGGGCGAGCACTCTCAACAGGCCTGGAACTACTCATCCCAGGAGATATGCCACGTGATGTCGTCCCAGCAGGCCTACCTACTGTCCGATATGGAGGAGTAATCGGCGACGAGGATCCAGAGCCGGTACCAGAATGAGGTACCGAAGAAAAACTCCGTCCTCTAGTAGTACCTGTAGGAAGTATCGGAGGAGAGTGACCTCGTCGTCCCCTCGGAACGCTCCGCGATGACCTGCCATACCTGATAACAGCATATGATAATACAACAAATAATAGAGACTAGAAATATGAAAGTACAATAAATAATAGAGACTAGAAATATGAAAGTACAACAAATAATAGAGACTAGAAATATGAAAGTACAACAATGACAAGATAATAACCAAGACAATATATGATGATACATTCTACAATAAACATCTAAGTCCAGATAATATATTCTAGAAGAAATATCTAAGTTCAGATAAGTATATCTCTCTCAATCATCTTCAGAATAATCATTTGTTTCGTCTTCCTCGACCTCATCTTCCTCTTCCTCCTCATCTTCACTTTCATCTTCGCCTTCGTCGGTTTCGTCTTCCTCTTCGGATAATTCTACATCTTCTACATTATGTGTCGTGTAATGCATAACTTCCATGGAGTCCACATCGACAATATTGGTTACAAGAGGTAGCTCGTCCTCCTGGTAAGCTTTTTCATCAACATCAAAATTATCTCTGGCTTTAGTCTTGCATACTGCCCACCAGTCAGACTTCGTTGCTCCCCGTCTCGGATAAGCTGTGAAGTACACGAGCTGAGCCTGAGTTGCTAGGACAAACGGTTCGTAGCCTTGATATCTACGCTTGTAGTTTATATCCAGAAGACGATGCTTGTCAATTTTCCAACCTTGATTTTCAATCGGATCGAACCATTCACACTTGAACAACACGATCTTTGTAGGTTCTCTGCCATTATTATATGATAACTCCACAATCTCTCGCAAGATGCCAAAGAAATCATTTCCTGGATCGACGTCTTTGTAGTTCGAAGACTTGATACACAAACAACTATTTTTCGTGGAATCAAGATCCGGGAAGCTGTCTCTGATCGGAGCATTTGTCGACTTGAACCGAAAGCCATTGACACTGTAACTTGGCCATATTTTAACAAAAGTAATTGGTCCCTTGGCAAGAGTTCTAATTAATTCAATCTCGGGTGAAATTAGACGATCAACCTGAATATCAAAGAAGCGATAATAAGTTATTTATTGCGCAGTTGCATTAGAAGAGGCCAGTAATTACCGAGCTACTTACATATTCGCTCAACCAAGAAGGAAAATGATGTCTCATTTCTTGTTCTAATGCTTCGTCTGTTAGGTAGGGTCTAACCAGCCTCAACTCATCATTATATGTGCTGGAAAATAACGAAGCAACCGCCGATTAGTACAATAATATTAGCTTATACTATTACATTGAGATGACGTAAACTCATCATCCTGAGTTACTTACCCCTCTAGCTTCTCCACTTCATTCTCGTCGCAATTGAGTAATACATACAACTAAGCAGCCTTTAGCTCTTCGTCATTCAAATATCTCTTCTTCATTTTCCCTGAAGGCTTTTCGGACGCATTGAATACTTTCAGTATTCCATCATTAAATTCTTCATATCCGTCGTCGTTTCTCGGAGCCCTCGTTCTATTCATAGCAACATGAGGTTTGAAATAGGAGGAGCAGAAATTTGTAATCTTCTCGAGAATATAGGTTTCACAAATAGAACCCTCGACCTGAGCCTTATTTTTTACCTTTCTTTTTAGGTGATTCAAATGTCGCTCGAACGGGTACATCCATCGATATTCGACGGGTCCACCAACACGTGCCTTGTAGGAAAGATGAATCGACAAATGCTCCATAGAGTCGAAGAATCCAGGAGGGAACACCCTCTCTAGCTTGCACAGTGTTACCGCAATGTCCTTCTCTTGCTTTTCTAGACGATCAACGAACAATTTCTTAGAACAAAGGTCCCTGAAGAATATGCTAAGCTCCGTCAATGGATCCCAAACTGCCTGCGGTAAGAATTTTCGAAATGCAATCGAAATTAACCGCTCCATGAATACGTGACAATCATGGCTCTTCATACCTGTCAGTTTGTTCTCCTTGAGGTCGACGCATCTTCTCAAGTTCGAAATATAGCCATCTGGAAATTTCAGACCTTGAATCCACCTACAAAGCCTCACTTTATCCTCCTTCTCCAGTGAGAAAATTGCCTTAGGCCGCTTCAACTTCCCATTCCCGTCCTCTATCAAATGCAATGCAGGACGTCTACATATTTCTTCCAAGTCCAATCTAGCCTTTGGATTGTCTTTCGTCTTCTCCTTTACATCCATTACAGTATTAATTATGTTGTCAAACACATTCTTCTCGATATGCATGACATTAAGGTTATGTCTAATCAGATTGGTGCTCTAATATGGAAGATCCCAGAATATACTCCTCTTCGTCCAGTTATGAGTGCGACCAAATCCGTCACACTTGTAGTCCGTAGCAGGCTGCTCAATAGCTCTTGGTAAATCTTTTATCTCTTTCCATATCGTGTATCCGGGCCACCTTGGCGGGGGATTAGCCTTCTCCACAACGCCAGCACGAAAGGCATTTCTGTTCCTCCGGTACGGATGATCCTTCGGCAGGAATTGTCGATGACAATCGAAGAAGCACGGTTTGCCTCCGTGTTTCAAACGGAAAGCCTTAGTGCTGTCCATGCAATACGGACATGAAAGACGACCATGTGTGCTCCATCCAGATAACATTCCATAGGTCGGAAAGTCGTTGATGGTCCACATAAGTGCTGTCCGCATCCGTAAATTTTGTTTTCTAGATACATCGTACGTGTTGGAACCTACTTCCCACAGCTGATTCAACTCATCAATCAACGGCTGTAAATACACATCGATGTTCCTTTTCGGATTGTTCGGACCTGGGATAATAACGGTGAGAAACATATACAGAGTCTTCATGCACATCCAAGGTGGTAGATTGTACGGGGTGACGATCACAGGCCAACACGAATACTGGGATCCCGAAAGTCCGAATGGGGTAAAACTGTCGGAGCAGAGACCTAATCTGACATTACGCGGATCAGATGCAAAATCTGGATACTCTCGATCAAAGTGCTTCTATGCTTCTCCATCAGAAGGGTGATCCAACACTCCTTCGGTATGTCCCCGCTTATGCCAACTCATGTTTTCTGCAGTTTCCTTCACCATAAACAACCGCTGCAACCGCGACGTCAACGGCAAGTAGTGTATCGAAGAGGTAGGCTTCCTGGCACCGACAGACTTTTCTCTACCACATGCCTTGTAGCGATCGACACCACAAAATCTGCAGGCGTCTTCATCCTTGTCGTCTTTGTAGTACAACATGCACCCCTTGCGACAGGCATCGATTTTTTCGTATCCCATCCAGAGCGATCTAACCATCCTCTTAGACCGGTAGAAGTCTTTAGGCAACTTCGCACCCTCAGGCAATATTTCTATAAGCAACTCCATAAGACGGTTGTAGCAATCTTGCGACATGTTAAAATCGGACTTGATGCTCAACAATCTTGTAACCACCTCCAACGGTGAATGATCCTCACAACCAGGATATAATGGAGTCCTTGTATTCTCCAGCAACTTCATGAACTATGCAGCATCGGGGTTCGGTGCCTCCTCAGGTGCATCATGATCATCCGAATCAAAACTAGGCCCGGCCATGTCGAAAACCATGTTCACCAACCCATCGTCGTAAGGAGCGTTGTTGTGGACATCCACATAAGGCTCGTACTCCGATGCTAAAGACACAAGTTATCCGTGCTCGCTCCACTGATAGTAATTCGGTGTGAAACCCTTCGAGTATAAATGATATGTGACATCCACTTCTGGATGATATTTCAAGTTGCGACATCTCACACACGGACACTTAATTTTGGTACCGTCCATGTACTGAGGGAACGCCTTGGCAAACTGCAGGAACTGGTGTATACCCTCTATGAATTTATCCCGCACACCGCACATGTCATCAGGATGACGGTTGTATATCCACGTACCATTCCGCAGATAGTAATTCAGCTCCATAATTCTGTAAGATAGATACATCAAGGTAGTGAATGATATGCAAGTGTCAAAGCTTAATTTGAAATAGTATCTCAACCGAAGGATAGAGTTAATTGGAGGAAGTTACTGGGGAAAGTTAAGGTAGTGAATGATATGCATGTATGTTTCTAATTTAATGCTTAATAAATGATAACTAGAAAGCATACAATCAACATAGGGACAGAACCACATCTAGTCTGATAGTACAGGGAATGAAGGACAATATAAAGTTAATCCATCTGATGCCAACATTCAAGGCTCTGATACTGAAGTTTTTAGGGTATCAGTCGACTGCTACCATCTAGGGTGCCTAATATAAAATGGATTGAAACATAATGAAGTTGGGATAGAGCCAAAACACTACTAAAGCAAGTTAGGACTGAACAACATCTAACCACCGATACCAAGTGTCACCATAACATCTGATACTAGCAATGGCCAAACTCAGAAAGGGATTGTTCATTAGCCTATCCATTAGTTACATAACTGAACTGAAACATAGGTAAAGAATTGACTAATGTCTAAGCTAAGGGTAGGATATGCATCTCTGATACACGAGGGTATCAGTAATGTAAGCAAAACAGAGGGGGTACAGGTTGTGACTCAAGTGAGGATGCAGGACATGCATCTACTAGGCTCGGCTGAAACCTATAGCAGGATTGAGCCACTGTGCACTTAGGGGGTTGTAGGCTGTGATATCTAGTCGAAATTACATATCAAATCCAACTGACTGCACAAGCTAAACAAGCAAAACAGTAAGCAACAAAGGGCATCACTATGAACCCATAAACCCACACTCTCTACCAATATCCAACACTCACTCACACAGACACATACACACAATAACTTCCTGCTGTCACCAGGACAGATTTCTCTCTCAACACATGACACTCAAGACACTTAACACATATGCACTGTCAAGTGACAGTTCACTTCTACTAGAATAACTCACAAATTCACTCATTTGACACATGTACACTATAAATGACAGTTCATTCACTGAGCACCACACTCACAACATGGCACCCTCTACTTACTCAAGACACTCAAAACAGTGGTGTACACAGGAAGATAGACCACATTAATTTAAAACAGTAACAATTTTTAGAAGAAGAGAAGGAACAATCAGAGCCAAACAGCCCCTTCCCCTCTTCATTCACTGTCACTTAATTCAAATGGAACCGAACTTCTCATTCATTGTCACTTAATACAACTATACTACAAGAGTGGGGGTTAGGGTTTACCGAGATCGAAGGGGTTGATCGGGAGGGGGGTCACCGGAGGGGAGGAGAACCAGAGGCGAAGGCAGAGGCGGAGGGGAGGGGAAGGAGCGCCTGCGGAGGGGAAGGGGGGTCACGGCGCCGGGCTGTAGGCGGAGGGGAGGGGAAGGAGCGCCTGCGGCGCCGGGCTGTAGGCGGAGGGGGGCTGGAGATCGGGGAGGGAGTTCGAAAATTTGGGGCTCGAGAATTTGGGGCTCGAAAATTTGGGGCTCGATTGAGTGGAGGGAAAAGAAAACCCGATGCCCTATATTAAAAACTTAGCGACGACAAATAGAAACGTCGCTAAACGTCGCTATTGTAAAAACTATAGCGACGTTTACCGACTATTCTGTGACGTTATCTTTTATGAAATTAAAGCTGGTCGGTAGACGTCGCTGGACGTCGTAAATAGTGTCGTTTGGCGACGTCTTTTTGAGGACATCGCTAATATAAAAATTGTTGGCGACATCTTCCTTCAACGTCGCTAATTTCGTCGCTGATTTGACTTATTTTGGTAGTGCGAATTTACTTCTTGATCATGACAGGTATAGAATCATGCACATCGTCAAAAGTTATAGTAGAATCGTAATTGATTCCTTCTCAAAGACAATGATCCTGACTTTATTTCTCCCCCAAACTCAACATCCTCAAAAAACTGTTACACTTCTCGTCTCAAAATTTTCTTTTGTGTGGGATCGTAAAATTATTAACCCCTTGATTTGTTAGCATAGCCAACAAAGTAGCTGCTTACAATTGAACTTTGGTCTATATTTTCTTTACACATTAATATAGACATTAAAGTCTATAAAGTCAATAAAGTCCAAATCTCATCAGACACAAGTCGTTCAACTCTATTTTTAGAGATGTGACCTAATCGCTTATGTCAAAATGAGGCTAAAAAATTATTGTTAATTTTGCGTTTAGTACCACATGACTCCACTTGTAAGGTTTTATTGTAAGAAGCAATAGTTTCAAGTGAATATAGGTTATCATAAACCTTAAAGGAACCGTTACCAATAATATTTGGATTTAAAGATAGACTAAACTTATTATTTCTAAATGAACAATGATAACCAGATTTGTCCATTAAGAAAACTGAAAGTGAATTTCATCTAAAAGACGGTACAATAAAAGTGTCTATCAAATCCAAATAATAATCGGTTTCTAATAATAACAAAAAATGTACTATTGCTTCCATTTCTACCGATTTGCCGTCACCCACATAGATGTATCTTTCACCATCAATTGGCTTTCGGTAGCTCAGGTAACCTTGTCTAAAACACTAATGTGGGTAGTCACATCAGAATCTAACCACCATGAGTTTCTTGGTACTAAAAGTAAATTAACCTCAGAACAGACCAAATTTAGAAATTTACTTTTCTTTATGTGTCCTGACTTGTCACAAAAGAAACAACCCTTAGTTTTATATTGTTGTTTCTTTTGAGCTAGGACCTCAGCAGTTTATGTATTTTTTTCTTTTTGCCCTTAAAATTTATTCCATTAAGCATGAAAATTGAATTCGTATTGGCAGATATTATAGCAACATTAACTGAAAAGAGAACAAAAATAAATAAACAAATATGCTCTAATTAATAACCAAAGAATAAAAGATAGTCAAACAAATTCAAATAATGGTAAACCCCATCTCAAGATACCTAGTGCATCATTAATATCAAGTCTTTAGACAGTGATACTAACTGTAAGTGGTACTCTTGGTGTAGTGATCAAACGTTGACAATAAGTCATGTCAAATAATAAGCCTATCTTTGGATCGGGTTATTATTCACATGTAAATCGTATAATTGTCACACATTTATCACCACAAGTATGTGTGCAATTCGGCCAAGTATTAACCTTCCTTTAGGCCGACTAATACCCGCATGAATATACACACAAACATCCGATATCCCTCATAGGCTATCTGCGCAAGAGAGGTCACTTTTGCGACATATTGTTTCAATGAGCCTACTTAGAATATTAGACAACTATTGCTAGTCACAAAAGGTACCAAAAATTTTGAATGTTGACTAAATTTTACAAAACTGAATCATGTCCAAAACTTTATGTACATGTATATTTAAAAATGTAAATAATCAATAATCAACAGATTAGACACTACTAAAATCTGTCAAATCAGCGACGCCTCAGGACATCGCTAAATAGGGAAAATACGTCGCTAATATAGATTAGCGACGTATTTAGCGACATTTGTACGTAGTCGCGATTAACCTAGTCGCTAAACAACAAAACGTCGCAATACGTCGCTATTGCGACGACACTCAGCGACGCGGACACGTCGCTAATTCAGCGACTTCCAGCGACGTAAAACATCATCATTTACCGACGCAACCTAGCGACGTCGAGCGACTTGACATGCATCGATGCTGACCTGGCTTGAGAGCCAAATGGCGACGTTCTGCGACTTTGCTACGTCGCTATAGTACCGACATATAGCGACGTTTAGCAACGTCTTACGTAGCGACGTTTAGTGACGATCAGCGACGGTACTCATCACAGTTAGCGACGTTGTGATACTTACTTAGCGACGTTTCCTTCGTCGCTGAACGTCGCTGAGAGTCGCTGAACGTCGCTAATCTTGAAAAAAAATACAGCATTTGTAGCATCCCCTGCAGCATTTGCAGCATTTGCAGCATCCCTACACCATTTGTTACAACAACGACGGTGTGCATCACGAACACAGTATCAAACAACACAGATACACACAATCACGAACACGTTTGAAACACAATCACTACCAAAATACAGTAAATTAGCGACGGACAATTAGCGACGGAAATTTTCAGTTGGTGTTAGCGACGGCTTCGTGGCCGCTCGCCGACGGATTACCGACCACACGCCTTTACATTTTTTATTTTAATTTTAGGGGGAGGAAAGGTCGCACATCTGTCGCTAGGGTATCGGAGATATAGCGACGGATCGATAGTCATCGATACGTAGTCGATTATTTGGCAGAAATTATGTCGAGAATTGGCGGGACATTTCTTCGACTACGTAGCGACGGATATTCAGTCAGCAAGTATCAAATATAGCGACTACTGGGCGACGGATCCTTGACGTCGCTATTCCGTCGCTAAATATACGTTCCAGACTTAAATTGAAACGGCGGGGGGAACTTTTCGCCTTCCCCCCAAATTCACTCTCTCTCCTCTCTCTCTCTCTCTCTCTCTCGCGGCTTCGGTGATCGGCGTCGACGTCCTCTCCTCTCTCTCTCCCGAAGGTAATCCCCTCTCTCTCTCTCTCTCTCTCTCTCGATCTCTCTCTCTCTTTCTGTCGCGGTGTCGACGTAGGGGCAGCAGGGGTGGCGGGCTTGGGGACATTCGGGGGCTGGGCGGCTGGCTTGGGGCGGTGGCGTCGGGGGCTGGGCGGCGGGCTTGGGGCGGGGGCGTCGGGGGCTGGGCGGCTGGCTTGGGGCGGGGGCGTCGGGGGCTGGGCTGCGGGCTTGGGACGGGGCGTCGGGGGCTGGGCGGCGGGCTTGGGGCGGGGGCGTCGGGGGCTGGACGGCTGGCTTGGGGCGGGGGCGTCGGGGGCTGGGCGGCAGGCTTGGGGCGGGGGCGTCGGGGGCTGGGCGGCGGGCTTGGGGTGGGGGCGTCGGGGGCTGGGCGGCGGGCTTTGGTCGGGGGCGGCGGGGGGCTTTGCTTCTCAAATTCATTTGAGTTTATATATTGGCTAAATAATGTGTTATCCATATTGGGTGTTATCCATTAGTTTGGTGGTGTTTGGATTAGTAAATATGAATATGGAGTTTGGGTTCATGGTGTATATGTTCACTGTGTCAAGGACAGTGCGAGTTCTTCATCTGCATAAGTCACTGAATATAGATGTATATATCTATACATCTAACTGTGATATATCTATACATCTAACTGTGATATACATATATATGTGTATGTGTGCTTTAGAGATTGAGGAATGAAGGCAGGCCTACCATGCCTATTAGCATGCAGGACGGCTTGGGGTGTAATGTGTGAGTGTAGACATGGTAGGAATTATAGGTAATTAATGCTAGTGTGACTAGACTAAGGTAGTGCTTGCTAGATAGTAAGGACACTCTAGTATCCTAACCAAGTTAATTTTAGACTAGATATTTAGGATATAGCTCCCATATCCTAGAAGTGGACTCTTGCAATTTAGAAATAGATAGATTGACTCAGTTTGATTAATTGACCTATAATGACTCTAAAACTTGATTTGCTGCTGCAAGCATACAACACCACAAAAATATTTAAGAACTCGTCAAGTTGAACCGTGTATAACATGCTCGACGCTTAAGAGGAATCATTTCGACTTAGTGGACTATCAAAGAATCGGTATCGGACTATCGGTATCGGTATCGGTATCGAACTATCGGACTATCGGTATCGAACTATCGGTATCGCTAGCGGACTATCATACTATCGCACTATCGGTATCGGTATCGCACTATCGGTATCGGTATCGCACTATCGGTATCGTACTATCAGTATCGGTATCGCACTATCGGTATCGGTATCGAACTATCGGTATCGAACTCGGTATCAAGCTACCGGTATCAAACTATTAGTAACAACTGTACTTAGATTTTTCTCTTCTCGAGCTAGAATACCAGCGGATCCACCAGTTACATGATTATATACTAATTCTGTTTAGTTTGTCTTACTATACAGATTTTTACATCCAATCTGTGATGGATCGTTATTTCGTTGATCGTACATGGATGTACAAACGACAACACGAGAGCAGAATAGGTGTGAGTGACGATTTTCAGGCAGGCGTGGAAGTGTTTCTTAAGTATGCCATGAGCAAAGCTCAGTTTATGGACGGTAACAAAATCAAGTGTCTATGTCGTAATTGTCGCAATAGACGTTACGAAGAAGTGGTGAGTGTAAGAGATCATTTGACCCGTAAGGGTTTCGTACGTGATTACGGCCTGTGGTCATCGCAAGGTGAACTATATGCAGAAAGACAGGTTGTGAATGCTGCTACTTATGCTTTTGATGATAATGCTGCAGCGAATTTTGTCGTCGATGACGACGAATGCTCCGTTGATTATGGAGACGTGCAGAACCTTGCACGAGATATGGTGTACGATGCGGTAGGGCCTAATTTTGATCCAGAGGATCCTAATCCCCAGGCGAAGGAGTTCTATGATATGTTTCAGGATGCTGAAACTTCTTTATATCCTGGTTGTGAGCCACATTCTGTACTGTCAGTGACGATGCGGTTGTTGAACATAAAGTTCGATTTTAACTTGCCACAAACTTGCTATGATCGGATTACACAACTAATGAAGGAGGTGTTACCGAAGGAATCAAAAGAGCTTCCAAAAAACTTCTACAAGTCAAAGATGATGGTCCGACAACTGGGACTGGGGTACGACAAGATAGATTGTTGTCGCAACGTATGCATATTGTACTACAAGGAGAACGAGGATGTAGAAAGTTGCAGCTTCTGTAATGCAGATCGTTACAAGGAAGTCAGGGGAAAAGGAAAGTTAACTAGAAAATGACGTCCTTACAAGTATATACATTACTTGTCGATCACGAAGCGCTTGCAGAGGATGTATATGTCTCAGAATACAGCAGAACACATGACGTGGCACAACAAAGAACGCACAAAGGACGATGGAGAATTGTCACATCCTTCGGATGGAGAGGCGTGGAAATATTTCAATTTTCGCCATCCAGATTTTGCTGCAGAGCCTAAAAATGTACGCATGGGGCTATGTTCTGATGGATTCGCCCCTTTCGGGCAGTCGGGATCTCAATACTCCTGCTGGCCGGTCATTCTGACCCCTTACAATCTGCCACCATGGATGTGTATGAAGACTCCTTATATGTTCTTGACAGCTATCATACCGGGTCCCAAAAATCCGACGAAGAATATCGATATATATTTACAGCCGTTGGTGGATGAGCTGAAACAGCTGTAGGAGATCGGCGTCACGACCTATGATATTTCCAGAAAACAGAACTTTCAGATGAGAGCTTCACTGATGTGGACAATCAATGATTTTCCCGCATATGGTATGCTGTCGGGATGGAGTACTCACGGCACCCTGTCTTGTCCGATATGCATGCAAAATAGTAAGACGTTCGCCTTAAGCATGGAGGAAAAACTTCTTTCTTTGATTGTCATCGTCAATTTCTGTCCGCGAGTCATCCTTGGAGAAAGAATAAGGACGCGTTCAGAGCTGGAAAACAAGAATTTTTTCATCCGCCTGCCAGATTGTCGGGATACGATATTTGGGAAGATGTAAAGGACTTGTCCACTGTAATGGAAGATCCATCGAACAATCGTGTTGATGGGTTCGGACAAACCCATAACTGGACCAAACGGAGTATCTTCTGGGACTTGCCTTATTGGAAAGATAATCTTATAAGGCATAATCTTGATGTTATGCATATCGAAAAGAATGTGTTCGATAATGTCTTCAATACCGTCATGGACATTAAAGGTAAGATGAAGGACAATCCAAAAGCAAGACAAGACATTGCCGAGATATGCAAGCGTCCTTATCTGAACTTGATACAAAGGGGAGCTGCTGGACAATTAAGTAAGCCGATAGCACAATACACATTGAGCAAGGAAGATAGATTAATAATCTGCAAGTGGGTATCTACTTTAAGATTTCCCGACGGCTATGTGTCGAATTTGTCTAGATGCGTTGATCTCAATGAACGCAAGCTAACGGGAATGAAGAGTCATGACTGCCACGTGTTTATGGAAAGATTACTGCCCATTGCTTTGAAAGAGTTGTTGCCTTCTGCTGTATGGGTTCCGTTGGCCGAACTATCAATATTTTTTAGGGATATTTGTTCAACTAAGTTGACTGTGCAACACATGGTTGAACTTGAGGAGAAGAGTATCTTAACAATTTGCAAGTTGGAGAAAATATTTCATCCTGGCTTCTTCGACAGCATGGAGCATCTACCGATTCATCTAGCATACGAAGCCCGTGTCGGTGCATCTGTTCATTATCGATGGATGTACCCATTTGAAAGGTACATAAAAATTGATATAATTTAAGTTGAATTTCAGTGTGTTTTAAAATTTTTTCTTAATTCTCAAGATAATTTGTCTCTCTAGATACCTACACCATCTAAAGAAGAAAGTTTGCAACAAAGCTCATATAGAGGCTTCGATATGCGAAGCATATCTTATCGAAGAGGTGTCAAACTTCTGCTCTATTTATTTTGATACTCATGTTAAGACAAATCGAAATAGACCTCAAAGGAATGATGAGGCCGTTGAGGATGGAGGAATATTCAATGTAAGGGGCAAGCCTGTTGGGGCTAGTAAAAGACGGTGGTTGACATACGACGAGTATGATGCCGCTCACCGATGTGTCTTGTTAAACTGTGACATACAAGAAGTGAGAGATTTGGAGAAGTAAGTCAGTACACTTGCACTCGTTATAATCTCGAATTTGATGAAGTAAGTGACTACACTTATATATTCTTATTTTCTCTAATAGTGTATTTAGAGATGAAGTCAAAATGAGGACACCCGATATTACCGATGAGGGACTTCAAAGAGAGGTTGATTGTACATTTTTGTCATGGTTTTGCAAATACGTAAGTAACTGTGATTATAATTGAGATTATAAATATATAATCTGAAACATTTAAATTATAAATATTTGTTTACAGGTTTTATTGCCTGAAACAACACTCACTCATGAGAGTGTTCGTTATCTGGCATTGGGACCGAAGAAGCAAATAAAGACTTGGCCAGGCTATGTCGTTAATGGCTTCAGGTTTAAGTCAACTCAGAATGCTATAAATGTCGAATTTATCAAAGACGGCATCAGTACCAAGGATTCCGGTGTTTGTATAAGAGGCACCATCTATGACGACGAGCCGGACTTTGACTATTAAGGAGTGCTTCGGGATATTATAGATTTACAATATACCAGCCTATATGATATGCATATTGTGATGTTCAAATGTGAGTGGTTCGATACGACACCAAATATCGGTTGGAGAATCGATAAACAATTTGGATTCGTCGATATAAATCATCGCAGGAGGTATAGAGGGTCTGATACATTTGCGATAGCAAATCAGGCTGTTCAAGTCTACTATACAAGCTACCCAAGGCGTCGTAGAGATCGATTTGACTGGTGGGCAGTATGCAAGATTAAATCTAGAAATATATTCAACGTTGGAGACCCAGCATACCAAGAGGACCAGATCGAAAAGTCCCAACACTTGGGATAACACTCAGATACAATGGATGTTGAAGATATTATTGAGGAAAATAGAGGGAAGGAAGAGGTTGATACACAAGACTTAGCTGTCAACCAGGGGAGAAAGAGGCGTGTTGTCCCAAATATTGAGGCAGAAAAAAGAAGAAGAAGAAGAAGAATTTGATGGGGATGAGGATACAGATGAAATCTGTCACGACCCGCACCCTAGAGTTAGGGCACGAGAACATAACAACGCCCAGCCTACGCCGCAGTATCGGTGGTAGAACGCTGTCCTAGGTCTCAATGCATCTAACAGTATAAGACTAAACAGTTTATACTCCCCGAATGGGGGTGACATAGCAGAATGTAAACTCAATCACATCTAAGGTAGAGCATAAAGGAAGATAGATAAAACATGAAATCGAAAAGAGATACAACAGATAGAAGTCTAAGTGTCTAAGATACAAACTCAGAATACATCTCAAAACCCAAATACAGTAATCCATAAATACAACTCAAGATGACTGAAAATAAACTATAAGCAAAAACCCTAGCTATCTATGCAACCTCTACTGTCTCCTCTAGGCTAGCAGACAACCTCCAGGCTATCTGTAAAATTTATCAACAGGTCCAGTCAGGACAGGAACGAGCACAGTACATCTCAACAGATCATAGCAGGTTAGAAAATATAATCATGCAGTAAAGTAAGATATAGATACTGAAGGAAATGCAGTATGTAAACAGAGAGAGAACTGTAATAGAAATATCTACTATATATAGAGAACTAATAGTGACTAGTGAGTCAGAGTAAAATATAAACATGTGAATGACATAGGAGATTCATGACTACAGCTAAGAGAGTGATTCATGACTACAGCTACTTGGATAATATTCACATGTCTATTTCTACTCCCCCATCCCCAATCAATACACAAAGATCTGTTCAAGTTATGTTAAGATTCGTGAAACTTCACATGGCTCATAAAATGAGTGATACGTGAAGGTGATTCATGATGGCTCTGTGAATATGAGAGTACATGTGTCACAAGCGATTCGTGAATCAGAGGAAGCATAGAGATACGTGATGATTCGTGAAACGCACAAAACATGCAGTATCCGATGCTCTTGAGGGGGATAACATCTCATAAAAAGATCCATATAGTACCAATCCGTGTGACCAACGTGACAGTATCAAGTAAAGTAATTTAAAGCAGAAAAATAATTCTAAATAGGATATGAAATGATCAGAGAATGTACTCGCCTGATATCTGAATGTCCAAGGTAAAGATACTGTCCGAGGAGAGGTGTCTGGCTCCTAATTAGAACAGCACAAGTCACAACATGTCCAGAAGGGTAATATAAAGCACTACAATGTATTATACATGAATCTAGGTCAAACTAGGCCAAAGTCAATCCTTGGTCGACTCTGGTCAACTGCACTAGTCAAACTAGGTCATGTCCTAACCCAGCAAGTCTTACTAGGCCTAACCAAGACTATCCTAGCAAGCACACATCAATACAAGGCTATACAAGCCAACATACACCCAACTCTATATAGCATGCAATTATTCAATACTCAAATAGGCAAGAATTCACATTGGATATACACTAGGTAATCTATTACTTTAAGCTATATATGTCTACACACATATACACATGCATATATTGGTATTCAACATTAGGTCTATAATCATGGCATTTCAAATGGTTATATAAACTTATATATTACAACACAATATGCTAACATATATATAATATACATACATAGCTAAGTTAACTATATTCATAAATACTTATTTAAGAGGCTATGTGTGTGTATGTGAACATGACAAAGGGGCAAATGAGGGTTAAATGGGCATACATAGTGTATACATATCAAAGAGTGTCAAAGTGTAAGTGAACAATGTGTCAAGTGTAATAGTGTCAACATAGTGTAAGGGGGTACATGAGGTAATATAGGATTTGTGTTAACATAGAACATTACATCTCATTAACTTGTATATTTCATACATTACATCTATTATTACATTACATTCTTGTTTGCATTCATTCATCATTCATTTATTCTCTTGCACTACTATATGCACCATACATTACGTACTATGGAACCTACATATTCATTACAAGCCATACTTATACATGCTTACATTAGATATGATACTTACATCTCATACATCATTTATTTAACCATTTACTCATGCTTGCATTCTCTATTTAATTACATAATGTATATACATTAACATGGGTTAAAATCAAATAGAACATTATATTACACACAAGGGTGCACAAAATGTATACGCCGAATAGTAACTCCTACTAATAATCAATACTGTACCATCTCAGCATGAATTAAAATCTAGAATTAAAGTATGTTATAGATCTATGTGTTAGCTTTCCGAAACTTCAAACGGATCGCGTTTTCGTTTTTGGAAACTACCGGAATCGCAAAAACACCGAGAACGCGTTTGTCTTTCGTACAGCTGACACTCAAATAATTCTCCAGAAAGTTACAGAAAGAACTAGGCCATTTAATATATGTTTTTGGAAAGCTAACTTTAATACGCTTCTTTTAAAAAAAACGGAAGATTAAACTGAGCTTTGAGCTAGAAGTTATGACATTTCTAAGTTAGGACTGAAATTAAAAACGTGGATAAAAATCATGACGGATTTAGGTAGTTTGAGACAAAAGAACACAAGTATATAACATAATATATCAAGAACTCACTCTCTACACTAATATATATATATATGAGACACTATAGAACACATCTCCAATACAAAAATATGAGATTAAACATGTAATAATTCATTCATACATAACAACAACACATAGTGTGTCCAAATTTAGGATTTTCCCACATGGACACAACCACAACACAAAGGACACTCCTATGACCTCCAAATGGACACGAAATGGACACAAATGGAGATACAACCATGGGGGTCATTCCTATGGGTTCAAAATAGACCTATATGCATGAGAAAATGAAAAGGAGAAGGAATTTATACCTCCCGGTAGATCGAATCGAAGAAAAGCCTTCCCGGAGCGACACCGACACGTAGAGATTCCAAAAGGACACGAACGAGCTCCGAATCCTCCCAAACTTGGGTAGCTTCCTCCTTGGCTAGAATGGAGAAGGAAAGAAGAAGATTTGGTGGTGAAATAGAAGGATTTGGTGGAGAAATTGCTAGGGATTGCTCTCTAGGAATTTGGAGAAGAACAAGAGAGAGAGTGTGGATGAGAATAATGAAATGAACTTGAGCCTATCCTCTCCCAAAGTGGCTGGCCATATGGGGCTATTTGTCCTATTATGGTAAGGTCCAAAATTCCCCCACTAACCTATTCTATGAGTATTAGGAAAGGGCTAATTGGTTGGGGCTAAATTAGTCATTCTAAAGTCTCTAATCACACTAACCTTATCCATAATAATTAGTCTAACCTCTAACTAAAATATTTCTATCATGTGGACTAAAATTAATATCATGTGGGCCATGCCTAACTAGTATGTGGGTCCCACTAGAGTCAAACTACCCCCGGGTCCCTGTTTCAAGTCGGATTGAGTTGAAATTCGAACCCGACTCAAATAACCCCAAAACAATATCATAAATAATAAAATAATATCAAAATAATTCAAAGAGGTCAAATGCAAAAAAAAATATTCTCAGGCCAAAAATGACATTAAAATATCATAATCACATGGTTAGGCTCTAGGTCAAACAGTCTCTAGGGTTTCACTAGCAAAACGTCAAAACCACAAGTCATTGATTTAAATAATTTTAAAATGATTTAAAATCACCAAAAATCATATCATGAATTAAATATCATTATTAAAATAATTATAAATACGAAATTTTAAAATTACCCTCATTTGGGAAACTGGGTGCTACAACTCTACCCACCTTAGAAAAATTTTGTCCTCGAAATTTAAGATCGATAGTACTCCTTCTAGAGCCTCTAACCTACCCAATATCTAAGGTAACACTTCCTAACACTGGAATAATAAATGGACATCTAAAAAGTGTCAATCTAGGAATACCTCCAATACTGCTCTGCTGGACGGCGGTAATGGAACTTCAATAGAATATGGACTGGAACCTATATCGAAGGGACTGGACCTATTTTAAAGTAGTCTTAACTAAGGATAAAAAGAAACTGATCATAGGCTATAGGTATGCTCAAACTATTATCTTCCTATTAACCATCTATTAATACATTCTATTACCATAGGAACGATGCATTACTAAGACATATAGGCCCCTATCTCTCATAACACGTTTATACTCACCAAAAGACTAGTACATCCTATCAAGGCTGATACTATAATCTCTCATAAATCTCATAAGCTACATGTTTATAGACACACATCCCCACATCAAGGACTAACCTATATATCTACAACTGATACTAATGGGGTGACGTCCCTATTTCCCAACAATCAAGGTCTAAAAAAATTTATCTAAATCATGCAATTTGAAGGAATAGTATACAAGGTCAGGGCATACCGTAGCAGTTGGAAGTCTTACCTAGGTACACTAATCATTCTAGGTCAAAACAGTACTATGGTATCAACACACAAACAATCTAGGGTGTCCTAATTGGGAAGGTAAGGGAACAACAATCATCAAGGTTGTAGGGCTGTCTACCATCCTATATGAAAATTGGTCATTAACAAGCAACTAAGAAATTATTAAAAGGTTACTATTCCATAAAATGGCAAAAATGAAAATTTAGGCACAACAAATCACAAATAGATTTTTGTCATGACACGATCTAAGTTGATCAATTTCGGGATAAAACGAGACTTGGACAAGAAGGGAAATCAATGAAATCAAAATATGAGCACGAGCATCCAATGATGGAGGTTCAGGTCATGATTAAATTTAATTCGACTGAGTACGAATACGAGGTTCATAGGCGATGAAAAGATTTCAAGAAGAATTGTCAAGGCTGTCGCGAATGAGACTCTAGGGTCAAGTTTAACTATGTCTCCATTCTCGTAGATTGATACATGAAAAAGCGAACCAAAGTGCAATAGGTTGATCAGACCATCATGTACCGGTTCTGATTAGACAATATGTTAGTGGGTGGCCACCCAATAAAATATGTCATGACCAAGCTCGAAAATAGATAAGCTTGCAAAACTAAGACTAATTTAGCAGCACAAGATATAAGGGTGGTAATGATGAAAGGAATTACATAGTCCAAGTTTCTTAACCAACGGGTCAAGTAATCAGATGAGGTACAAGGTTAAGCATCTAAGGAAACAAGCAGAACACCATCACATATCGGGTCGAAAGAATTGAGTCAAGGCTAGATTTCTAATTGAAATAAGAAGAAATTTAGTATACTGGTAGAGGTTATAGTTTAGCCAGTTGACCAGAAAATCATATCAAGAAAATAGAGTACAAGAAGACGGGTTTTAGTGGGACATGATATACCTACACGAAGGTGAGCTCGTCTAGGTCTTGCATATAAGATTTGTTGGAGGGTAACAGCTAGTATTACATTCTGAATATCAAAGTCACGATAAGGAACGTCAAGGATCTCAATTAGAAAGTGGGAGTTCAAGAGGTGGTAATTAATGCACAAAAATAATGAAGATCGGGTTAGTCATCTGCTAACCAGTTACGTCTTCTCTGAGCTACATAATTTACGTCACTTCCTTAGCCTTCCCCATGCAAAAGATACGAAGATTCAAGGGTTTCGAAGTACATCTGGTAGGGACGACAAGATATGGGTAATTAATGTAATGAGACAGAGTTTAAGATAAGAGGTAAATAAGAATGCAAGGGAATAATGGCGAGAAAGAATAATGAAGATATGTTCCTTCTCATCGGTTCAAACGAGAGGAACCCATCAAGCTTAAATTCAATAGCAAGGAATGAGGGTGAATCCAAACAAGAGGAAAAGAAATTCCAATTGAAGTTCAAAATGAGTTTCTCAGGGGTCGTCCCAGAAATCTCTCAAAGAATCCTAAGTGTGATTGAGTACCTTGGATTTGAAAATATTAATCTAAATACAAAATTAAATCAACAACTACAAAATTTTATCAAAATCATCAACTAATACCAGGATTCAAAGTTATATAATGAATCCACAAAATCAAATTCAAATCAAGGAAAAATGTGAATCAAAACAAGGAAAAGGAGTTTAAATCGGAATTCAAAATGAGATTCTCAAGGGTCATCCCAGAAATCTCTCAAGGAATCCTAACAGTGATTGAGTATCCTCTCATCCTAACATCTTAATTTATATATCCTATAGCAGGCCCGTAGTAGTACAACTAAGTCGTTGTGCTACTACGAAATCGCACTAATGCGAATTTCGACCTGCATGGGCCACCACTAAAAACGTGTCACGACCCGCACCCTAGAGTTAGGGTACGAGAACGTAACAACGCCCAGCCTACGCCGCAGTGTCGGCGGTAGAACGCTGTCCTAGGTCTCAATGCATCTAACAGTATAAGACTAAACAGTTTATACTCCCCGAATGGGGGTGACATAGCAGAATGTAAACTCAATCACATCTAAGGTAGAGCATAAAGGAAGATAGATAAAACATGAAATCGAAAAGAGATACAACAGATAGAAGTCTAAGTGTCTAAGATACAAACTCAGAATACATCTCAAAACCTAAATACAGTAATCCATAAATACAACTCAAGATGGCTGAAAATAAACTATAAGCAAAAACCCTAGCTATCTATGCAACCTCTACTGTCTCCTCTAGGCTAGCAGGCAACCTCCAGGCTATCTGTAAAATTTATCAACAGGTCCAGTCAGGACAGGAACGAGCACAGTACATCTCAACAGATCATAGCAGGTTAGAAAATATAATCATACAGTAAAGTAAGATATAGATACTGAAGGAAATGCAGTATGTAAACAGAGAGAGAACTGTAATAGAAATATCTACTATATATAGAGAACTAATAGTGACTAGTGAGTCAGAGTAAAATATAAACATGTGAATGGCATAGGAGATTCATGACTACAGCTAAGAGAGTGATTCACGACTACAGCTACTTGGATAATATTCACATGTCTATTTCTACTCCTCCATCCCCAATCAATACACAAAGATCTGTTCAAGTTATGTTAAGATTCGTGAAACTTCACATGGCTCATAAAATGAGTGATACGTGAAGGTGATTCATGATGGCTCTGTGAACATGAGAGTACATATGTCACAAGCGATTCGTGAATCAGAGGAAGCATAGAGATACGTGATGATTCCTGAAATGCACAAAACATGCAGTATCCGATGCTCCCGAGGGGGATAACATCTCATGAAAAGATCCATATATTACCAATCCGTGTGACCAACGTGACAGTATCAAGTAAAGTAATTTAAAGCAGGAAAATAATTCTAAACAGGATATGAAATGATTAGAGAATGTACTCGCCTGATATCTGAATGTCCAAGGTAAAGATACTGTCCGAGGAGAGGTGTCTGGCTCCTAATTAGAACAGCACAAGTCACAACATGTCCAGAAGGGTAATATAAAGCACTACAATGCATTATACATGAATCTAGGTCAAACTAGGCCAAAGTCAATCCTTGGTCGACTCTGGTCAACTGCACTAGTCAAACTAGGTCAAACTAGGTCATGTCCTAACCTAGCAAGTCTTACTAGGCCTAACCAAGACTATCCTAGCAAGCACACATCAATACAAGGCTATACAAGCCAACATACACCCAACTCTATATAGCATGCAATTATTCAATACTCAAATAGGCAAGAATTCACATTGGATATACACTAGGTAATCTATTACTTTAAGCTATATATGTCTACACACATATACACATGCATATATTGGTATTCAACATTAGGTCTATAATCATGGCATTTCAAATGGTTATATAAACTTATATATTACAACACAATATGCTAACATATACATAATATACATACATAGCTAAGTTAACTATATTCATAAATACTTATTTAAGAGGCTATGTGTGTGTATGTGAACATGGCAAAGGGGCAAGTGAGGGTTAAATGGGCATACATAGTGTATACATATCAAAGAGTGTCAAAGTGTAAGTGAACAATGTGTCAAGTGTGATAGTGTCAACATAGTGTAAGGGGGTACATGAGGTAATATAGGATTTGTGTTAACATAGAACATTACATCTCATTAACTTGTATATTGCATATATTACATCTATTATTACATTACATTCATGTTTGCATTCATTCATCATTTATTTATTCTCTTGCACTACTATATGCACCATACATTACATACTATGGAACCTACATATTCATTACAAGTCATACTTATACATGCTTACATTAGATAGGATACTTACACCTCATATATCATTTATTTAACCATTTACTCATGCTTGCATTCTCTATTTAATTACATAATGTATATACATTAACATGGGTTAAAATCAAATAGAACATTATATTACACACAAGGGTGCATAAAATACATATGTCGAATAGTAACTCCTACTAATAATCAATACTGTACCATCTCAGCATGAATTAAAATCTAGGATTAAAGTATGTTATAGATCTATGTGTTAGCTTTCCGAAACTTCAAACGGATCGCGTTTTCGTTTCCGGAAACTCCCGGAATCGCGAAAACACCGAGAACGCGTTTGTCTTTCGTACAGCTGACACTCAAATAATTCTCCAGAAAGTTACAGAAAGAATTAGGCCTATTAATATATGTTTTTGGAAAGCTAAGTTTAATACGCTTCTTTCTAAAAAATAGGAGATTAAACCGAGCTTTGAGCTAGAAGTTATGACATTTCTAAGTTAGGACTGAAATTAAAAACGTGGATAAAAATCATGACGGATTTAGGTAGTTTGAGACAAAAGAACACAAGTATATAACATAATATATCAAGAACTCACTCTCTACACTAATATATATATATATATGAGACACTATAGACACATCTCCAATACAAAAATATGAGATTAAACATGTAATAATTTATTCATACATAACAACAACACATAGTGTGTCCAAATTTGGGATTTTCCCACATGGACACAACCACAACACAAAGGACACTCCTTTGACCTCCAAATGGACACGAAATGGACACAAATGGAGATACAACCATGGGGGTCATTCCTATGGGTTCAAAATAGACCTATATGCATGAGGAAATGAAAAGGAGAAGGGATTTATACCTCCCGGTAGATCGAATCGAAGAAAAGCCTTCCCGGAGCGACACCGACACGTAGAGATTCCAAAAGGACACGAACGAGCTCCGAATCCTCCCAAACTTGGGTAGCTTCCTCCTTGGCTAGAATGGAGAAGGAAAGAAGAAGATTTGGTGGTGAAATGGAAGGATTTGGTGGAGAAATTGCTAGGGATTGCTCTCTAGGAATTTGGGGAAGAACAAGAGAGAGAGAGTGTGGATGAGAATAATGAAATGAACTTGAGCCTATCCTCTCCCAAAGTGGCTGGCCATATGGGGCTATTTGTCCTATTATGGTAAGGTCCAAAATTCCTCCACTAACCTATTCTATGAGTATTAGGAAAGGGCTAATTGGTTGGGGCTAAATTAGTCATTCTAAAGTCTCTAATCACACTAACCTTATCCATAATAATTAGTCTAACCTCTAACTAAAATATTTCTATCATGTGAACTAAAATTAATATCATGTGGGCCATGCCTAACTAGTGTGTGGGTCCCACTAGAGTCAAACTACCCCCGGGTCCCTGTTTCAAGTCGGATTGAGTTGAAATTCGAACCCGACTCAAATAACCCCAAAACAATATCATAAATAATAAAATAATATCAAAATAATTCAAAGAGGTCAAAAGCAAAAAAAATATTCTTAGGCCAAAAATGACATTAAAATATTATAATCACATGGTTAGGCTCTAGGTCAAACAGTCTCTAGGGTTTCACTAGCAAAACGTCAAAACCACAAGTCATTGATTTAAATAATTTTAAAATAATTTAAAACCACCAAAAATCATATCATGAATTAAATATCATTATTAAAATAATTATAAATACAAAATTTCAAAATTATCCTCATTTGGGAAACTGGGTGCTACAAAATCGACGATGAAGATAAGGATAAGGATGAGGATGAGGATGAGGAGGATGATGATGAAGACGAGGCCGGGGATGAGAACGAAGACGATGATTAGGTTAAATATTGTTGTATATTAAAAACACTTCCAATTACGTGAATTAAGTTTGACCTCATAAAAGCAATTACGTGAATTCATGTTTTTTTCATTCGATTATTTACTTATTACAGATGGTACTCCTAGTCTTTTTCGTCGCGGCGGCACTCGTCTCCCTACTGGTGGTATGTATATTTTAGTTTAGTTTTTTATATCCATTTACACTTTTATATTATTAATTATGTTTATGTGTTCTATTTACAGGTCATGATGGCTGGCCGTGGTCGTGGTGCTGGTGGTAGTCGTGGTGGTGGTGGTGGTGCGGGTCGTGGTCGTGGTCATAGTGGTGCTGGTGGTCGTGGTCGCATTCAAAGTTCCCGGGATGTGACCCCATCGAGCGACCCCGACCCGAAGAGTACCCCGGGCACAGACGCATCCCGCCCTCGATCGACCACTTCATCGAGGCATGAGTCCGGATCTGCTAGCGGATCCGTTCCGCTATCGGAACCACCAGCAGCGGATCCACCAGGGGATGCCCCAGTTACTGCACAGTGGGCCCCGGAGTACCCCCATACTCGGTTCCATCCGGTTACTGGGGAGTACATGCGCGGACCCGCGGATCCTCCGACGGCACCAGAGAGGCCGAGAGGCGAGTTCGGATGAGAGCTATGGCTCGCGGGGACCTCGTAAGTAAATTTAAGATAATTTATTAAATTTCTTTCATTTATTCAAGTTAATAATCCAGTCGTTTCTTCTTTGTAGGTTTTTTCCGTTTAATGTTGGCAGGGCTCTTGGAGAAATTATCAGGGCTAACTTCCACGGTCCCTACCTCAACTTTTCGTCGGTGCCCCTAAACGTGAAGTACGTCTGGCTCGACGAGTTGAGGGTATATATCTATATCTTCGGGTTAATTATTAGTTACTCTTTAATCAACCATTTTTTAAATTACGTGATAATTGAATTTCTATGTTAGACGACGTACTGGTGGCCCCCTCATCGCGAGGACGCGATCCGCAGGACCTACAGAAGCGCTGCTTCGAAGAAGATACGGAATATAATTCATGACCTGAAAATGGGGCATACGAGGCCGAATTGGATCCGGCAGGAGTATTATGAGGACCTCTTAGGTATGATGGATACCCCTGCGTACAAGGAGAAATTGGAGAAGGCGAAGGCGAACCGACAGGCCGCGGGCCTTCATACGGGGGGATCAAGGCCCCACGCAGCGACGCTTGCAGATCTGGTGAGCTACCGTAAATTTATTTCACTATCGAATTAGGTATTATTAATTAAAAGAGTTATCGACGTTCTACGGAAATTTCGTATGTAGGCCCAACGGGCGGTGAAGGAGGGAAGGGCGCCAGAATCGGTCACCATGCACGACGTGTTCCAGCATACGCACAAAAGACGGAAGGACGGGAGCTTCGTCGACGAGAGGGCCAAGGAGACTAATGTAAGTACTTATGTTTATGAGATTTACGTTAGAATTAAAAGTATTCGGACTATAACTTAGGTAAACTTAGGATTCACACTTAACTTAGTGAAACATAGGATTTAGATTACAACTTAGGTAAATCTTATAATATAACACATTCATTTGATAGGCTGCGTATCGTGAGGCCCTTAGTCGGGCTCAGTTAACTGACATCGAGGATGTCGGTGAAACGACGCCCGCCCAGACGCCCTCTTTTTTGGCCGCTCGCAACGACTTGTTCGTAGATACCGTCGGCGGCTTTAAGAAAGGGCTCCTGTACGGAGTCGGCTCCCTAGGGCTGTTGCACATGGCGACGCAGAGATTTCCACCGACACCGCCTCCTCCCGTGGCCCCGGCAGACGATGATGTTAGGTCGTAGCTTACGCAGCTGCACGAGGCGGTGTTGTCCTTGCAGGAGCAATTTGCCACGTAATTTCCGCCTCCGTCTGCTGCTGCCGGTCCGTCTGCTGATGGTGTTGGTCCGTCTTCTACTGGTCCGTCGACTGCTGGTGTCGGTCCTTCTTCCATGGGTCGTCTTTCTTTCAACCCTGATGCCCCTGTGGTACCGCCTACGACTGTGACGTCACTCCTGGATCTGATGTCGCCAGAGCAGTTACGTCGTCTTTCGAGCAGTGTCTACAACGGCTTGCCGTCGTACCTAGTGGAGGAGTATATTCGTCGGTCGCAGCTGGGATTACCACCACCGGACAATTGACCTCCTCCTTCTTCTTAAAATATTGTATTAAGAAAATTTGGAATATTTGTGAGAGCTGTGGATTAATTGTGCTATAATCGGATTATAGCACCGGATATTAAGTTACTCTTCAGGATAATTGATGTTTATTTAATACTAATTTGGTTTGGTCTGTGATTCTTGGATAATTGGTGTGCATTAAATTCGTATGTGCATATTTGGTCTATGTGATTCTTGGATAATTGGTGTGCATTATATATTTGGTCTATGTGATTGTTGGATAATTGGTGTGCATTATATATTGGTTTGGTCTATGCATATTTTGTGAACATGGAAAGTGCTGCAATTTTTTTCCAAAAAATCTCATTTAGTGACGGACTAGTGACTGGTTAGCGACGGATATTCCTAGTTTTCGACTGATTTTCGACGGATGAGCCGTCGCTAACTGGAGATTTGAAACTATTTCCAGGTAGCGACGGGTGATCGACGGAATATCCGTCGGCAAGGTTCTGGTGGTATATAGTTCGACGGAATAGCGACGGATTAGCCGTCGCCAAGGCGACTGGTAATCAGCCACTAATCAGTCGCTTTGTTGACGGCCTAGAGACGGACAATCCGTCGACAAGGTTCTGGAAATGCTTGACATTTCCAGAACTGTGGCGACGGATAATCCGCCACTAATCAGTCGCTCTGTCGACGGCGTAGCGACGGATTAGTGACGACTATTCCGTCGCCATGGTGCTGAAAATGTCAAGCATTTCCAGAACCTAGTCGACGGATTTTTCGTCAGCAAACCGTCGCTAATCCGTCCTTTGTTATCGACGGCGTTCGACGGATTAGCGACGGAACGATACACTCTGATACGCTATTACGACGGTTTACCGATGGAACTTTACGTCGCTATTGTCTAAACAGTTCAGTATTTAATACTTGAAATGGACGATAGTCCGTCAAAAAGTAGTCGCTTATGCTTCGTATTGTGAAGTCGAAATGCCGTCGCTAGTCAGTCGCTTGACGACTACGTAGCGACGGACAGTTATTAGCGACGAGCTGATTGCCGACGAATTTTTTGGCCAAAACCCGTCAGTGATCGGTCGCTAATAGAAATTCCCGTCGGACAGGCGACGGACCTGGCCGTCGCTAAATCGACAAATTTTGGTAGTGAATCTCATCAATCAACACAGATATATGAAAATTTGTAACAACAATGTCAAACATAATGGTCCACAACTTAATTGCCAAGTATGGAAACGAAATGGCTCAGAACACAACCCAAAATTCATTATAGCATACATTAGTGTGAATCATCTATGTTCTTTACATATGGTGTAGTATATGTTCTTATCGTATCTAGTATCTGAAGAATGTAACAGAATCAAGATGAACTCACATAATGTAATACTAAGACATCATCTACTACTATATAAGATATAGTGATAGGTTGTCGTATCATCATTGTCGAGGGATGAGGGTCGGAGGACAAATACCGCTCGAGTGAGCCAAAGGCATGCAGCCACTTCCCTCCCTCTCTCACGCTATCAACGTCACAACTTTTCCTCCTCAAGTTCTGATCAAGCATCTTCCTTCTCCTCTCCTCCACTATGGCTCTGGACCCATCTGCTCCTCCCTACTTTCCTTCTTCTTATTTGACTCTCTCAGCCAAAGGCATCTTCCTTCTCCTCTCCTCCATCATGGCTCTGGACGTCGCTGAGAGTCGCTGAACGTCGCTAATCTTGAAAAAATAAATAAAAAAAATACAGCATTTGCAGCATCCCCTGCAGCATAGCATCCCCTACACCATTTGTTACAACAACGACGGTGTGTATCACGAACACAGTATCAAACAACACAGATACACAAAATCACGAACACGTTTGAAACACAATCTCATCAATCAACACAGATATATGAAAATTTATTACAACAATGTCAAACATAATGGTCCACAACTTAATTGCCAAGTATGGGAACGAATGGCTCAGAACACAACCCAAAATTTATTCTAGCATACATTAGTGTGAATCATCTATGTTCTGTACATATGGTGTAGTATATGTTCTTATCGTATCTAGTATCTGAAGAATGCAACAGAATCAAGATGAACTCACATAATGTAATACTAAGACGTCATCTACTACTATATAAGATATAGTGATATGTTGTCGTATCATCATTGTCGAGGGATGAGGGTCGGAGGACAAATACCGCTCGAGTGAGCCAAAGGCATGCAGCCACTTCCCTCCCTCTCTCACGCTATCAACGTCACAACTTTTCCACCTCAAGTTCTGATCAAGCATCTTCCTTCTCCTCTCCTCCACCATGGCTCTGGATCCATCAGCTCCTCCCTACTTCCCTTCTTCTTATTTGACTCTCTCAGCCACATATGATATCCACCTCAAGTGTAGAGTCGGGGGAGAAGAAGTGGGCAGGAAGATGAGGGGGAAGCAGCACAGCCGGCGGCATGACCCGGAGGAAGTACAAAGGTTTTCTTCAACATCCGTATAGGAGAACTATAAGGATATATCTTTTCACAACATATCACCTTGTCAAAGACCCTTAATGTGACAACCATGTTACCGCGGTGTCGGAAGACTAACATGTCATAATTTTCTAAGCCGTGTGTTTTGACATAATCCTCTAAACTCTTTTCTGCTATGTAGTAATGCAAGATTACTACATAGGAGGAAAGAGTTGGGAGGATTATGTCAAAACACACGGCTTAAAAAATTATGACATGTTAGTCTTCTGACACCGCGGTAACATGATATTCACATTAAGGGTCTTTGACAAGATGATATATTGTGAAAAGATATATTCTTATAGTTCTCCTACGGATTTGAAGAAAACATCTGTACTTCCTCCGGGTCATGCCGCCGGCTGTGCTGCTTCCCCCTCCTCTTCCTGTCCACTTCTTCTCTCCCGACTCTACACTTGAGGTGGATATCATATATGGCTGAGAGAGTCAAATAAGAAGAAGGGAAGTAGGGAGGAGCAGATAGGTCTAGAGCCATGGTGGAGGAGAGGAGAAGAAAGATGCTGAATCAGTATTGTCTTCCGGATCGTCCTCATCAAGGCATAACGGGCTGCTCAGCGTGCCCAGCTTCTTCAACTTCTCGCTGGCTGCAGAGTCGAAATGGGAACGGGTCCTCTTTGCCGGCCCGGAGCTCTGACTTGCACTCGTCGCCTCGCTACCGGTTTTCTCTCCTCCTCTGACGCGGGTCATAAGAAAAGAAATTTTGTACCTCTTCTTCACATAAACATCATTGTCGCCTTGTACTCGAGCCTCCTCGTCTGTGACGCTATCCAACTTCTCGGTGCCTATATTGCCACTTGAATCTCCCCTTCGACTCGTATCGTCCTCTTCTTCGCCTGTCTTTTCGCTCCCTGTCTTGCAATCATCTGCTATCACTGCCGACTCATTCGACTCCTTCTCCGAGTCTTCTTTCTCCTCCTCCTCGTAGTCATCGGAGAAGGAGTCGAATGAGTCGGCGGTGATAGCAGATGATTGCAAGACAGGAAGCAAAAAGACAGGCGAAGAAGAGGACGATACGAGTCGAAGGGGAGATTCAAGTGACAATGTAGGCACCGAGAAGTTGGATAGCGTCACAGACGAGGAGGCTTGAGTACAAGGCGGCAATGATGTTTATGTGAAGAAGATGTACGAAATTTCTTTTCTTATGACCCGCGTCAGAGGAGGAGAGAAAACCAGTAGCGAGGCGACGAGTGCGAGTCAGAGCTCCGGGCCGGCAAAGAGGACCCGTTCCCATTTCGATTCTGCAGCTAGGGAGAAGTTGAAGAAGCTGGGTATGCTGAGCAGCCCGTTATGCCTTGATGAGGACGATCCGGAAGACAATGCTGATTCAGTTTTGCCTTCCTTGGATGGTATTGATTATGTAGATCCGTGTATAAAAGAGGAAGAGATTGGGAGTAGAGTGGACCCGGAGGGAAATGAGAGATTGGAAGCTGGGTCAATATCCAAGAAGCAAAAGAGAGTCGAGGATTCTGATTTTGATGGCATAGAGGAAGAGGTTCGCGACATAACGAGAGGGACAGGGAAGGGGGCAGATGAAGGATGGCTCAGAACACAACCCAAAATTCATTCTAGCATACATTAGTGTGAATCATCTATATTCTGTACATATGGTGTAGTATATGTTCGTATCGTATCTAGTATCTGAAGGATATAACAGAATCAAGATGAACTTACATAATGTAATACTAAAACATCATCTACTACTATATAAGATATAGTGATAGGTTGTCGTATCATCATTGCCAAGGGATGAGGGTCGGAGGACAGTCAACTTTATCTACGGCTACATAGTTTCTATCTCGCCAGTCGAATGGCTGTAGGGACCATGTCGTACCGTAGATTAATGCAAATGGAGCTGGAGCCAAAATACAGAAACCAAAATACAAAATACAGAATCAAATCCCTGGGTTCGCCGAAAATACAAAACACAGTTCTAATTCATATGTATTTTAAGTGTGAGAACGGATGGCTCAGAACACAACCCAACCGGAGAGGATACTCTGAGAGATCCATCTGAGTAGGACGTATACTCTGAGAGATCACCTTTACAAGAATGATATCAGTAGTGGGATTGAGTGTGTACGTCCTACTCAGATGGGTCTCTCACCGTTACTATTTTTTCTGACAGCATGGTGGATGTGCCCCGTCAACAGATTCTTGCTCCGAGCCAAAACTTTGCCCCGGAGCTCAAGTGGACATCTTTCGTGTAGAGCTCGAGTGAGAGGTTCCTGACAGCATGGTGGTCTCCTTTGTTAAAGTATCCGTGCTCGTCCCACAACCAATGTGTGATGAGCACGGATACTTTGACAAAGGAGACCACCATGCTGTCAGGAACCTCTCACTCGAGCTCTACACGAAGGATGTCCACTTGAGCTCCGGGGCAAAGTTTTAGCTCGGAGCAAGAATCTGTTGACAGAGCACGTCCACCATGCTGTCAGAAAAAAATAGTAAAAGTGAGAGACCCATCTGAGTAGGACGTACACACTCAATCCCACTACTGATATCTTACTTGTAAAGGTGATCTCTCAGAGTATACGTCCTACTCAGATGGATCTCTCAGAGTATCCTCTCTGGTTGGTTGTCGTATCATCATTGCCGAGGGATGAGGGTCATAGTACCAATACAATCCAGAGATTGACACAGTACTAATTCATATATATAGTCCAATACAAAAACAACCTAATACAAATAGTCCAATACAAATAAGTACTAATTGCTAATGAGAACCACGCAGCTCACGCAAACGCTCAGTGATACGATCACGCAACCACCTCGAAAAAGCGAGATCTTTGGCGTGAGGAAAGATGTCGTCCCTTGCAAGTGTTGTATGAATAGAACTCCCGGTCTCACTAGCTACCGGTGCTGGATGAATAGAACTCCCGGTCTCACTAGCAACCGGTGCCACTTCCTTCTTAACTGTAGGAGGAGCCACCTCAGCATTCACTGTTTCCCTCAAACGACGTGCCGCTCCTCGGGTTATGGGTGCCATCTGGTAAGATCGATATTCACAAATAATATAATTGTAACATAAGCAAGCTAACTAAAGTAACCATCATGTAATTTGAGTACATTTTCGAAAGCAGATAAAGTACAAAAAATTCAATTTTTTGCCAAGTATTAGAACGGATGGCTCAGAACACAACCCAAGATTCATTCTAGCATACATTAGTGTGAATCATCTATGTTCTGTACATATGGTGTAGTATATGTTCTTATCGTATCAAGTATCTGAAGAATGTAACAGAATCAAGATGAACTCACATAATGTAATACTAAGACATCATCTACTACTATATAAGATATAGTGATAGGTTGTCGTATCATCATTGTCGAGGGATGAGGGTCGGAGGACAGTCAACTTTATCTACGGCTACATAGTTTCTGCCTCGCCAGTCGAATGGCTGCAGGGACTATGTCCTGATCACGATGTCGTACCGTTGATTAATGCAAAGTCCTTATTGCAAATGTCGTACATAGATTTCTATCTCGTCAGTCTAAAGGCTGTAGGGACAGTGTCTGACTTGGTGTATCTCACCATTTTTTCTAAACCTATACACACCCTTGCCCAAACCATTTGTTTCAGTAGGTAAAACATTCCAGGTTACTCAAGTAACCTGTCGTGCAACATTTGGTGTCAACAGCATTCCTTGTTAATTGTAACATGCATACTATCATATCCCAACTATGCCAAAACCTAACCAACATATCCTACGCTAATCATTCCATATTTCAGTAATGTCAGTGAGCTAAATCATACTCAACTGTCGAGAATACTTAGGAGAAAACTCATTCACAGGATTGGTATCCATCCTTCGTGACATAGCTGAAATTTTATAGGGCTCGATAATAATTATTAGTCAATTTATTCATCATTTCAAAACCCTGAAAATGCCCAAAAAACTCCCAGTATCAGTAAATAGGGCTCGAACCCTAAATTAGAATATGAATCTAAGCAAAATATCAAATTGACAGTTGATATGCCCAAAAAAACTCCTAGTATCAGTATATAGGTGTCACACTGTGAGTCTCGTGTCCACACAGTGGGACACGACGTGTCCAAACCAACAAAATAGTTGTCACACGAACTAGAAGCGAGTACACGCTCTCGTGTCCCCCGTAGCGAGTCCACTGTGAGTCTCGTGTCCCCCGCAGCGAGTCCACGCTTTCGTGGACACGAACTAGAAGCGAGAGAGAGAGCTAGAAGACGAGGAAAAACTGGGAAGCGGGGACAGGGGATCACCTGAGGAGGAGCTACCTGAGGAAGGAGGAGGAGGAGGAGAAGGAGGAGGCCGGAGGAGGGAGATCGCCGGAGGAGCGCCGCGGAGGAGGAGGCCAGAGGAGGGAAATCGCCGGAGGAGCGTCGCGGAGGAGGAGCACACGGAAAATTGGGGAGGGAAATTTGTGAATGATCGAAAAGGAAACCCTCGTCGCCTATATGTAACATTTAGCGACGTCCTTCTCTGCCGTCGCTAAACGTCGCAGATATTTAATAAACGGCGACGCTACTCAAATGCGTCGCTACACGTCGCTATATCAGTGACGTGTACCGACGAACTTCCGACGCAGATTCCCATTTAACAAATTGTAGCCGCTAGACGTCGCTTTTAGTCGCTGTTGGCGACAAACAACGACGTCTTTGATAAACGTCGCTAAACCCCCAAATATTAGCGACGTTTTATCTTGGAGTCGCTAAATACGTCGCTGATATGACTTATTTTGGTAGTGAGATTCTACTGAATATCATGCATCAAAAGATTATATCAAATAATCTATAAAGATTACACCAAAAATTTATCTGCTACATAATAAGCAAGTGAATCTTTTGAATAACTTAAAATATGCAATAAGCAAGTGAATCTTTTGTTAAAAAAAAATTTGAGTGCTAGAATATATTAAAAAAATTCACTTGCTTAAAATATTCCGAAACAGCAATATATTAAAAAAAATTGTTATTGATGAGACCAGGAGCACCATTATAGCTTTCACTCAAATCTACCAAAAAGTAACGTGCAAGCCTTTTTGTTCTCCTTTCTCTTCAAAGATTGTTTAAACTAAAGAATAAGAAGCATGGCCGCTTAAATAATCTACGTCGAGTCTGTGATGCCAAGTAATCAAGGTTTCTAAAAGTTAGCATAATTATCCACATCAAAATTATATTCTCCAACCAAATCCTTTTAATGGAATCAAACAATTTTTGCTAAAGCAAAATCTTAGTATGATTTAAATTAGGGAACCGAAACCTTAGTACATGCAAATCATCTGATTCCAACAAAAAATAAAATAAAAAATAAAACTCAATCGATGGATCATAAAACTTTGATCGAGCAATGGAAACCCCTAAATTAAATTAGATCAAACGATCTAGGGTTTCTGAACACCAATAAAAATTGAATCTGAAACTTCAAACTCATGAATCAAATAGGGAGGCTCTGATACTACTTGTTAGAATTTATTGTGCCATGTCGATTCATGAGATGAAGAACATAAATTAATTGCGGAAGCGTACCTGAATCCATTGCTAGACTTGATGGATGTTGAAGCGATCGTCTCTTTATTGGGTTCGATCTTCCAACCCGCTACGGCCCTTAATAACAAAGATGAAATCTTTGTTCCTCTCTTTGTTGATGGGGATACAGAAAAGAATAGAGAAAACCCTCTCTTGGTGGCCGTATGAGTTGGGGACCATAACCTTAATGAATACACATATATATAGATATGTGTGTTATGATATTTCTAATTTGGCCCCTCATCAAATTAGAATTATCTCCGGTATCTACACATTAATTCCATGACAATTATACCCTTAAGCCAATTTTCCAAATAGACCACTTTAATTTGGCTTAATTATTTAGATAGCCCAAACACAATTAATTTTACATGTGTGGCCCCATAATTATTGAATAATTCCAACATATATATATATATATATATATATATATATATATATATATATAATATATATGTAAAGGAAATTTTATTAAAACTAGAGTCCCAAAACTGGTGACATCTTCTGCGGCAAAATCCTCGCCCGATGACCAAAACAGTATACAATCAATATAAAACAAAAAAAATTATACCACCTCAACCCAAGATGTACAGGAAATCAAGAGTCAACCCGCTCTCTACATAGAACTACCTGGATGGACCAAGGTAGCTGCGACTCATCGCCAAACACCTCGTTGGAATCGGATGTCGCCCTTCGCTTGGCAAAAGCCATCGCAAGCTGGTTTTCCTGTCTGGAGCACAAAGAGACCACCCTTCTACCATACTGCTCCTCTATCTGAAAGGCCGCCAGATCGAGCACCCACACGGAGTCCTTGTACCAGACAAACTATCAACGACACGTTAATCCGAGGCTTGGATCCGCAGCTGATACACCCCCTTCAGATGGCAGAACCTGAGACCCTGCAACACAAGTGTAAAACCCTGATTCTTAATAGGTTAATTAAATTAGAAATTACAAGATTTTTTTTGGCCTTTAAATTCGATTAGTGTAATTTAGTTAATAATAGTTATTATTATTAGTATTATATTTAGTCGATTAGTTAATTATATTTTAGTTATTTTGGAAATATTGGATTGTTCTTCGTCTGGACCCAAACCCAGCCCAACCTTTATTCCCGAAACCCGATCCCGAAATCCTTGTTAAAAAAAAACAAAAACAAAAGAATAAACCCTCTCCCAGACTCAGCCGATTGACTCATTCCCTCAACCCATATTTTCATACTCAGCCGATTGACTCATTCACTCAACCCATATTTCTATATTCCATGTTCACAGTTCTTCCCCTTCCCTTAACTCACTCATCACCACCAACACTCCCCCTAAATAACTCCCTACCACCTCACTTAATCCCTACCAACACCCCATTCCTTCCATCCTTACTCTCTCTCCAAACCCTCACCATCACTTCCTCTCTCTTCAAACCCCCTTCCTTTCCCCAAAAGCCCACCTAAACCACGTGGCCGATCTCAGGCCAACATCGCGGCCGCCAGCCCGCCTCCGCGACCGCTAGTGCGCACCCCCATGTGACGAGCCCTGTCCGTGCGCCCAGCCCGCCTCCGCATGCCCTAGCCACCGACGTTGCCCAAACGCGGCCGACCTCCCATCTCCCTTTCTCCTTGGCCGGCCCCTTTTCCGAGCTTCTCGACCGGAGCTCCCCGTCGAGGTCACAGCCCCGATCTTCTAGCCGAGCCTGACCGGCCAGACTTGTCCGGTGACGCTCGCCGTGACCGTTGTCTGTGATCGCGACGCATTTCCGAGACACCTCGAGTCTTTGATGATGCTTTGTGGAATCGATCCGAGTCCGAGACGACCCTTCGGATTCCATCATCAAATTATTCGATATAATCTCTTAGCCGAGTAGTTCGTCACTCCCCGTAGTCGTAGTCTGTGATGACGTGGTCTCGATCCCCTTCGGGATTCGATAATTTTGTTACGTTGCTCGTATGTGTATACTTGAGACGATCCTCGGATCGTCATTTCGATTCTGGACCGAAATTGTGTTACCGTGTTGAGATTGGACGCATATATTTATATGTTGTGGATTCAGACCTATATAATTGGGTCTGTTAAATATTGGTTGTAGTCTAATTTCGGACTTGGATTTAGTTCTGTTAGGTTGGGAGTTATTCTGTGTGGATTTGGTTATGTGAATTGGCTTTGGCCGAAATTTGCATAGTTGGGTGTTGGTTATAATAGTTTAGTTCTGTTAATATAAATGTGTGATCTCTTTTATATAAAAGTATATATATGTACATATAAGTGTTGGTTAAGTTGATTTTGGAAATATATATATATATATATATATATATATATATATATATATATATATATATATATATATATATATATATATATATATGTATATATATATGTATATATATATATATATATATATATATATATATATATATATATATATATATATTTATATTTATATTTATATTTATATTTATATTTATATATATATATATATATATATATATATGAAAACCACATAACCAGTTTAACCCAACACTATATATATAGTGTTGGGTTAAACTGGTTCTGTGGTATATATATATATATATATATATATATATATATATATATATATATATATATATATATATATGAACCAAAAAAAAAAATATATATATATATATATGTGTGTGTGTGTGTGTGTGTGTGTGTGTGTGTGATTGATTTAAAAGGAAAAAAAAAATGTTTTAGTTATACTCTTAATATTGTGACTCATTTTATGGCTATTTTCGGAAACCGGTTGTTACAAAATATACTTTATATAGATGTAAATATTATTTTATTAGTTTATTTATGTGGGCATATTTTTTTTGGTTAATTTGAGGCTTATCGTATCCACCTTGGCGACGATCGAAATGGTCGAATGAGCCGTTAGCGAAACGCAAATGCTACTGGATATTTCCGTATGTTGAGGCGTAAGCTATTAGCAACGTGTGACTGTGTGACCAAGTCTGAGACTCTGGTTGTCCCTACCTTGCGTCTTTAGTTTATTTTAGATTTATAGAACTTGTTACTTGGCATTCTATATTTTAGGTGCAGGGCACTCGTGCCTTCGGACTGGACCGCTCCCGGTTTAGAAGATCGCCACAGTGTAGTTTAGGATTTTTATTTTATTCTCTTTTTTATATATAAAATATGTTGTAAGGGCATAAGCCTAATTTTCCCTTTGTTTTTCTGAGCCTTGTATTGTGTATCTTAGGAGTAGCGTAGCTCTCTCTGTGTTTTTATTCGATATCGAACGCTAGCTTTACTTTTAAAATGAAATCAGAAATATTTATTTTCTAAAAAGAAAAATAAAGTTTCTCACATTAATTAGAATGCCTTAATTTCAAGTTATATATATATATATATATATATATATATATATATATATATATATATATATATATATATATATATATATATATATATATATATATATATATATATATATATATATATATAGTATAAAATACGAAGATTTCCAAATAAATCGAGATGTCTACTCCCAAAATAAATGCAATTGGACTTCTTTTATACAAATTTACAACTATATAAAGCAACGTTATAGTTGATTGATCGTTAGACTAATATGTTAAACAGTAAAATTGACTAGGACAAATATTAGAGATTGTAACTAGAACACCGTAGAAATAGTTGTATTAGAACTGAGACATGTTTCACTAATGTAGGATTCAGTTCCAGACTTTAGCTTGAGTATTTCCTTATTGTCACCTACAGCACCAGAAAACCAAGACAAGTTTCATATTATTCATGTTCATATTTTAATTGATAATTAAATGCATCACATCATTAGGACTATATATTGTATCGACACTTGACTCACGGGATCCCTCTCGGACCCAAATCGATTGCTCGATTGACTTATTGACTCGAGGATTGGGGAGTAGTGTAGCGTCTGTGCCCAAAGCCCATGTTACTAATATTGACTCTCTCATGCTAACCCCTATTGCACAGGGGGTTGAGCCGTACCATATGCTAGCATTATGCCCAATGCTAGTATACATATTGAACCTACCAGTCGGTCACAGATAGCTACATGCTCAAATTACTATTGAATCATTGTAGATTACATCATTGTTGCTCTTGAGATTTTATTACTTTATTGATTCTTTATTATTATTTAGAAAATATAATAATGCTTTAAAACTGCTCCTTGCATCATTTATTATTTATTAGAATACAGGATAAGGATATATGTTCTTGCTCCTCTCCTGACTGGAGACCAACATTTTTAGGTGACTGCGATGACGAGGAACTTACTTTTAGTTCCTACTACGGATGCAATTTGAGTCCTGAGGAGATAACTAAACCCGATCAGGGAGCTCAAAATTTTTAGTAGCATCTGCATATTATAAGTTTCTTTGTTTTCTTAAAAGTTGTAATAAAGATTGGTTGTAATAACTTAACTATTACCGTATTGGTATGTTTTATTTCTTAGATAGACATTAGTTCCATTTTAAATGTTTTAAATAAAAGTTTTTAATTTCCGCAGCTTAGACTATTGTGCTTGAGTTACTACTGATTAATACAGCTTACTGCCGTCGTCTCACAATGATGCAGGCTGGGCATGATCCGACTGGACCCAGTATCTTGGGATCGGGTCGTGACAACAAGCCTGCCGAACAGAGAAAGTGGGTACCCATCTGCTCCACGAAGGCTGACCCCAATAAGAAGGAATCCAAGAATGTCTTTCAGTACCAGACCTTCGTTCCAGAATCTCGACGATCTCTTAACGGCCAGGTTGCAATTGATCATCCCCTCTCATGCCGCCCTCTATCTGCTGGCTTCTCTGGTTCTCCTTGCCCGGCTCCTCCGCTAAAGGAAAATAGGGATCACCCCCCTAAGGTGGTTGCAGTTCCTAACCGCGTTCTGAGCCTGTTTTTTCGCTTCCTCAATCAGCTGTTTGAAGAGAAAATATTACCACCGCACCTTGCTTTGCTTTTGTTCTTTAATAAAACCCATATCAACCCGGCGACAATAACCTGCTTCACATGGGGCGATTCGGCATCCCACCATTTCTCGCAATGGTTAAGAAGGTCTCCTTTACCGTCGTCCACCCCACATACCTGGTTGAAATGATCCCACACCTCCTTAGAAAGCCTGTCCTTGAAGAAGATGCTCTGCAGTTTTCTCCTTCGCCTCGCTAAAACAGTGACATTTGGAGACCATTGAAAAACCAAACTCAGAAAGTTTCTCATCTATAGGAAGCTTTTCAAGAAGTATTCGACACATAAGAATATACCATTTCAAAGGGATACATGATCCCTGGCAGTTGGCACGGTTGTCCACGAAAGTTGGCTTGCTTCTAACCAACTCCCATGTCGAAGCCATGGTGAAATTACCCGAGACGTGCAACTTCCCAATGAACTTGTCCAGCCTCTGCCTAGGAACCACACCCTCTGTTGGCATAGAAATGATAGCCTCTAGACCAAGTTCACTATGAACCCTCCCCCAATCCTAGGATCCGTCAATGAAGAAGTCAGAAATGGTCCGAGTGCATGATCCCTGCCGCTTCTGGAGCTTGCCCAACAACGTCCAGTCCTCTCAGGTGGCGCTAGAGCGGCCGTTCTCCAGCAGTGTAGTCACGTTTCTCTCCCCAGTATCACGGGTGGTGAGCATTCTCCTCCAAGTGACAGTGGCCCTAGAAGTATCCCTCACATGACAGGGGTGCACTCTGCGAGAGTATTTTCTCTGAAAAAAATGTACCATAGTACCACATTGGCTCCAAACTTCCACCACAACTTCAAAGAAAATGACTCCTAGATATCCTTCAGACATTGCACCCCTAGATCGCCCTCGTGACTGAACTAGCCACCGTGGCCCAGCTACCCCAAACTCTACGATCGGTACCTTCCTTCGAGCCTGAGAAGAAATGGGAGAACATCTTCTTAATATGAGAGAGAACACATTTGGAGGGAGTGCAAACGGCAAGGGTATAAATCGGGATAGAAGCTAGTACGTAGGGGATAAGAGTAAGCTTACCCCCCCAATGATAGGAGCCTGTTATGCCATCCCATAAGACGATCTCCAATCTTTTCACCATCGGCTCAAACATCGCGGCAGTGCGACGACCCCCCGTGATCGGAACCCCAAGGTAGTTAAATGGAGGGTGTTGGATCTAAAAACTAGTGATGTCTGCCAGGCTGAGTCTCTTCTGCAATGGGAAGGCCGAATCTAGGACTCTGGTTTTCGTAAGACTAACCGCGAGGCCCGATACCTTTTCAAAAGCAGTAAAATACTCATTACCTTTCGTACTGTATGCTTCTCCTCGGAACAGAACACTAAGATATCATCCGCGTATGCCAAATAGGAAATCACCGGGCAGCAGCTATGAGTAGAGTATGCGTTGGTCGCACTAGAAGCCATTATTCGCAAATTCCTACTAAAGGCCTCAGACGCAATGATGAATATAGTAGGCGATAGTGGATCCCCTTGCCTAACACCTCTCGACAACTTGAAGAAACCCGATGCCACTCTGTTTATGATAAGCGATACCCAGACGTTGCTGATGGAGCGATAGATGAGTTCCAACCAATGCTCACTGAAACTGAATCTTCTTATCACCCACAAAATATACTGCCAATCAAGTCCGTCGTAGGCTTTTATCAAATCAAATTTGATAACGATGTTGCCACCCCTTTTATTACTCACTAAATTCATAAGCTCCTTGGCTAATAAGATGTTATCAGCAATCTTTCGTTCCTTGATGAAACCACTCTACTCCGAGGAGATGATCTTGGGAAGAATGCACGTCAGCCTGTTGGATAGGATTTTCGAGAGACTATACCTTGTGCACAGGTTGTTCTAGACCAATACATGAGATGCATTCTATCAGATAAAAACATTTCATTGCATAGTGAACAACAAGTAACTGATTTCGATAATTCTCTTTGATAGGGTCATAATTCCATTATTTCATATCGATCGGTCTCAAACCATTAAGGTTTTCTATAACATATCTTGTATAAAGCACACATGGAAACATGTGAACAATCATATTGAGCAAGTAAAGCAGCAGTTCGATAATCTAACAAATGATTCAATTCATTTATTTTCTCTTACCTTTTGTTGTTATGGTATCGTTGACCACAGGAACACAACAAAAGAGTGGACTAGAGATATTTTGTTAAGACGCAGAGACAAATGATAGCTCGGTCAAGGCGACTCACCAAAATGAATCTACTTGGGAAAATAAGGAACTTTAAGTACCGATCATGCTCTGCCTACGCGTCCTACATTAACACTGACATTTATTTAGCATACTTTGATCTCTTTCCTTTAAGATTCAGAATAAATGCGAAATGCGATAAAAGTGAACAATGCAAACCAATCATAAAAAACTAACATGAAAATGAATTCATCAAAATCAAGCAGCAAAAATATCCAACAAAAAATATTGGACTCATTTTAATAGAAGCCTATCCATTAGTTGGAAAGGTTCATTGAATTTCGTCCATAATCCAACAATACCGACAAAAGTTTTCCCAAATACTCAACCAAGGCTGAGTCTACAAGCCGTGAATATTACATAGTGAACCGCGAGAAGTGGAGCACTATATAATAATCTACTGAGAAAAAGTTTTGCCCTCAAAACTTAGGGCTCATTTGGATCAAGTTTTTGTATTCCTAGGAATAGGTTTTCAATTCCTTTCCCATGGGAAAGGAATTCAACATTCCCATACCCATGTTTGGTTAGGTTGGGAATAGGTAGCTCAAAATTTTAAATTTTTTTATCTCCATATTTGGTTTACAAATGGATAGAAATATTAATTTATTTCGTTTTCCTTTAATACTCTTTCATTAATTTCATGATGATTTACATGTTTTGGACAGAACTTGAAAATTTAAAAATAAAAAGAGGGTATAACCGTCCAAACAAAATAGCCAAACATCATTCCTAGGAAAGCAAATCTATTCCCAAGGGGGGGCTTGGGAATAGCTTTCCCAAGTCAATGGGAATAGCTTTCCCCCCTAAGCCCCTCATATTCCCTCCTCATTCCCAATCCTAAACATACCAAACATGGGTAAGGAATTCAAAACCCATTCCCAAGCCACAAAAACTTGAACCAAACGCCCCCTTAAAGAATAAGCTCACCTCTGTCGAGATCATATTCCTGCTCAATCGTCATCAGATTATAAACTCGTGGCATCAGCAGCTACTCATTGTGCAGATTATCTTGTATCGGTGGTGGGTCATGATTCTGCCCACACTTAGTGTTCTTATTTTAATTTTGTGGTACAGGGCGCTTATTCTGACAGTTAACACCCTAGTCCCAATATATGTAGGACCAGGGTGCGCTAGCATGCCAGCTACATATCGAATGGACTCTAGCCCAACTCAAATACATATAAGATGTTCATCGGTCAAGTAAAATATCTAAATGCCTAGTCAACTATATCTCAATCCACATAAGAATAAATAGATAACATGAATAAACATTATATAGTATAGTCGGCCGCCCTGTATTACACATGTTCGAACAAGCTCAAGAAAAGAATAAAGCTTGCAAAACTATGCTATATTAGCAATAAGAATCATGGCTGGAATATATATATGGTGCAAGAGAAAAATATAGCCTGAAATATATGATAGCCGATACCTATGTCGATACTTGAATCCCGCAGGAACACATCATAAAAACTCTATGCCTGGCATCCATCAAACACCTGGAGAGATTACCAGGTTCTCAGAGGGACGTAACAAGATACAGAAAAATATGTCATATAAACTTAATATAAAATATGTCACAAGTCATAATCAAAAGTAAAATATTTTGGACCACAACATGATCCAGTATCCAATCATCGAAAATATAAACCACTCCTACAACCAAACAAGGACAAGGAGTGGAGCACTATCCCGTGATGTGATACTGCCCCATGCCATGATCAGAACGGAGTGTGACAAGATACCCAACAATGGTCACCTAACCATTCTATTGTGAATATGCAGTTTAAGAACAAACCTTTCATGTATGGACACTCTGGATATATAAGGTTGGCATAGTTCCCTCTGTGGGCACCAAGGGTCACAAAGCATGGCATTTTCCGAATGTCAGAGACCAGTAGGAACATGAAAATGGGGTAGTCATGCCCGTTATCTCCAACGGAGCTTTCGGGTACAAAAGGGAAGCGCATACTTGGCCCATACGCTAAGAAACCCCACCCTATGAACCTATGTATGTCTTATCCACGACACTGTACCTCCACTAACCACCAAGTCTCCTAGCATGCATCTATTTAGCAGTTAGACCTAACGCATGCACACAGGTGATCAGCCAACACGCAAGTTACCTATATATGCTAGTCATAACTCACACACATCTCGTGGCACATTTGTGCCAAAGTTTATGAAATGCTTACTAACAAGAGGTAGTCCCTTAACTCTATGTCAATATGCATAATTTAAAGACAAGAGTGAAATATGACTAGCACTTGCATCATGAATAATTGGAAGCACAGTAAAGTAAATCATTAATAGTAACTGAGATGCAACTGGATGAACTAGAAGTAGACAAAAATAAATATGCAAAAACTAAACAGTAAATATGTAGAATATATATAAACAATAAATATGGCATGGTATCTTGCCTATAGGTTGTGCGACGATTTGATGACGTCTTGTAGGCGAACTTGTCAATGCGATATAAGCAACAAAAGATGAACTTCCGCAAACGTCTCCAAATGTTGAAATAGACATCACCAATATTCTTGTCATAAGAAAAATGTCTAAAATCGCCTATCCATAAGTCCAACTCTGGACACAGGAGCAAAATCATAATTTCGGATCAAATTAGTGTCCACCGTTAGACCTACTTTGCACTGAAAAGCATGCAAAAATGTATAATCTCTAAAAGACCTCAAGTTTTATGTCTAGGGATCTGGTTTGAGAACTCAATAGTATGTCCAAATTTTGATTCTGGTGACCCGTGCACAAAATTGTCTGTTGAATCGAATCGTGGGGCCCGCGATACGACAATCCGGTCAATGGTCTAAGAATCGAACCAACCTTGGCTCATAGAAACAGGAAAATACCATAAGTCTGTTGGTGCAAGTTTCGTCACGATGTGACGAGTGTGTACGAAATAATTGAAAAGTTTGCAAAATTATCGATACGGTAGTTTTTGACGGATACGTCTCGAATTCATCGCGTACACACAACCAATTCGAGTTCTGTCAAATTCTACACGTGCACGAAGTTTGTACGTGCCTTTTGATGCAAGTGGTACATGACCAAGTCGTCCGAATTATTGGTGACATACTCCGTATCGAGATTTTTTCTAGGTTTTAAGAGCAGATTTTTGCCAACTTCAAACTAATTTTAAACAGAATGCAATAATTAATAAAATAAACTAATTAATAGGTTTTGATCTAGGTTAGGTTGTCTAAAACTTTGTTCAAGCAGTTTTCTAAAATTTGCAATAACCTGGTCGCAAATCGACCGCAAACATGGGTGGTTGGGACAGTTTTGAACATTCAGAAATCGAATTTTTTTTCCAATTTTGGAACTCGTTTTCGTCGCGTACATCGTGCATTATCAA
>JANAVB010015399.1:2888376-2898376 GCA_029216955.1 Iris pallida | reverse complement strand
ATCTTACCATGATTTATCGAAACGTTCGATCAAAAGGAAATGAAATGAAATGCAGTATGGAAAAAAGAGTCAAGTATGAAGTTCGTACCACAATTTATTTTTTTTGAAAGAGCGGGAGAGACGATTGTGTATGTCATCATAGCGCTTCCAAGGTTGACAAGGGATGCTATAATGACACACATAAACCGAGAAATTAGTTCGATTTTCTTCAAATCTTTACCTTGTGGTCTACAATCTTTACAGCTACTCCTAGTAATCACTAATCCTTGTTATGCTACCAATTTACAAAAATTCGATGGTGGTTGAAGTCGTTAGCCATCGGTTCTCAAAATTTAAACTAGATTTTGCTATAAAAGAACAAAAAGATTAAATACGAGAGAAAAGTTAAGTATATCTAGTTGTACCTCAGTTTCCGGTAAGATGAGGGAGGCAATTTTGAATGGAATCCAACTTCAACTTCACATTGCAAGAGATAGGGTATACTTCCTCAAGACTCTACCCAACTTATAAAATTAAGTTGGTAGTGAAATCTCTATTCATGGTCTTGTTTTCAAGATTCATGGAAAGGTTAATTCCTAAGAAGAGATACAAGAATATTAGGAACTTCTGATCGTAGTCTCAGTTTCTAAAAGAAGCCTAAATATTACTATGGTCTTCCTGGTCAATAATGCTACAAAGGGATCCATTACCGATTCAACACTGCGCCTATATAGGTCATGCTTTAGCAAGATGGTAGAAATGCATTAATAGAATTTAGTTGAAAGGAGTTGCCATGAAGAGAATTTGTTCTCCACATAATCAGGTGTGACGAGGAAATAAGATGAAAGACTTTATGGAGTAAGAGAATTTGTATACTAGAGGTAGAAATTCATAACAGGTGCATAAAATCTTTTCCTATAATTTGGGTTGAAGATGAGGCATGTTTGGCAATAGTATGATTAATTTAAGTCATATGGACTAGTGTATGAGAGGGGCCGATATTTTGGGGTAATGAGTGGTGGATGGCTTTACATTGCTAGGTATTTGTAAGGATAGGTAGAGGAGAGGGTTGTGTACTGATGTGGCTCCGGCTACAAGTAGGTTATGGTAGGTTTATGGACTTCATGCTAAAAGATATGATTGGTCAAATCTTTCTGAAGATGGGATGGATCAAAATATTCGGGGAGTGTATAGTGGATGCGACCTTTAATCGAAATCTTTTGTTGGGCTGAATGTGATCAAGATTTAAGCAATGATGGCCACATTAGATTAGGGCAACTAGATTAGGCTCTACCACTCCTCGTTTGTTTAGTTTCGGGTCGGTGTAGGCTAGTTGGGTTCCAAGAGACCACAGTGCTTCTTTTGTGACTTTTATGTATAAGTAGCACGAGAGATCTCAAATGAGTGGGACACAAGTGGCATGTGTGTAGTAGACTTCAAGTAGATCATAATAATATATTAGGTCGAAAGCTTTGGGCCAAGTTTGAGTCTCCAATTTTAATTGGAACGGACAACGATTATATGGTAGGCGCTAGAAAGGATTTTTGACTCAAGCTTGTGTAATAATAATAGAGTACAAGAAGATGTGTTTTAGTGGGATATGATATATCAAAGCGAAGGTAGAATTATCTAGATCGTGATTATGAAATTAGTTGAAAGAAAAAGGCTAGTATTGTGCTCCAAATATCAAAGTCACGGTAGAGGACATCAACAATCTGAATAGAAGATGGGCATTATGTACCACTAACTTATTAGATTACGTAGGGGCTTGTTTGAGTAGGATGCAAATATAACAGGTGTTGTGTCTTGTATAGATCATAGGTACTCAATTTGAGGTACTCAATTTGCTTGAGGGAATGGGTTGATACTGCGTGGTTAAAACCAAATAGAACGAGAATGGGCATATAATATTTGTTCTAAGTGAAAATGGGGCATGAACATTGTGTAATTAAATGGAGCACATGAAGGTGTTTTTGGGTGGGACACATATGTCATCCGTGTAGAGTGTCTCGTTTAGATCATGAGTGTAAAATTTGTTGGAAGAAAAATGATAGTTTTGTACTTCAAATACCAAAGTCACGGTAAAGGTATCAATTGATTTGAATAGAAATGGGCATTATGGATCATGAGTTATTACCTTAATCGGAATCAATTTATTCCCATCACTCAATAATCTTAGGAAATTCTAAAATTTGAGAACGGTTGACAATTCATCTATCCCAGCAAGATGTAAAAATAAAAAAAGATTTTAATTTCATAAGGGGTCAAATTCGGTTAGGCGTAGGAAAATCAAGTCAAAGTGACTAAGTCAAATAAATTTGAGTAGGAAAGAACTTGTACCTATCATGCTATGGTTATTAACCATATTGAGGTGCAATAACCAAAAAATTTGGTTTTTCATTATGGCATGACTTAGGAAGGGAATAAAGATAATACTCATTTGCATAAGTAGAATGATTGGTCATCGAATAATCACGGGACGGTGATTGCCAATTTGGACAAGCATTCACAACGGAAGGGATAGTGATATGGTCGATAACGAATTACACTTCGGGTTACTAGAATGATCTTGGGCTTCAGATGATTAATCAGTTTGAAGATGATGATTTCCTACTCATACTAGAGTATAGGCTACCTATCAAGGCTTTCTAGGGTAACCTCCGATTCTTAAGAATGTGACTAGCCAATTTTCAAAGTCATGGTCTAACTTATACCATCTTAACTTCTATATCTTAATTCCAACCTGTTTACTCTCTTCTATGACCTGGTTTTCTCCAATGTTGCTTCTAACAACATGGGTTACACACTAAGAATGCAGTCCGCTAGGTCCTAGTCCTCTTTGATCAATTTTAATTATTTTCCTTATTCACGGTACTGCTTCTATGATTCTTCCCTCTTGTACTCCTCTGTGTGTTATTCCAGCACAACTATTCTAACTACCAATCCTCTGGGATTCCTAACTAACCTTTATTGTTGGAGAGTTTATCATAACTATAGCTCACTAGTCCACCTACGGTAAGATTTCTAACTCTACTCTAAAGTCCTTGGTTAGGTCTATCCATAGAAGATAGGAATATCACAATCAATCCTTAAACTTCATGTCACACTCCTATAGGCTATATCAAATCTCCTTAATAGTATGATTACAATCTACTGAGCCTAGGAAGCTATAAAGTACTTACAAGTAATTTTAACCCTTTTACGCCTATCTGATAGTTAAGGTGAAATGTTATGCAGTGCTTTCAAATTTTTTTATTCATAATAAGTCCTTTGAGTCCTTCCAACTATATTCTATCTAGTGGTTGGTAACATTCTAATTTGGGAACCATACTAGCTATAGAATTCTAACATATGTTCTCTCAATCACTTCAATTATTATGATCGAGAAACATATATTGTACACCCTTACTAAACCTAATTACAATTGTATACCTCTAAGTCATACCTATCTGTCATAGGCAATCTAGTAGAATGATTGTAGTCAATTGATCTCAGGGTCTCCCGTAGAGTTAAATCACCTATATGAATTCTATACTGCGAATCGGATCTACCTTGTCTATCTAATAGAGGCGTCTATCCAACCCGTCCTACCATGAATAATAATACCCCTTTAAAAATACCCTATCACTACCTTCTATCGCATGATAAAATTCAATTTGAGAGATTAGTCAAGCATGAGTTTCATCCTTCCGAAATAGGGAAAATGCGAGAATTCATGGTAAGGAGTTTAAGAAAGATGATTGACTTCAATTTTTGAGTTCCAAGGGCGGTATATGAAATCAAAAGTGTTCTCAAAATCAATTGTGGATTGAGATCCTAAACTCTAATCTATATGCAGGCTTGCTTGGTATAGTGATGTAACCAAACTATATATTCGTTGACCTACATGGGCCACCACAAAAATATGTAACGCCTCAGTCCAATATACGCAGGACCAGGGTGCGCTAGCATGCCAGCTACATATCGAGTGGACTTTAGCCTAACTCAAACACGTATAAGCTATCATTGGTCATGTAAACTGTCTAAATTGCCTAATCAACTATATCTTAATCTATATAAAGAATAAATAGATAACATGAACAAACATTATTAATACTGTCAACCGCCCTGTATTACACATGTTCGAACAAGCTCAAGAAAAAAGAATAAAGCTTGCAAAACTAGGCTATATTAGCAATAAGAATCATGGTAGGAATATATATGGTGCAAGAGAAAATATAGCACGCAATATATGATAGATAATACCTACGTTGATACCTGAATCCTGTAGGAACACATCACAACAACTCTATGCCTGGCGTCCATCAAACACCTAGAGAGATCACCAGGTCCTCAGAGGACGTTACAAAATACTGAAAAATAATCATATAAACTGAATATAAAATATGTCATAAGTCATAATCAAAGTAAAATGTGAATATGTAGTTTAACAACAAGATCACAAAGGTCACATACTATTCTAATGTGAATATGTAGTTTAACAACAAACCCTCAACGCATGGACACTCTGGCTATATGGGATTGGCATAGTCCACTGTGGGAGCTAGGGACCTCAAAGCATGGCGTTCCTCGAACGTCAGAGGCCAGCAGGAATAGAAAATGGGGGTAGTATACCCGTTATCTCCAGCGGAGCTTTCGAATACAAAAGTGTAAATCCCCTCACCAGAATTCCTATATATATATATAAAATACGTATATATATATATATATATATATTATATATATATATATATATAATATATTATATATATATATATATATATATATATAATCTATAATATATATATATATATAATATATATATAATTAAATATTTTGTAGCTAATATTATAATTATATATATATATATATATATATATAGATATATAGATATATATAATATATATATATAATATACTATATATATATATATTTTGCTAGCTAATATTCTTTTTACTTTGTAAAATCCTAACTAGATTGTGGGTGTATGTATTGGAAGTATAGCTAGCATAGTTGGATTTTAGTACTAGATATTTACTTTGTATATTATATATATATTTTTTTTTACTTTGTATATTATATATATATATATATATAATATATATATATATAATATATATATATATATATAAGAAAACAAAAAACAAAAAAAAAAAATATATATATATATATATATATATAACAAAGATACGAAAAATGGTACGAAAATGGTATATATTATTTACTTCTTATACCATTTTTCGATCTTTGCTATATATATATAATATATATATATATATATATATATATATATATTATATATATATATATATATATATATATATACACCATGGCTATTTTAGCCTTCTTATACCATTTTTCGTATCTTTGTTATTAGTAGCATAACATTGTTTATTTTCTTCCAACAAAATTTGCATACATGACCTAGTCGAGGCCTCTACATTTATACCATCATTTCCCACTCAAACACGTTTCCATGTACTTCATTCTAATAGCACAATATTCACATAGAAAACTATAGTTTACTATTTGACCATTTTTCTATCAAACACGTTTCCATTTCACATCCATTAGTTTTGTCCCACTCAAATGGAACCCTACACACTCTCTAAACAACCACAAATCATTAGGACATTTCTATAGAAAAATTGGGTTTAACGAGCTATAAAAGTTTATCGGTGCATCAAAATAGACTGAAATGAGAGCCAAATAGTATACCAACTCGAACCTAATATATAGAGGAATTAATTAGGTAAATACTAGAGGGCTTAGACCAATTTATTGGGTTCCTAAAGTGTGTGGACAACAACTATATACTTCAGTCCACATGTGTTAATGGGTAAGTGGTGTATGGGAGGGTTTAGGTCCAAATAAATTACCCAAATGAACACCAAACAAATCCTACCCAAAGGGGGGGTTAGTTAACTTAACCTAGAGGACTTAGACTCAACTAAAAGCACCTTATTTCATGTATAACCAGAATCTACAAAAAATCTGCACAACCCTATGTAGGTTTTATTTTTTGAGGTCCACCACTTTGGTAGTTCTAAAACTACTATACCACCACCCTATTTTCGTGGCCACTTCCCCCATAACTTCACTACAGCCTATATCTCTTCTCTACTCATTTTACAACCATTTTCATCTCATTTACTCCCCAAACATACCAAAAATTGGCCGGTTGCACAAGCAATCCTAGGCTGACGTTTCAGTGACTTGGAGGCTCGACGACCAACGAGAAGGCAACGCCTAAGAGCAAGCCTAGGAGGTAGCCGAGGGTCTTGGCTTGCTAGAGGAGGAGTTTCAAGGCCCATACTCGCTGATTTCCCCTCCGAACACCTATCACAACCCAAGTGGACAGAATTGAGTTTTGGTTGCATTCGTTGGAATTCAACATCGTTCCAAGTAAGTACCCCACCATTTTGTCCCCGAAACTTGTAAATTTAGTTCTAGGACATCCATGACATATTGTGACATAGGTAGATACCCTAATCACCTAATTAAAACATATATTAAAATGATATTCTTCATGGTTACATAATTTTGAAATTAATTGTTGTGAGTTGCACATATGTAAATGTTGAGAGCAATTATGCATGTTTCCTTCGCCATGATTTTGTACAACTTGATAACATATTAACCCATGTATATAGACTTGAAAACCATGAATTATGACATGTTAAAATTGGGATTTAGGCCTCAAACTCAGCGTATAAAAATTTTAGTTCAGACTTTGTATTTCGATATGTAGAGTCAGGAATTCGACTAGTTTAGCTAGAAATTGCAACTAGTATGGCCATGGAATTATTGATAACCTATGGCTCATGTTTAGGGCTTTTTTAGTAAATAAAAACCTATTAATCACTATTTTATTCTGTTTATAATTATGTACATTTAGGCTCACATATGTGACACAAAACATGTTATTTTGGACCTAAAGGACTAGTTTAGCTATAAAGTTAGAGCCGGTAATAATATAGGTTATGGAAAATAATTTTCCCTTAAAAATATCCTTAAATCATATTTAGTATATATATATATTATTCAGTTTTAAATGAATTTAAAGGGTATATAGGTTGGTACAAATTTAACTTAGAATTTGTATCCGATGCGATGTAGAATCGACATGTAGAGTTGGCTAGAATAGTGGCATTTAATTTTAGATAAATATGAATTAAATAATTATTTTATAAAATATTAGTTTCTAAATTTAAATGTTAATATTATAATTTATAATTTTATTTTAGGGCTAGACTATATGTTGAGTTGATAACTATAGTTTGGATGCATATGGAAAATATTGTAGTTGTACATCCAAAGCTTACCCAAAGTTATCATTTATGACATATAAGTTGGTTACTTATATAAGTTAATTAAGTCATAAATTTTGAGTATAAAATCTAAGGTTAATAGGCAAAAATGACCTTATTATTAGAAGCCTTTAGAAATGTTCTAAAGTCACACTTATGCAAGAAAGACCTTATAGGTGCAACACTTAGCACCTATGCCTAGAAGAGGGACCTAGTGGACATATGTAAATTATTATACAATTATTTGGAGTTACGTTGATTAGAGGATCAGAAGGTTAGGTGACTTTCCTTAAATTTATTTAATAAATTAGAGCCTACCTCTAGCATCTAGCTTTCCTTGTTAGTTGTGTTTTTATTATGTCATAATAAATATATATATATATATATATATAATATATATATATATATATATATATATATATTATATATATATATAGATATATATAATGTAATATACTTTATGCATGTGTAGTAAATTCTAGATTAATAATTAATTCATTAGTATTTTAATTTAGGCTCTCGGTACATTGCTATTTTGGGTCCGTGATCTGATTCACGCTTTCTTTCTCAGAAACCCAGGCAAGTATACCTTGCCAATATGTATAGTTTATTTAAATGCTCTTACCTACTGATGTTACTTTTTATGTTGTCAGTTTTATACTTTGTTACTAGTCTATGCTCCTTGTACATGATCATACACTGCACTATTTTCATTTATCACTTGTATAGTTCATAATAATGAGTACGAGCTTGACTTGACCTAACTTGACTCGACTTGATCATTTGACTTGACTCGACTTAACTTGATCCTTGACCGATACTGATTGACTATTTGACCACTCTCGACGCGAGAGTCCCCACTGGGCTGTGATAGAGACTTACTATAGATGGGAGGTCCTCACTGGACTACTCTCTATAGGGCCATGAGTACCTCGTTGGGCTGCGTATCATTATTTACTCTCTGGTAGCCACTCTTTTTTTTCCACGTTGTTTGTCATTAATTTATGTCTCTTGGTACCTTACATGTACTTCTATTATTCTTATTGTATTCTACAGTTTCATCATGTCTATTTCATGCATGTTAATAACTGTACAATAGGCTTGTATATTATTGTTATTCTACAGTTCATCTTGTTATTGCTGAGCTCGTAGAGTAGATGGATGTTATGATTATATTTACAGGATCCAGGTATCATTAGTGATTTACTTATATTCTCTCGTGCTTTATACTCCTTATCAGGATACATTCCGCTTATTAGTCTAGTTATGATAGACTCATATTATCTTATTCGAGTCTACTCGAACTATACTGCTAGTGGGCTGCAGACCATGACACATATTGTTCATACTGTTATAGATTATTCATGTGGATTGAGATATAGTTTGACTTGCCATAAGACATGATACCAAATTCTAGATAGCGTATACATAATCAAGTTGTGCTCGAGTCTGCTTGATCGTAGCTGCATGTTACGTATACTAGTCATATGTATTCTGGGACTGGGATGTTAAAAAGGAAAGTGCATACTTGGCCCATATGCTAAGGAACTGTTATCCCTACCCTATGCAACCTATCTATGTCGTATCCATGACATTGACCTCTACTAACCACCAAGTCTCCCGCAGCATCTATTTAGCAGTTAGATCTACACATGTGCACAGGTGATCAGCCAACAGCAAGTTACCTCTATATGCTACTCACAACTCACACATCTCATGGCACATCTGTATCAATTTTCTGAAATGCTTTACTAACAGGAGGTAATCCCTTAACTAGGTCCATATGCATAATTTAAATCAAGAGTGAAATATGACTAGCACTTGTTCATCATGTATAATTGGAATCCAGTAGTAAATCATTAACAGTAACAGAGATGAACTAGAAGTAGATAAATAAATATACAAAAACTAAATAGTAACGATGAGACTATATATAAACAGTAATATGGTACGGTATATTGCCTGGAGGTTATGCGATGATTTGATGACTTCTGTAGGCGAACTCGTAAGGCAATATAAGCCAACAAAATATGGGACTTTCGCAAACGTGTCCGTTTGCTGAAAAAATATCATCAAGCTTCTTGGGATAAGATAATGTCTATATTCCTACCCATAAGTCTAATTCTGGACATAGGAGAAAAATCATAATTTTGGATCAAATCAGTGTCCGTTATACCCATTTTGCACCGAAAAAGCACGCAAAAACCTATGATCTCTAAAAGTCCTGAAGTTATATGTCTACGGGTTAGTTTGATGATACGAACTCAATCGTATATCCAAATTTGGATTCTGGTGACCGTGCACAAATCGTCAGTTGAATCGGATCGTGGGGCACTGATACGATAATCCCGTCAATGGTCTCAGAATCGGACCAACCTTGGCACAGGACAAGGAAATACCATGAGTATGTTGGCGTAAGTTTCGTCACAATGTGACGAGTGTGCATGAAGTAATTGGAAGGTTTGCAAAATCGTTGATACAGTAGTTTTCGACAGATATGCCTCGAATTCGTCGCGCACCGACAACCAATTTGAGTTATATCAAATCACAACGTGCATGAAGTCCGTAAGCACCTTTCGATGCAAGTGGTTCACGACCAAGTCGCCCGGATTGTTGGGACGGACTCCATATCAGGGTTTTATAGGTTTTAAAAATAGATTTTTTTGCCAAATTCAAACTAATTTTTAAACAAAATATAATAAGTAATAAATAAAACTAATTTATAGGTTTTG